>JAHLJT010000631.1:263558895-264065367 GCA_031308135.1 Acheta domesticus | reverse complement strand
TGTTTCCTCGCCCGCAACAACATATTTTATAAGACAAAATATCGCGGCCACACTCCTTACTTCACGTGTGTACCTCAATAACTCACGTGAGAACTTCAATATGGCGCTGTGACCAGGAAGAAAGTGTGAACGTTTTTCTTTTTCCTTAGTGTTGTTATAAATGGTGACAAAGCATAATGCAATTACAAAAGTTGAACTTGTTTATGTGAAGCACACAGATAATAGGCCGGGCCTCTATAAAAACAAAAGCAAATGACTAACGCAAATATCTGCAATTGAAGTGTGCTTGTATAACTCAGGGATCTGACAAACCTGGATGAAGTACACATGTGGAGTTTGTTACTGAGAAGATATAAAGAACAATGGATCAATCTACATGTACATAATATTTTTTTAATTCGTGTAAACGACTATGCTATTAGGTGTTCACTGCAACGAACATTCCAAATAAAGTATTAAGTCCTCAGTATTAACAACGGAAACTTAAGTACAGTAGCGCATAAAATTTACGTTAACGTTAAAATTAACGAAATTATTAAATCACGAAATTGGTAGCTCGTTTACACAAAACTGCAACCTCCCGAACATTGAACATAATATATATAAAATCTTGTTTTGGTTCACAGATAATAAAATTAGAGTAATTCGAAATTACCACAATGCTTTTATATATTATTTCATATCAACCTGAAGCACATAACTGCCATAGACTTAAAAATATAGATTAAAAACACTTTCTGCTAAAATGGTGAGATAAAACTTTTTTTCTGTCATGATTGTTCTACTAAATTACTACATATTCATTTATATCTGTATTATATTATTAAAAGTTTTCTCATTAGTTCCTGATTTGGAGGCATTGCAGAGTGTGTAGCTTCTGCTTTGTAGATGGTGGATGGCAAAAATGCGTTTGTGTACCATGTCTTCTAACGGAGTTTTTAAGCTCAAGGTCGCAATATTAACGTTTAGAAAGAGGCTTAGCGATAGTCAAGACGAGTAGTTAACCAGACGAGTTCTTAAAGACTCATAGACGGTAACACGTAATTGTTTAGTAATACAAAAATATAAATTGTAAACTCGTCGTTTCTTGACATCCTCCTTGTCAATGTTTAGTGTACTGTTTGCGAAACGTGACGCTTGTATGATGCTGGTGGAATCATCGTCACATAAAGTCCGAGTCTCATAATTCCATAAAAAAGTGTTCGAAAATGAAGAAAATGTTACTTCTGACGACATACTTAAGAAAATGAGTGAGGCCGTTTGAAGGCTGTCGGGAGTTTAATGCCGTTCAAATAAACTGCGTATGAAAAAGCGTACAATTTTATTTGAAATAAATGTTGGCAGAGAAATGTTCGGGGAATCATTAAATGTGTAAGACTACCATCGTGAACGACAGGAAAAGATTTTTAAACGTACAAAACTATGTTAAAAGGTGCATTACGAGCATGAAAATATTGATTTTTTTATGTAAGTTGGTATGTTTTTTAGTCATATCATTTTCAGTGTACCTTCAATGTTATCCTATTGTTTTGAAGTTCTTCCGCAAATGCAGTATTGGAGTAACGTGTCATAAACTGTTTGATTGAAGAGTAAAGGCAAACGATAAACATAAAAGTCCGTCACACAATGTTAAGCATTTGCTGTGATTTTTAACGGCCATTGTTCTTTATTCGATATTTAGATGACCCTGTGCTACAGAGCTAAATCACTGTTTAAGTACTATAATTACAAAAATATAGTTTTTAGCGAGTTTCTTTCGCTATTTTCCGACAAGTCTGTTTATAAACAGCTACCAACGCATTCAACTGAAAAGAACACTCATAGAGAAGATTATGGCTATAATTTTTACTTAACCATCCCGTCTTGTATTTAAAGACTTACTTAGGGGAGTAGTAACAAATAAGTACAAAAAACTAATAAATCGTTAACGCGATTTGATATAGTCTTTTTCTGTAAATATGAGTTTAGCTTTCGTGTCACATGTTCAACTCTGCTAAAAAATTCACTTTTCTCTTTCTTTGCACTAGGGTTTAATGCATTATAGAAGTTCTACAGTTTTTAATTGAATCAATATCTCCCAAAAAATGGCTCACTGTAACTTCAAATGCGCGCTCTATTTAATGGGACGTTGATGGATCACAGGCATTGAGAATGTCATTTCGTTTTGCGGTTTCTCCCTTTCCGGGAACAAAGCGCAACTGTGTCCCTTTGGGCTACCAAATAATGCCGTACTGAGCCTCTCAGGGGTTACAAAGACCAAGCAGCGAGCTGAAGTAAAACGCGTGGTCCCTGAAAGCAGAGGGATTAAGTCAAGGAAGTAGAGACAGAAAGTGGCGAATTTATTAACGAAGATGTGGCCTGAAGTAAGGCAAGAGAAATAGCCAAATGGACAGAACAACAAGAAGACAACTTCGGGGGTTTGTCATGTTGCAAGGATAAAAGTTGGAAGAGAAGAAGACAATAGAGGAAAAAAGAGAATAATTTTATGAAAATAGTCGTAATCTGTCAAAATGGAAGTAAATGAAAAGAAGAAAGAAAACAGATTTTGATAAAAGATGGTAAAGGAACAAAAGGGATGAATAGAGATAAAAAAATCAGAGTACAGAATGGCGGTCTGGATGCGGAGAAAGTCTGTACGCGAGAACAACAGCGGAGAAAAAAGAAAATAAATTATGGAATATTGAGTGGAAATGTGAGGAAAGTGGGATAAATAGATAAAAAATAATGCTTTCCTGGATAGAAATGTTCTAAAAAATAATAAAAATGAATTGGTGAAGGAATACAGATCGGGTGAGTGGTATAAAGACAGGTCTTCACGAGACGTGATGCAGGATTGCAGAGTTGAGGTGGCGAGAGAGAAACCTGGCTGAGGAAAATCGAAATGCTGAGCGCCCGGAAGGTGGTGGGGGAAGGAAACAACGGTGCCAGGGGTCAGCGGGATGACATGGACGTCGAGCAACAAAGGGCGAGAGGTCAGTAAAGGACACCGCCAGGGAACAGCCTGCGAATCCGCGCCTTAACAGGGGCTAGAGCGATAGCCCGCAACGCGCAACAGTGATGCGGGTTGCCGCGTATCTTTAGTCCTTGTAGGAGATACAACCGCAAAGCAGAGCACAATAGGCTCCCTTTCACCGCGGAAGGACGACGCAGTCGTGAAGCTTCTGCTCCCCTGTGTTTCGGGGGGACCGAGCTTAGGAGGCGGTTACGAGAAATTTCGTGGAACGAAATTGGTCAGTTTACTATAACTTATTGCTTTGTTGGATCCAGATGAGATAGAAATAAAATAGTCATAACCCTGTAACGGTGAATACTCAAAATCAAATGTTCAATTTATGTAACATATTAACTGTCATATTCGATAAATTATGAATAAATGAGTACTGTTCGTAATTACATGGTATTTTACATAGAAATATAGAATTTATACTTATATTTATATTTATTATACAAATTACGAAATACCATAATTCTGTAATTTGAATTATTGAATATAGATTTTATATTGAAAACTCATTAGGCTAGGTACTCATGTTTAAAAACTAATATTACGAACGAGCTACTATTATTAACTAGTAAATAAACTACGGAAAATAAAAGCGAAATATAAGGTATTTAATATAATAATTATATACAATTTACAGAAGATGAATAAATCTAATAGTAATAGGTATGGGAACTTTACAGAATTGTATTATTGTAAACGTCGTTAAAATACAAAGCAGTAATTTTAAAAAAATTAAATATAAGTATTAATTCAATGTTGTGTATCAGAAATGGTGATGTCATAAACACTTCTCACAGAGATAATATAAAATAATGTAAATAAATGCAAGTCTTCAAAACGAAAAAATAATGAAGCGAAAACTGTAATGCTCATGGTTGGATGTCATAAATCAAAAGAAACAGACCCATTTAAGTGAAGAAACATACTGAGTAATCGAAAATGCTTTTGGGTATATCGTGAACAGTGATATTTCTAGCCTCAAATTAGGCATCAATTCACATTTCATTAAGAGATTTTTTCAGGTCTGGATGAGTCTATATATTTATTTGCAAAATTAAAATTTTTCGCTAACACTTCTTCTATCATATACAATAGTCATTTTTTTCAGTCTAGGATTAACATGGTAATATAAACATATAATTGCATGATGAGACAAATTAATGTTTCATTTAAAAACAAAATGGCGAAATAGACTTAATGATGTGCTTGTAATTGGACTGGGATATTTAAAAATATTACTATTTACAGCAGTAAATATAATATATTACCTGAAGGTTTGGGTAAATAAATGAAAAAAAAATAAAATACTGTAATAAAATACTCAGAGGGTGTATTAAGTCTATACAATAATGCTACGAATTACAACGGTGAGTATATGTACAAAACTGTGACAATCAAATTACGTTCTTTCTCCAAAGTCTATTGGACTGGTGCAATTGCAAATACGTTCGATGCCAGCTTTCCATCGCTTTTAACAGCAACGAGGCCATTCCCCAACGTTTACATTCCGGAAACGGTTTCTGGGCAAACAGAGGTCCAAAGTGGGCTAACAGAGCGGAGTGCTGACGCAAACTAACAGCTGTGGTCTAATACATTGTGCGCTTTATCCCCGCAATCCTTACAATCTAACCAAAGTAATAAGTTCAGAAGGCACTCCAAGTGTTTTACAGCCACATTTTAGCTCGCAATTTATTTCTATTTTGTATCCGTCATCAAATTAATGTCGCAAGGAATCTCGTCGATGAGAACGAGCACAGACTGTTAGAGTAGAAGTTCACAGACTACCCTGAAAATATATTTTCAGACAAGTAATATTTTTCTCCTGCATATAAGTTCTTTACGAAAACCGTTTTGTCACAACGAGTAGAAGTAATTTCAAATACGATAAAAAAATAAAAAAACAATAAATTCATATATCTGTGACAGAATGTATCTTAATACGTAATAAATGAGAAGAGAAAAGTTGGATTTATTTTGAGACTATAACTCAATAGGCAGTTAAGGAACTATATTATATCCATTTTAATGTCCCTTCCTTCACTTAGTACATGAAAGAGGAAAAGGAAATTCGAGACAATTTGTAAAACTTCCAATGAAATATATTACTGTGTTATAGATAAATTATTGCAACCAAAAACTTTATATTTTCTCAATGTATGTGTTCTCTTCCGACAAATCTAAAGAAGGACAACATAGTAATTTGCTTCGAATTACAATTTAATATGTACATGCAGGTAAAATTTAAACCAATAAATTGAAACAAATACTACAACAATCGAAAACGATATTTAAATGTAAAATAAATGTACTCCACTTCGACAGTATTGATCTTTCTCACTTACGAGCAAGGAAAGATATAGCAACTGTCAAAGAAGAATTATATGTTCATACTTTTTCTAAATATTTTCAGATTTCTTCATTTATTTAATAATTTTTCCTTCACTTTAGAAGTAAAAAACAGCATTCATATAATTCAGTAGTATAATTATTATACTCTCTCTTCACTCCGACAACGGAAATGCCTTTGCTCTATTTAAAAGGCTTTGATCAAAGATGAAAAATGTAAGTTAACTCACCCAGTGTGAATGAACACGACGCCCATTGTTGGATCCTCGCGATGCGAACCATCAACTCTAAAAGTCGTTCATCTGCCACAGCCACCTATGCAAACACATTGAAAATTAATAAATGAATGCATGTTGCAGCCTCTTGATCTGAAATAGAAAATGATAAACTTTGAATGAAGATGTTGAAAACGAACGAAATGGATTGACACTTTATGAATGTGTAATGTAATAAGAAAGCTTATCACTATAAAATTGTTAAATTGCACGAACGCAATGTTTTATTCTATTATTAGAATTATCTAGTCTGGCTAGAGTATCTAGGAATTTATATAAAGTTATCAGGCAGGTTCGAGCATCTGCCAAGATAATAGCATGTCTCGGGTAAGATTCTGATGAGATCTAATATTTTGCACTTCATGAGCATTTCATTATGAAATCCAAGTTGTACGCCCATGGCTGGTCCGATAGGGCGTGAGGGCGAGACGGGCGAAGCATTCGGAGCGATGTGTGTGGGCTAATGGCTCTAATAATAAAAGTCCTAAAATATGAAACAATATTTTCTTACCTAAACAAAGAAACAACTGGTGGTGCTAAACAGTGCGTACTTTCTCGGCCATTACTTTCACGCAAAATTACGCGAAATATACTCAATTTTCGGCAAATGTTACAAGGCCTTATTTCAAAATCTATCTTTAAGAAATAGATTTCATTTAGGCAAAGCCTCTATCTTCATAATTGTAGTTGCAGGAAGACACCGAGAAAATTCAATTTTTGCAATTTTCGAAAATCAGAATTTTTAACGAAAATTATACCTCTATCATTCTTTTAAATATCCTTCACACGATCCAATAGCAAACTTAAATGAAAAGCGATGGGGATATTTTGTATTCGTTTTCGAACATGTCGCAATAGGCTTCATGTAAATACACCTCAAACTTAAAATATCGGTTTCAAATTCAAAGGGACGTGACAACAACCAGATCGATCAAATATCAATTTTGGAGAAAATCAGCTAAGGATTAGCCGCAGCGGTTGTACACACACAGACGGACAAACGTTTTGCCGTTATTCACTTTTTTCGCTATCAAGACCTACCAAAACATGGATTCTGGCTAACACCACATGTTAGAGTTATTTTCTAATTTCAGGATCTGAATTTATCCACTTTTTCGTCACCAGGTCCCTTTAAGAAGAATTTTTCTGACGAAAATTGGCATTTTTGGCCCAGCATTACAGCCTAACTGCGGTAGCGGCCAAAGTACACGACGCTAGGATCCCTCGTTGACCCCCTCCCTAATAGTACGCGATAAACAGTATGTCAGCGAAGAGAATAAAACGCTATTGAGAGAAATCCCGTTAGCAGTATTGGTACTTTTCAAGGCCGCTATTCCAACCAGGTGCCAGCACCACGCAAATATCTGCAAGGCGGCGCTCGCAAATGATGTAGTTACTGCCCACAACAGAAGAGGGTAGCTAAGCCACCCGCGGAGGAGCGCTGTCTGCGGGCAGGGGCCGCAGGAAGATTGATTTGATTGTTCGTGATTCCAGGCGCGCAACTACTTAGGTAATTAGTCCCTTAAGTGTAGTGCGTGTTTTTCTCGGGTAGTAGCGGTGGTGTTTTCACCGCCGGATGGCGAGATTCGGCGCCGACCTACCGTTGACTACGCGGGCGTTTTCCCCTTAACCAAGTATCTCCCACCAGCGGAGCACCGCCCCAGCCGGATAAACTCGAAGCTCCCGACTGGTCTCCCGAATGTGGGGTAGTGTACTGCATGTTAGTGCAAGTGTGGGT
The DNA here is from genome assembly GCA_031308135.1 of Acheta domesticus. Lineage (NCBI taxonomy): Eukaryota > Metazoa > Arthropoda > Insecta > Orthoptera > Gryllidae > Acheta > Acheta domesticus. Next base: position 264,058,004 of record JAHLJT010000631.1, on the reverse strand, counting down.
GTAAGGGGAGAGTATAGAACAAGGAAGAGGAAGGAAAGATCGCGCGGTCCGTGCCCGTTTGTGAGGGTACTGCTCCGGCATTCGCCTGGTGTTGATCGGAGAAACCACAGAAAACGACCGATCAGAGCACCGGCCGCTAGAATTCTCTTCCAGACAGCGACAGACTTTCGACCTAGCTGACAAGCTAGTATCGAAAATCCTGCTTTCGTCGGGACTCGAACCTAGGACCTCCCAGTCAGAGGACTGCAGTAACATCAGTTGATGCACTGAGCCATATCTCCCGGTGGAAGAGGTGGGTAAGGTGGGTAGTACTACCCCTGCGAAAATATTACAATTGAATTGATTTTCCTTATTTTACTTGGCGATACTCAGGCCATGAGGCCAGTTCTTCCGTCTGACCACGCAAATGTCGCTACGCTCCTTTCACCAACTAGCGGAGAAAGAAGGTATTCCATGAGCGACGAAACAGGCGATTTTGAATTATGCTCAGAGGCGTCATTTAGGCTTGAGGATCTTTTACATGCATTAAATCTACTACATGGGACACCCCGACTTTACTTCTCCTCCGAAGGAAGTCCGCCAATTCAGCAAGCAAAAGACATTAACTATCGTTTCCCAACGAATGGGCTACACTAACTCTACCCACGCATCCTTAGTCATAACAGCTTAAACTGGATTGAGAATTGGAAGGGAAACAAAGAATGCAGTTGTTGCATGGAGTAGAATAGCATAACATTTCCGTATTCTAGAACAGTACCTCCACCTTCCCATGATGCTGGAAAAACAAGTGTCAGAATAACAGAATCACCATTACAGATGAACATGTAAAACTATCAAGCTATCAGATGTACAAGCAAACGCATTTCTCGTAATGTTTTCGCGTGAGTTGTTTAGAGACATCATTCCAATGGGTTTGTATATTTCAAATAATTCTAGTGTAATTCTTTTTCTACTAATTTTATTACTGAGTAGGTACAAAAGGATTTACGCTGTACGTAAGTGTAACATCATGTATGCACGTACTATATGTATCAAGCATGTACTAAACGTACTATTATAACTTTATATTCTCATAACTCTGATTTAGCTTTCATTATAAAATTTTCTGTTCTGTTAAGTTGAGACAATATTGGGGCAAAATTTATTAAATTTCATTCATTATTTTACCAATTAAACAATTACAGAGTGTAATTTGAAACATAAACGTAAACTAGTAGGAACCAGTCAAAATTGCGACGGTAACCCAGAAAGCTAATATAAACTATTCAATTTCATCATCAGACTTACACTTAATTTAATTTATTAGTATTAACAACTGGCTGAGTTCTTCAGAACACTATTTTGCTCAACCACAGAACCAGCAAGCATTGTTTGGCAACGCATGGCTCAGCAGTTGCTTAATGTAGAGCTTTCACGTAGCGTGATTGACATAACGAAATTACTTTTCTCGAAAGAGCGAGAACCGAACGCGAAAATAAACAGCTTAACCAGAGGCTAACGCTTAAATTGAGGGATGCATCCACCTGATAGGCATGTTTTCTAAATAACAGGGTTGTGGGTTGGGTGCTTCCTGCACACAAGCCAGGCGAGATTTAATATTCAACATAGTGAATACATTAGCGTGTATTATCACCTCAAAGGGGGAACGTTGTGGGAGCAGGCGCATAACGAATTCAGCCTCAAGGCCCAGGACTCAGGCTTTGGCGATCGGAGCGCCAGCTCCGAGGGTGCGGCGGCTGGCGAAACTTCGCGGACTACTCCCTCTCTACCACTCAAACTTTACTAAGTTTAGTCGGCAACGCTCCTTGTTTTGAATGGAATCTTATTCTTTCTCGGAATAATATCTTCTTTAAAATCCAGTTAACACTTTTACAGGGTTTTGAAAGAGCTAAGAAAACATATCACGAGTTAGCTGATGTTTTTGAAGAAGTGTCGTTTCAGTAATTTGTAGGGAAAGAAAAATACGAATTCGTAATAAACCATTTTCTACTGGAACGTGTTTTAAGTGACAAAATGTAAGCATACACAACTGCCCTGTTGTGGCCTAATAATGACATAAAACGTTGCATCAGAGGTATCGTTATTCATCATCATCATCATCACCTTCACCACTGAACCTCCTGGCCCATTCCGAGTCCTTAGAACTGGTCTCCCCATCTCTTCATAGTTCTTCCGCATGATCTTCGTCCTTCTGGAACGTATTGTTTGATGTTTTTTATCATTTTTATGTCTGGAATTTGTTCGACATGTTCATTCCACATTAGTTGGTACTGTTTATTATATCTACGATGTTCTTCATCTTCAATTTTGCTCTAATATCATTTCTTTTTTATCCGTCAACGTAGAGTCGGTCATTGTTACTGTAGTCAATAAATCCTTTTTTTACATTAGCAACACATAAATTATGATAAAATGTGTTCATTGTGGGTCAAGATAAGTTATGTAATGCTTTTAAGAACACATTAGTTATAGTACGAAATTAAACTCCGTCCATTAAAGGACTTCACAAGAAGAAATATTTGTCGTCTCAAAAATATATTAAAAAATGTTTTCGCTTTAAATACTGAATAGTTATTAAAATCCAAGTCACCAGGCGAGCTACTAACCAGTTCATAATAACCAGTACTCAATTAAAATTAACTTTCGTTTGTTGAAGAATGGAAAGAAATCTCGCCAAAAATGTATTCTACATGGATATTGGACCCATTTTGTATTCCGGAATATCACAAATTGAACATTCATATCTTAAGCAAATCTGCCATGAGCAGCGACTATGAGCTAAACTGGAAGCAAAACACATGATGTACTATGTTTGCTAAGTACGACCGGTGACACTGCTTAAGCATGCCAAGGAAATTAACTGTCATCTCACGCGTGGCTCCGTGCCAGAAGTCTACCCGCAAGAGATTCTCCTCTCCATGACGCGGCCACCACAAAGCCCACGCCACAGAACAGAGGTCGGCGATTTTGTTAGCTATTGCATTCAGAGATTCTGAAACAATAGTACTCCTCTTCTGTTCAGAGAATATTAAAGTATATTCAATTCAAACAGAAGCAAGTCTCAAATGAATGTACAATAGTGAGGTGGAAAACAATCTCCATTATATTTCAATAAAAAAACTTACAAGATGTAAAATCACGTAAACAAAAATTTTTGTGGACCATCCATCTGATATTACATTATTTTCCAAATGTTCATTTGTAATTAGCGTTTGGCCTTTCATAAAAATAATTGAATATTCTGATGACTTGTTAATTTCATTGTTTTAAAAATCAATTCAAAAATGTATTCAGAAAAAACATATTTAACAACTTTTCTGGTTGATTAATTATTTTCTTAATAGAAGTCTACTGCAATGTCCTTTTTGTTTGCAAATTTTGCTTCAGATGTAAGAACAAAATAAACATCACAATATTGAGATAGAGTTAACGGTATTGTTACTCGTATTATTTTGCAACATATATTTTTAATTCAATAGTTACGGTTATTAAAAACACAAAGAAGATTTATATTTCATAAACAATTTTTTTTCATAAACAACATTTCAGAAACAAAATTTTTATTTCTAACAACGAGCATTTCTACTTTCCGTAGCTTCTTTCCGGTCTTTACCGGAATCGGTGATGACATTCTCTCACTCCATCCGGCAATCTGTGGAATTCTTTGTTCTTTTGTACGTCAAGATGGTTGGATCTAGAGTTGAATATTATGTGTGAATAGTTGCTGGGATGGCAATTAAATGGGGCTCTGTAAAGGCCGCCATGCCAAGAACATACATGCTTGACGCGAGACTCGAACTAGGGCCTTTAGTGACATGGGTTCTTAGGCACTCCTTCCCAAACCCCTGCGTCAGCAGGTTCGCTAATTACTTTAACTTATTATCCGTGTTTGAGAGGTAAAATGTGGATCACTTATAATAGTTTTGGCTCATCAATTATGCGAATAAAGATTATTCATTTAGGTTAAGATCAACATGAGTCTAAAGCTGAAAATGCAATCAGTTGGAATTATGACTTTTTATTAGCACTGCTTAATTCATTTACGTCTATCTTCTAATATTTCTTTTTGGGAAAACAAGAGCATGCAGTATTTGGTTTCAACAATTCCTTTCATATTTTATTTTAGTTATATTAAGTTCATTTGCCAAGAAATATAATTTATCTTCAAATTTAATACTATCAAATAGTTTAGTAACAACTAAATCAAACCTGTGGTAATTTTTAAATGCTTTTCAAAGTATTTCTAACTTTTTGTTTTTTTTATGTTTGAAGGCTTGACAGCTACGGCCTTTAGCCTTTTTACTGTTTATTATAAAATGTCACATATACAGGTACAATTTACAGTTACAATTCAAATTTTATGAAACAGATTTGCTTCTTTCGGGAATTTTAACGTCCTGCCAGTCGCCGTTGTGTCCGTGCCTAAGTCCTCCTTCAGATCCCCTTCATTTCACATCTGTCTCTGATTGTTGCGACATTTACACACTCCGTTAGTAGGTGCTTCACTGTTAAAACTCCACCGCAGTCGCAGACAGGTGGTTCCTCATTCTTTAGCATGAATGAAGATGTTATCTTTGTGTGGCCTATTCTTAGCCTGGTAAGGCACACTTGTTCTCGTCGAGTGTAGCTGACGTGTGCTGGCCATTTATTCACGCTTTGCTTGATCGGCTTTAATTTCGTTTCAAGGCTATTCCATGTGGTTTGCCATGCTCTGAAGATACACTTTAATGCAGCATTTCTTGCGTCTTGAGGTCGTATTTCCGTATCAATTTCTAGTTGTTTGTTTGCGGCATTTCTTGCTGCAGAATCGGCTTCTTCGTTGCCTGAGATACCTATGTGCCCAGGGCACCAGATGAATGTGACTGATGCTTCTCTCTGACTTAATTTGTGACATGATAGAAGTATCATTTGAAGCATCGGATCCACAGGTAGGCGTCTGTCTATGGCGTTAAGGAAGCTGAGCGAGTCTGTGCAGATGACAAATCTTCTTGGGCTGAGATGTTCACAATATCGCAAAGCTTGCAATACTGCAAACAATTCAGCTGTGTATACACTCGCTTCTAGGGGAAGAGTCCATGCTTTTGATATGCCTTCAGTTATAAATGCACTGCCAACTCCATTTTTGGTTCTCGATCCATCTGTATAGATAATTGTGTGATTTGCGATGTATTCATCGAGAACTGATTTAAATCCGATTTTTAATTCTGGGGGAAGGCATTCTTTTTTCTTTACACTGGTTGTGTCGAGTCGAACATCTGGCATTTTAAGCGTCCAAGGTGGAACTTCGTATGTTTTATACTTCAAAACCGATGGTAGAACGACGTTATAACATCTAGTTATTTCGATTGCACGGATGTTGGCTGGGACGAGTAGCAGTAGGTCTTCGATCGTAAATATATGCCAATTTAGGTCTAGTCATCAATGAATGGTTCAAATGCTCTGGCAGTGACAGCATTTTTGATCTATATCTAAGTAGTAGTGTTTGCTGTCTATGATATAGCGACATGGTACTGGTTTCACAATAGAGACTTAAGGAAGGACTAGTGCGGAACGCTCCAGATGCATAACGGAGGCCTGCATTGTGAATAGGATCTAATTTTCTTAAGCTTGACTTCCTGGCTGAGGAGTACACTGCGCATCCATAATCTATTTTGGACATTACCATTGATTTGTAGAGACGAAGTAAGATGTCTCTATCTGCTCCCCAATTTATATGCGAAATGCATCGTATTACGTTCAGAGCCGTTCTGCATCTAGACAAGGTATAATCTTAATGCTGTTTCCAAGTTAAATGTCTGTCAAAGATCAAACCGAGGAATTTTGTCGATTCATTATACGCCAGTTGAACACCATTTAATGTCAGATGAGGATCTCTGCATCCTTTCCGTTTCCTACAGAAATGGACGCATTTGGTTTTAGCTGCTGCAAATGAGAAGCCGATATTTTCCGCGTTCTGTTCTAAGGTATTTATGGCGTTTTCCATTTTCAATTTGATCATTGCCGGTGATTTGGCTGAATAAAATAGAGCAATATCATAACCTGGATGTTTAGGCAACTTCTTACACAAATTTTGCGGAACAAATCCCAAAGCTCCGGTAGCTATCGGTACGACCTGTGCTTTAACGCCCCACATTCGGCTGATCTCGATTTCCAAACTCTTGCATTTAAGACGTTTCTCTGCCTCCTTGGTAACGACGTTTTGATCGCAAGGTACAGCAACATCGATAAGTAAACACGATTTTTTCGCCAAATCCCGGATAACTATATCCGGTTTGTTTGCCGCTATCGTACGATCAGTTTGAATTTGTTCGTCGTATAATATCGTATACAATCCAACAGATGTCACCGGTTTTGGTGAGTGTTCGTACCACTTGGGGCATGTGTTTGGAACTTCGAGAGCGGTACAGATCTGCCAGTGGAGGTAGCTACACATCCTGTCATGTCTTTTCAGGTATTCGGCCTTTGCTAGGATTGGACAAGCTGAGACAATATGATCAATGGTTTCTACTTACTCCTGGCAAATGCGGCATTTATCATCTTGGGAAAGTTTGAGAACCGCTTTATCATAATGTCGTGATCTCAACGCATGATCTTGGGCAGCTATTAAAAGTGCTTCCGATTCTGGCTTCATTCTTCCCCTTTTAAGCCACATAAATGATTGATCTTTATTGATCTGTACCTTGTCCATTCTTTTTAGGTATTGTCCGTGGAGTGGTTTCTCTCTCCAAGATTTCTTTAACATTTTTTGTGTCTCACACTTCATGTTTAGCAGCATCAGAAGTTCAGTGTCTGTGTTATTCGACGTGTCTTGCCTAGTTTTCTTCGCAATGCTTCTTGCTACACTAACAATGCCTCTGTTTCCCATTCTTCGGTCAGATTTCATGACCTGCCTCATTAGAGAGTCATCTTGATGGCTGACTACATACTTCCCCAACCCGACTATTGCGTTGTGCCAGGAGGCCTCAATTTGTCTGGGGCCTCTTCCTCCTTCCTTTCGTGACACATAAAGTCTATGTATATCATATAATTATATTCAACTTGGTCCAATATATTCTTGAAACAGACTTATTTGTAATAAACAGAAACTTTAATATAAAATATAGCAACAAGTTTCAAGGTTTATATGATTTAATACATACAGACTTAATATAGAATAATAATCTATGTATATCAGCTCGAGGGTGGGAAACATGATGCATTGTTAGCAGTTTTCTGGTTTTTCGATCCATTGTGCGAACTTCTTGCTCAGTCCAGTCCACTAGTCCAAAACTATATTCGTCGACAGGTACCCCCAAACTACCTATTGCAGTTATTTTATTCCTGGAATTCAGAGCGGCTTGCAGGACCAGCCTCACTCTCCTATAATACTCCCTACGAATTCTCTCTTTCGTTCTGTCGTTCGAGATGGTTTCACATTCTTCAATGCCCAGATATTTGTAAGTTTTACCGGGCTCAAGATCTTGAATCACAGTATGCGTATCAATTTCAATGTTCTCAGACGTTGTGAGTGTCCCTCTTTTTAAATTGATTTTTGCACACTTGTCAAGACCAAACTTCATGCAGATGTCATTGCTAAAGTAATTCACGACAGACAGCATTTGGGAGAGAATCGCTTCATTTTTAGCAAACACTTTCAGATCATCCATATAAAGCAAATGTGATACTGGACTTTCATCACCATGGAGTTCAAACCAAAGTCAGCTTGCGACAACTGTCTCGATAGTGGGATTAAACTAATGCAAAACCGCAGAGGGGATAGTGAATCTCCTTGAAAAATACCCCTGTTAATCTGAATACTTTTGGTTTCTACTGCTTCCTTTCCGCTGTATATTAGTAACCTGGTACTCAACGACTTCATACTAGCCTTGCAAAATTCAACAAGTCTAGGATAAAATCGATAGACCTCCAGGGTCTTCAAAATCCAATCGTGTGGTACACTATCAAAGGCCTTTTTGTAGTCAATCCAAGCCATGCTCAAATTACGTTTGCGTTTCTTTACATCATTCAAAATGACTTCATTCAGTAGCAAGATTTCCTTTCAGCCATATGAGCCTTTACGACATCCTTTTTGTTCAGCTGGCATTAGCTGATTCTTATCTACATGTCTGAACATTTTGTCAGCTATGGCTGCAGTGATAACTTTGTACAGTACTGGCAGACCAGTAATTGGCCTGTAGTTCTTCGCCAAAGAGCTGTCTCCCGCTTTGGGTAGCAAATACGTGATGCCGCGTGTGAGCCATTCCGAGAGTCCCTTTGGGTTTTCTAAAATTTTATTAACAGCCTTTGCTAGATGAGAATGTATAGCTGTTAATTTCTTAATCCAATAAATCTGGATCTTATCAATCCCGAGGGAATTCCAGTTTCCCATGTTCTTAATTGCTTAGAAGAGGTCCTCTTCCGAGAATTGGTGAACATCTTTCACTGTTTCTACAAGTTCATAGGCAGCATCAACTTCAGATTGAAACCAAGATGCGTCTTTGTTGTAGGATCCGCTCTCTTCCCAGATTCCTGCCCAAAATGCTTCGACGTCATCTTCTGAAGGAATAACAGCTTTGCCATTCGGGTTTTGAGTCAGATTGCGATAGAATCTCTTCGCGTCTATTTCAAACAACCGGTTCTGTACACGGAAATCTATTCTTCTATTCTACGTTTGTAGCGTCTAATTCTTTGAGCCCGTGCTTGAATTTTCTCTTTTAGCTTCTCAACTACCATTAGCCTGCTGGTGTCATTTTCAATTTGGTATTTTTGTTCAACATTGAATATTTTTCGTTGAATTTTAGAGGTGTGCGTTGATTTAGAAGATGCCTCAGCTAAGAGTGATATTTCGCGCCGGGTGTCGGCTATCCGTTATATAATTTTGTTCATCCATGGGGGTACAGAGCTGTTTACTCTGTTTTGCTGTCGACCGTCGGTATTCTTGGCTGGCCCCAAAATTATCTGAGATACTAGATATCCAGTTGCATATATGATGTGATTGATTTCAGTAATATCTAGATCTCTGCCTGGGGTCTCGACCACCTCATTTAAGACAGAGTTCACTGCTTCTATCACTCTTTTAGCTTTGGCATTTTCGTATATTCTCCTCAACGATTCGCGAGATTCAAACGGAAGTTGACTAACTCTTTCTATCTCGCGCCGAAGGATATTTCGCATTATGTCCTTATCGTGTAATTCATTGCCAGATGAATTTTCATCACTGACGTGTGTTTCACTAGAAAGAGATGAAAATGATGATCGCGTGGAAGGTTCAAGTTCTACTTGCTCGTCATGTGGATTGTTCGTGCGAAGTACATATTCCGCATTTCTCTCAATGTCAGCAAGTTGTTCCGCTGTGAATTTTCCACTGCTGATTATGTATCTTCGTTGACTGGCAAGCTTCTTTGAGTCTAGGGTAGGTCTCAAATCTGGGTTCCGCTCTCTCCATATCTTAATGACTTCTATTTCTGAGCCCCCATTTTTCGCTTTTGCGTAGTAAAAGCACCACATCACCTCCTTTGATTCATCCCTGGTCCATCTCTGACGATGGCTTCGAGCTACTGCCAGCTCTGGGTCCCTGGGACTAACATCCGTGGGATGGTCCGACGTCGACAAGGTGACATTAGCTCGGTTTCTGAGCAGGTATGTGACATTGGTAGAACAAGGCACGTTAAGATTCATTACATTTCTTGTTCTATCCATTTTGCTCATTGATTTGAATTGAAGATTCGCAGGACGGAAGTTCGAGTTCACAGATCACACTTCACCCTCGGGTTGTTTCCTGCCATCCGTTACTGCGACCCACAGTGGCCTCGGGGCATCCCCCCGCAGGGCCCAGCAAGGGGTCCCTCCGATCGCCAGTCGGCATTACTAAACCTTACGGGATTTTCACTGACTGCTGAAGGCAGCCTCCTTCGCTGGCTAATGCAAGGTTCAGGGCCTCCACTCTAATCAGTGGCCTGGTGTGCCAACCCAGTTTCTCTCCTGTACCCTCTATGGGCCGACAACAGGAAGTCCAAAGGTTCATGACCCTTCCCTCTCTACTTACTTCCCACTCTCCTCAAAATAGAGTACTTCTTCGCCTGACCCCTCACCTTCAACCTATTCAGCAAGGGAGGCCCTACCGGTAGCTAGGCTACCACTGACATAGCTTTAAGTCTCATGGGGTACTCAAGCTCCACCACCAACTGCAAGGTCGTGTACTCCCGAGGTGGAGTTGTTGTTGTTATTATTATTATTATTAATAATAATAATATTATTAGTAGTAGTAGTATTAGTAGTATTATTATTTTCATAATTTTAATTTGAATTTATCTAGAAAAAAATTTATTGACTTTCAAAATTAAAAATGACTATTCTCTTGTGTCTCAGGCATTCCAATTGAAATAGATGACAATACAATTCGTCCCACAATGAAACAAAATTCATTCGCTTTATTTATCTCCAACGATATCCCTGAACTCAATAAGTCATCTATCACAAAATGTTCAACATTGCGCGTTCAGAGAGCGCGGTTCCGTTGCTTGGCGCGGAATCTGACAACGCCAATGAACGGAGCCCCGCAACCAGGTGAGTGCCATTCCGCGCGGCGCGGCGCGGCGCGGCGGCCGCCCAGGCGGGCCGCGGGCGGTTAGCGACCCCTGGCGGGCGCGCACGTGGCGGCGCCGCGCGCGCTCCCAAGGGAAGTGGGTCGAGGGTGCAAATCGGCTGTCCAGAAGCCCCTCGCCTCGCCCCCGCCCCCGTCCTTGCACCTCAAACGCCGTGTTTCCCTTCGGCCCGCCCGCCCCCAACCTCGCTCCCTACCGCTGGTTGTGTCCCGGGAACACTACCACCCTCAGCCGCTCCACCCGCCTCTCCCACCTCACCTCTCCCACCTCACCTCTCCCACCTCACCTCTCCCACCTCACCTCTACCACCTCACCTATCCCACCTCACCTCTTCCACCTCACCTCTCCCAACCACATCTCTCCCATATCACCTCTCCTACTTCACCTCACCTTCCCACCTCACCTATCCCAACCACATTTCTCCCATATCACCTCTCCTACCTCACCTCACCTTCCCACCTCACCTCTCCCACCTCACCTCTTCCAACCACAACTCCCAATCACATCTCTCCCATATCACGTCTCCTACCTCACCTCACCTTCCCACCTTACTTCTCTCACCTCACCTCTTCCACCTCACCTCTCCCACCTCACCTATCCCAACCACATCTCCCAATCACATCTCTCCCATATCACGTCTCCTACCTCACCTCACCTTCCCACCTTACTTCTCTCACCTCACCTCTTCCACCTCACCTCTTCCACCTCACCTCTCCCACCTCACCTCTCCCACCTCGCCTCTCCGCCTCTCCCACCTCGCCTCCCCACCTCACCTCTCCCACCTCACCTCTCCCACCTCACCTCTCCCACCTCGCCTCTCCCACCTCGCCTCCCCACCTCACCTCTCCCACCTCACCTCTCCCCTCTCACCTCTTCCACCTCACCTCTTCCACCTCACCTCTTCCACCTCACCTCTCCCACCTCACCTCTCCCACCTCACCTCATCTTCGCTCCCACTCTTCAAAAGAAGCCATCAACACCACGCTTAACCACTCGCCTCACCTTTGCTCTCTCTCCTCACATGAGGCCATCTGCATCACGCTTAGCCACTGGCCTCACGTTCGCTGTCTCTACTCACATGACGCCAACCGCACCACGCTTAACCACTTTGCCTCGGCCATTTCGACACACCCACTTCACCTCGATCCGCTCACATCACGTCAAGACATTCCCATTGCCCTTTAACCCCGGCCTTACTTTTCCGTGTTTGGCCTCACTCCTTCTAGTACGCCCTGCCCCGCTCTCCTCGCCTCGCCGCATTGGCACGGTTCGTAAACGCTACGCTTGCCATAACCTGCCCTTCTCCACTCCACATCATCTGACACCGGCTGACCTAGCTCAGAAACAGCATTGCTTCTGTCTCTGGAGGGACTCTACGAGGAGAGTTTTGACTCTAGCAAAATAGCTGTGGAAAATTCAGCCGCTATCTGGAGAACTATTCCACCGGCTATTCTCATTGATAGTTCACCATGGATTCTCTATCCCTACCAGACGCATGTCTGAGCAGTATCCTAACAAACGGGTCACAAACCACAACTTTCTCATCCTTATCCTAATGTTGCCATTCACTCACATATATTTACGCGAACATTTAGTAAACTAACACACATGTCGGGAGCTTCGAGCTTGTCTCTGCCGTGGCGATGCTCTTCTTGTGGAGATATCTGGAAAGGAAAATATCCCGCAATGCAACATGTACATGGAAGCCTACGCTCTCACTCTTCCGTCGTTGCTCATCTTTTTTAGGCACTTCCCTTACGGACCACACTTGCAACGGTCAATTCCCGATCATTCGTGTCCTGTTTTCGACCATCTCGCCTCTTCATCCACATGGTCTTTCCCTCTCTACCCGAACCCCGTCGTGTTGACACGAGCCGTGCGTTGTCTTCTCCGTCACTTCTGCCTCTTCCTGAATCCCATCTTTCTCCTCCCTTGTACAAATCGCTCCATACAACCCGTCTACTCATTTTACCTTCCGCTGAGGGCCAGAAACATCACGATTACTATTGGTTTATCATTCACGTTGCATTTTTCTGGCATACTTCTTTTCTTTCCAGAAAATACTATCATTTCAACACACCTTATCTTCTTCATGACCATATTCACTTATTTCCTTCCTTGCACATTTCCTCCCCTCGTGCCTCTCAATCTCCCACCCCACCCCATGTTGCTTAAGTGTCTTCATATCCTACCGTCTGTCGGTCACACTAGAGCAGCGAGTACACCGCATCGCATCGAGCATAATACTTCCCCCGTGCCATTTACGCTCTACTTCCTTCTACCCATAAGCAATTTAATATATTTGGGGGAACATAAGTATGTTCAAACTATGGAACTCCCGAATTAAATTGAATTATATATTCACGTTATGAAAATAAATTAAAAAGAATAATATTTTTTATATATCACTGGCAATTAAAAAATATTTAAAAGCTTTTCTGGAGGCAACTCGTCAAAGGGGCCGCCAGGTACATTCTCAGTCTACTTATGTACACACTCCGGTAATTAGATTGATTTTATTGTGCCCAAACAAAGAAAAATAATTTAATATTACATGTTTATTATTCAAAATACATCCCTCCTGCATCAACACAGCGAGTGGCACGATTATGCAAGGAGTAGAACGACCCCAGCAACTCCGGGTGTGGTATGTTCCGTAACGTTGATGTCACAGCTGCTTATATGTCCTCCGCATTGTCAAAAAGTCGTCCTTTTGATGGCAACGTCAGCTATGAGAACAAAACGTAGTGGCAGAACGACATATCTGGAGAGTTGAGGGACAGCAGAGACACTTGTTTTTTGTCCAAAAATTCCTGTACAAGTATTGCCCAGTAGCTGATGCATTGTTTTGAAGAAGGAACCAACTACCTGGGGCTGAGTATTCAGACCGAACACGACGAATTCTCTTCATGGGAAGCTCCAAAACACTTAAATAAAATAGGGTATTCACTTTGTGATACTCGGGTGCAAATTTATGATAAATACTATTACTGTTGTAGAAACACAGAATAATGTTTTTAAGTTCTGATTTATGAAGACGAAATTGAACGCATGGACCCAGGTTTATTAGCAATCAATTCCACACCACTTTTAAAACGTGCGCATCATCTAAATATCTGTGCACGATACAATGTATTTCGCGACAATGTATTATGCTCTAGCCCTCCGTTGGGCACGTTGAAAAAGTACCTCGGATGGGCACTTGATACTTTTAAGGACCCCAAACTTATTGTTTTAAGACAATGATACTTAGAGAAGAAAAAAATAGCAAATAATGATTGAAATGAAAACATTAATGTATTTCTTGTATAATTAATTCATTATAGTTTTAATTAACCATTTTACGGTCAGTTCTTTGACAACACAATTACCCTAGTTTATATCTCTTTGTTGATTTGGTTGCTTTCCCAAACTTGGCCATTCACAGGGAAGAAATTAGCAGTCACAAGTCTACCAAATTTTAATTCTGTAATTGTCAGGTTCGCTTTTTCATAGTTCATTTACATCAAAACTCCAACTCCTATAAGAAAGCAGTGTGGTCATTTTCCCTTCCTTTACCATGGTCACTTTTCGTCTCTCTGCCTCCTTCACAAGGTCCGGATTTCCGCCTCTTAGACACATTGTGCAACCACATTTCACGAAAGAAATTCCTTTCGAAGGAACATACGTGCGCACTTCAATCCACGGCGCCTTTCATTGCTTTGCACGGCCCCCTGCGCCGTGACCTGAGGCATGAAGCCTTGTGGCGGGGCTGGAGGGGGCGGAGGAGGTGACGTGGGCCCCGTTGATCCTGTCCAAGACCCTGGGAGGCTTCTCGAATCGATGGGCGTTGCAAGGACGCGAGGCGGTTATGGAATCGCCCAGTGCTAGGGCACTGTGGCAATAGGTGGCAGAGGTGAGAGAGTGGGGTGACAATTTTAAGGAGAAACGGTAATTAATGATTGATTGACTGACTAGTATTTGCGGGCACGTCACTTTAGTTCCGTGTTAGTTAGTGACTTTAGTTCTGGCATTAGTTCCGTCACTTTAGTTCCGGCATTAGTTCTGTGTAGGTTATAACCTGGGAGGTGACGGAGGTGTTTGTTCCGCGCTGGAATATGAGATACAGCGTCGATATAGACGTCGGTTTGCGGGATTTTCCGTCCTGGCGCAGTCGAGGCACAGTCTGCCTTCTCGACTAGTCTTCCGACAGTAATGTAGTGCATGTAAGTGTGCGTATTTCTGAGGGAAAAATAGGGGGCAAGGAAGTAATCTGGGTCATCCCAGCCAGTGGAAATCTATTGAAGAGCAGTCATGGAGATAGGGGGCTAGATCAAAAGCGCCAACGTGACAATTGACCCTCAGCATCCTCGTAAAGTCGGCTTTGGCAGCAGTAAAGAGACGACCGGCGGATCCCGGGACAATTTGCAGGATCGGCAAAGGGGAGAAGCTGACTCATCTATTAGTTTGGGAAGTTTTTTTTCACATAGCGAGTTTCCAATTGAAAAGAGAACTTTGAGCGGTAAAGTTCATAAGTCCTGGAGAATCCAACTTCCCTCTATTTGATCCTTCCTTCGCCAGATTCATTTCCCTCCCCAGTAGACATAGAATTAATACTTTTAGAATGAATTGCCGCTTAGTAGTCGACAGGATGCCGCTTCAGAACTTCAGATCACGAAAATATCGTCTCCCATGAAAGTCACATAATTTTTGTCAAGTAAAAATCGGAATATTACGTTACACTATAGTCTAAAATACGACTATATGTTTGTCAAGTGACAAATGATTGATGATTAGGATTATTAAAAATAGTTTGCTACGTCTTAAACTGCAGTATCATCCTTCTTAGGTGACAGTTGAATGTCGAAATGTAGAAACGCAACAACTAAAAATAAAAGTGAAAGTAAAATATAACAAAGTTAATGACCCGCATCATCAAAAATGCTTCTGAACATCACAAAACAAATTTGTTTTCGAAAAATGTACACGCACACATCTCAAGAACATCAAATAGAATACTCTCGTATGACACTGAAATAAATTAAATATTTTTGTGAAAAACATATTTACAAACACTACAAAAACAGAATATGCTAATAAAAGACAAAAGATCTCTACACACAATAATTATCAAAATAGTTGATGTTCTACAACGCTACACCTCAATAGTAAATATTTAATGGTGGATGATCACTTCCTTGGAGCATTGCTCTCGCTGCGTTGTCTGCGTCGTAAGTAGCGACTCGCTGAGTTTTAAGATTCAGTCTGGTCATGCAGTTAGATAATACGCGGAATGACAAGCAAATAGTTGCATTGTTCAGTCAAAAAGCAAAGTGTCCTAATATAGTCTTCTTACTTGCGGTTGAAGTTTCTTATTGTTAGTTAGTATGTGGGTCTATCCTTGGACAATAAAATATTCATCTATTAAATAATAATACTCTCTATATGGACCTACGGCATCCAAATTTGGGGCATTGCAAGCAGGACAAATTTCTCCAAATTAGAGAGATTTTAATCAAAAACGCTTAGAGTGATTGCTGCAGCACCATGGTATATCTCAAACGCAATGCTACATAGAGACTTAAAATTACCGACAGTATTTGAAAGAATCAAAATAAGTGGCTCAAACTATCTTCACAATCTGGAAAAACACCCAAATCCTTTAGCCATTAGCCTTTTAGATAATAGTGAAGAAAACAACTTATTACACAGACGTCAACTCTTACAACTGCAGTATATATTTCCAAATTAGTCACAATATATACATTCACATGTATTCCTCAACCTCGACTTCTAACAAAAAGTAACAAAATGGCTTTTGTTCTAGACATAAGAAGACGGTGAAATGTATCACTAGGATACTTTCACCCACAAATTGTCATTGTCATTGTTAACTACCAATTCTAACATATGTACTTATTATTTTAATGTAATATATATTGTAAATTTATATTTTCCACAATGTAAAAAATGGAAAGTATTGTTTTTGCATTTTCCTCAAGTTCCTGGGTATCTAACAAAACCATAGACACTTCTCACGTGGCCGGCGGCTTCAAATATTTCTTTCAATTACTGCAAAACTGGAAATTAGTGATGTAGATGTATCAAATGGTTTAGTAGAGGTTACAAAACGGACAGTAGATGTAATAAAACTACGTTTCAGAGAGAGACATGCGGAAGCAACAGTTCGGTAACACTAACGTAAGTCGAGTACACTAACGAAGGGTCGGGTAGAGAGGGCGGCGAGCGGGGCAGTGGAGGGGGCGATGCGAGTGTTCGCGGGGGCGGGGCAGGGGGCGGGGCGGCGGAAGCGGAGGCCCCGCAAGTGCACTTGAAGGCGGCGGCGGCGGCGGCCAGTCCGCAGGCAACCGCCCGGCGCTCCCCACTGCCATGCGCCTCCGCCCGCTGCTGCTGCTGCCTCTGTGCGTGGGCGCCGCCCTGCTGCTGGGGGCCTGCGACGCCCAGGGCACCGCGCCCACGGCCCTGCAGGCGCACACGAGCCCCGCCCCCGGCCACGACGCCGCCCAGCGCCGCCACCACACTGCCCAAACGGAGGCCATAGGGACAGAGGCGAGCCTGGGGCAGAAAGAAGCCCCTAACCGTCCTTCGGAAACCAGCGGAATGAGGGGGATTCAGCACGAAAACGTTTCCAGAGAGGTGGAAGACGCTTTGATACAGCTGGAAGTCAGTTCAACTTCGCCCGATGTTTTCACGAGAAGAAAGGGGGTACGAGTTTCTAATCCTGCAGCCCTCGCTGATGACTCTCAGAAGTACAATCACGTCAATGTTAAAGATCTCCATGGGGAAGTAACACCAACCGAAGGTACAACTAAAGTAAAACTTAAGAAAGATGTGAATGAGAAAGAAGTGATTCAGTCAGAGGTGGAAAGAGACATTGAGCGCCCACAGTTATCGCACGCCAATCTAACTATCGATCAGCATTTAGATCAAACACACCATAACGGTAGCGCAACGAACTTTCAATCGCCACCGCTTCATCCCGAGCAGGAAAATCTCAAGAGCGACGCACAGCCAACAGCCACGTCTGCAACGCACCTCCTTCGCGGTGCGAAACCCAAAGCGTCGGCGCAGATCAGTCGCTACGACGATGACGACGCGTACGACACGGCGGCGGGCGCGGGCGGTGGGGGTGGCGCGGGCGACGCGGGCGGGGCGGGCTGGCCGCCCACGGGGCGCGACCGCCCCCGCGGCCGCGCGCCCCCCGAGGCAGCCGCCCCCGCGCCGCCGCCCGCGCCGCCGCCCGCGCCGCCCCTGCACTTCCCGGAGGCGCCCGCGGGCGAGGGCTTTCGCGTCAACGACCTGGGCCTCTCGGACGGAGTCTTCACGTTCAAGTACCTTGGGTCCTTCCTCTCCTGGATGCAGCCCTACGACTTCCCCGTGGGTGAGTTATACATGTCTTATCTGTTATTTCAACAATCTGCGTCGTAACATCGTGTTTTAAACATTCCATATTCCTTATGAGGGCACAATACAGTTCCTAAACGTTCCAAAACAATTCGCAAACTCATTGAACTAATTATCTTACGAATTAAAAAAGAATTAGTTTTTACTTTTTTTCTGATGCAGTGATATAATCATTTTATAGAACAGTTATAGGCTAAGAAATTAAAGCATAGTACAATTTCCTGTCTTTTTACTTTCTCGTTACACAGTACAGAGAAGATTACGTAATGCTGTGGCAGAATTTTTTTATTACAGGGCCCTGATAACGAAAAAGTGGATAAATTCAGTTGCTAAATTTAAAAACAAAATACTCTAACACTTCATGTAGCAAGAATCCATGTTTTGTGGGACCTTAATAGCTAAAACCCGAAATGCCGTCAAACGTCTGTCCATCTGTGAACAACGCTGGCTGCTAAACCGTTCCGATTTTCTCCAAGACTGATATTCCCAAATTTTAAAAAAATGATCCCTCGTCCTTGATTAAATTTTGTTGTGGGATAGTGTGAATGACGTTTAAGAGAATGGCAAATGTTTCATGTTCGTTGAAACCCAGATTTTTTCGATAATTGCAAAGATTCAATATTTTTTCGGAATCTTCCTACAGCTAAAAATATTATATAGATATATATTTTCCCCTAATAAAATATGTTCCTTAAAGATAGATTTTGAAATAAGGTCATGTACAATTTTGCGAAAATTTTAGTACTTTTCGCGTAATTGTCCTTGAAAATACGAAAGAGAAAGTACACGGTGTTTTAGCACCTCTAGTTTTAAAGTGGGACAGTGTCCCCTCTTGGATCCTTTTAAACTATCTAGTAGCACAGACACTTTTTTAAGTTGTTTGAAAATTTCTGTGCAATGCAAATGTAGGAATATTAGGAGCTCTCTTGTTTTAGGTGAGCATAAGGTGCTCTAAGGAAGACAAGATTGGATTATTCTTAATAGACGTGTCACTATGTGCGCCTTGTGTATCGCTAATTCACCTGATTTCATCTTCTGATTTCTACCTAAAAGTTTCGGATTTTGAAAGCAAATTTAATTATTCAGGACCTTACTAGAATTATATCGGGATAATTATCGGGATATTACTACAATTTCCACATATTTGATGAACAATTTCCTTTCATCCATTTGGGACTAATTATTATTTTTCTCCCCTTCTTGAAAGATAGGTTGAAGTGACTCGTGTGCGTATCTCTATTCTTAAACTGTTTTATCCGACACCCCAATCGCGTGTATTCTTGTGACAAATAGCTAAACCATATAAATAAATAAAAAAATTAGTGAAATTCGCGAATTTAATTAACATTTGCAAATGAAGGGAGTGATGTTAACTGTAACTGTACATGGACGTTAAATTCTTTCTAAACATTGCGTTAACTGGGATGTTATGTTAATCGCAGGGGCCGAATCACGGGACCATGCTTTTGGTCAGAGACCGCACAAGCGAAACGATTCAAATTGACCATCAAATAGAGATTTATTGACAAGCAATCGTAACTCAACTACCTCAATACGTTGAATGGTTTACTCTAAAGCGTCATTTCATGTGTGTTCCATTTATCAATAAGTTTCAGATATTTAACAAAAAAACATTGGCACCTCGGCTTTCAGAACTTTTGACCATGGAACAGTATTTCCCTAACACATTATAGATTGGTTTTTATTATTTGATTGCTATTATTAGTATGAACAAGCAGAGTTCGGCAGACGTTCTTCTGCCTTTCATATCCCTCTTTCTCTTTCTCTCTCCGCCTCTCTCTCATCGCCTCTCTCTTATTGCCTCTTTCTCATCGCCTCTCTCTCACCGTCTCCCTCTTGCCGTCTCTCTCTCACCGTCTCTCTCTCACCGTCTCTCTCTCACTGTCTCTCTCTCACTGTCTCTCTCTCACCGTCTCTCTCTCACCGTCTCTCTCTCACCGTCTCTCTCTCACCGTCTCTCTCTCACCGTCTCTCTCTCACCGTCTCTCTCTTACCGTCTCTAACAGAAATAACTAAAATTATTCCAACCGTTCATGAGTTGTAAATGGTGTAACTAACCCGACTTTGTTTTATAGATATAGATATACCCGAAAGGAGCTAATACTATGTAGAAGTAATATAACTCCTTCTCAAATGATACTACTTCTCAAATCATAAGTCACCCTTCATGTCTAAACATTTCTTTACCACGGCATCCATGCCTCTTTCTTCGAGAAATCGGGTCGAAATATAGGAGGGATTGGTCGGACTATCACAAACAGCGGTGTCTTTGTAGAAATTTTTGCAAAACGAAAAATAGCCCAGCGCTAAAGTTCTTCCTTTTACGTCAGAGCTGTACGGCCAGGCCTTTTACGTAAGGATGTGTTCGCCCAAAGATTCTGTTGTGACTGATGTTGCCAAACTCAGAAATTACACAGTGAGCAAACCGGTTATGAAAATGTGTTCTCCAGACACGTTGGCAAAAATGTTAAATATCTGCTGTAATTTATTTCTTTATCGGAACTACCTTACCTGCTATATACCAAGAATAACTATCAACAATATTTCAAAACACAATTTGATCCTTTTGTAAAGGAAATAGGAACAAAATTATCACAAACGCAATACTTTTTTTAGAAAATGTACTAAAACCTTTGTAATAAACGTGTTGTCATGACATTTTTAATGGACAGTATCATGTAAATTGATTAGCACACGTACACACACATACAAACACATGCATCACATCGCTTGAGAAAGATGCTGGAGATATTACCTCGGTTAAGATTTAAACAAACTTGTATTGATACATCCATCATTAATATTTTTTTAAATTTTACTCAAATAACAGTAATATTTACAAGAATACCAACTCTAAATTGCTTAATGTTAATAATACCTCGTGTAACATAGAATACCATTTCCGTAAATTTATATGGCGTTTTCAGCTAATATGATCAAATTCAATACTTTTTCTTTCAAATCACGAATTCTTAAAAACTAGTGGAAAGCAATTTTTTCATTATAAAAGCACATTTTTTTATATTATCTTTAACTCTATTATCTCTAACTCTAATCTCAGAGATATAAATGAGTAAATACTTTCCTAGAGTTTGAAAGCACTTGAAAATGTCGCGTTAATTCCATAAGTTAAAGCCGATTTAAAGCATTCCGTTTGCATTTCAGATTACACAAAGCGCGAGTAATCCCTTGACGCCTCTTTAAAATGAACAATTACACTGTTGAAAGCCGTTTAAATATGTAATACCCATATTTAAAAGGAAATGTGAAACAATTAAAATTTTATGGCACAAAGAACTCGAGTAAACTGTCACATTTTAATTAATATAAAAATAGTCGAAATGCGTTTGCACAAAAATTAGAGATATAGCTCGCACCAGTTCGTTACATCCCATAAAACAGGAAAGATTGATATTCATTTATTTCCGTTACACGTGTGCATATCATTAATTCCCTTCGTGATCAGAGTTAATTTTTGTGAATTAAATAAACAATTAATTATCTCTTGGTTTTACTACTGTTTTTAACGGTTATACGAAAATTATTACAAATATTTTCACTCTACAAACGAGGCAAAAAAAGATGTAATAAAGGATTGCCTTTTTAAAGGTTCTTCCAAGAAAAGAAATTTGAATTACAAGTTTAAATTAATTGTGATGTTTATTATTATTATTATTATTATTATTATTATTATTATTATTAATAATATTATTATTGTTAATATTATTATTATTAATATTATTATTAATATTATTATTAATATTATGATTATTATTATTATTATTATTTATGTATGGAAACGAGCAACATTGGTAAGTGTATTAGATGAAGAATTTCATTTGTTGGAGATAAATATCGGGGAAAGTTGTAACTTCACAGAAGTTAATTCTCTATTTTTCTGATGCTTCTCACATATAAAAAATTTCCAGATGTTAATTTTACTAATGTATTAACAACTTTCCAATAGTATATTTTTTGTTTCTTCTTATTATTAAATACTTCCGCAAAACAAAACTAGCGACGCTCCATAATGGTAGAGACTTTCTCGTCCTACGATAAATAGTTTCCTACAGTATTCTCTGGAGTCGGGGTTTGCTTTTCTGTTTTGTCCCCAAGCACTTCCCACCTGCTATCTATCGGCACTTAAAAGAGCTATCAGTGTCGCTCGCGGTACCTACCGCTCCTCTGAGAACACTGCCAGTGAAGAGCACCCCCAACATTACACAGGCCTACTTCGGTCCTGCGCGTTTAAATATTTGACCATGATATTCCTTGACAATATCAGCTCGTATAATTGGTCTAGGTGTACGAGGACAGTTCCACAACTACAAAGGCAGATTACACACAGATCTTAAACAGAGTTCGCGGTCAGACCAAGAGATAATCCAAGGATGAGGGTTTAAATAAAATACATAAACGATTAGAAGTGCCTCCATGCCACAAACACCTCTTAAAAACATTCATTTTTTACGCCAGCTATCAAATCCACACTGACAACGTGCTTCAAACATATATTCTCCGTGTACTGTGACTCACCTTCCCCAAGCCCCTGTCTCATAAGGCCATATCACTTGACCGTAATATCTGTAAACGTGTTGCTATAATATTATAATCTTTTCAGGTTCACAAAGGAGGTGGGGTCGTTAAAATCATGAAAAGGAAGCTCATTCATGCTAATATTTCTGTATCAACTTCACAAGACTTAGAGAATAGTCGCCATTCAAATATCTCTCTCCATTGGTAAAATTACAATCTGCCTACACGCTACAAAAAAAATACTTACAATTAACATTCTAAAGACAATATTTACTAACAATGACAACTTATAATAGGCAGTCTAAATTCAAAGCACACAGAGGTAGAACTACCACCACTCAAGGAAAAGTACTATTTAACATTTCCACTTCAGAGAGTTAGGCAATTTATGCTTCTATTCAAATTACTCAAATCCTTTTAACACAAAAATAAATTCAGACATTCATAACGTAATACTGTCTCACAATAAAAACATGCCAATGTTTCAACACCCAGTTTCAACATTAAATTTAGATCATGATCCGATTTTGATAAATTTTCATAAAAAATTATCCTGCTTTGTACTCTCGCAACTCTCATATTCGCTAACTAATTACCTGAAACCAGTTTCAAAGATTTTTTACATTTATGTCCAAATAAACACTACACATCTGAAGATCTACCTATTGCAAATTTTCAAAATAACATATGTACATCTATTCAACTTTCTACTAACCAACATTAACAACTCTAAACAACATTGTCGTAATAAAATATAAAAAATTCAGTATCTAAAAGTTTAATTTCTTATTAATATTGAAGTTTTTAAGTAAGTAGGTTAACAAAGTATATGGCAAATAACTTGTAACCCGGCAATTAAATATACTTTAAACATTTTAACAAGAAACGTCAAAAATAAATTAGACTGTCTGTTCCCTACGTGGATTAACATCTGTATTTTAAAAATTGTAATTTTCATAGTATGTAATAATATTGTATGGAAAATAAATTGTGTATAAATGCAAAACCTTGAAAAACTGAATAACTCGAGCAAGGATTAATAAAATGACAAACAAAAGTTTTCGTATTTTTTCTCAATATCAGGGGAAGCAGTACCTTAAAAAACGGGCCACAGACCACGGGCAATCTTTGCTTCTTCTTCCTTGTCCCCGACTCCCCAATTACACATATTTTACCCCTTCATATCCTCTCCCTTTACACACAATTAAATGCACTACTCAACCACGCATATCGGAAGCCCATTCGCAGGCTTGAAGCTTGCGCTGGCTGTGGTGGTGCCCCGCTGGTGGAGATATCGGGAGAGGAAAACCCCGTCATCCGTCGTGTAGAATGGGGACGGATGTCACGTCCAAGCAGGGGAGATACACCGCCATCTTCCGGGATAAAACATTAACTATACTAACGGAACTAACGGCACTAGCAGTTCGCGCGCCTGGAAACGCAAAAACAAACAAACAACATAACTCCAGTGTGCGTAAACTGCAACGCCAAGCGTGGGATGGCGACAAAGAGTTGCGACGAGCTGGGGCCGAAGAGTCGGCGCGAGTGTTTGATGCGTGAGCGCCCCCCGTGGCATCCGCTTGAAGCTCACGGCGGCGCGGCGCGCGGGCCTCGCACTCGGGGACGGATTAATTGCATGCGGAAGTTTACAGTGTTACGCATTTAATGCGCGCCCATTACAGCGCTACCTCCATTATCGCGCGCGGGACTGGCTGCGGCGTGCGTGCGGGCGCGCGTGCGGCTGGGCGAGGCGCGCGGCGCGTGCCACGCGAGGTCGACGGCGGTCACAACTCCGTCGCCTCGACGAACCCCCTCCCCCCACGTGCGAACCACCTCCCCCACCACGCACACACACATACTGCACTCTGACGTTATACCCCGATTTAAACACAGTAGCACTTCAAGGTTACGAGCTGGTTGATTAATTACTACCGATTTCCGTCAACTGCTAAGGTCATTAGTTCCGAAAGTGTAGTGCTTTTTTGCTCGGGAGGTAAAGATTATTTTGCTCCGCTAGATGGCGAGATCCGGGGCTGACATACCGTCCGCTAGCAGGGTTTGCCCCAACCAAATATCTCCCACCAGCGGGTCACCGCCCTAGTCGAGACAATCTCTAAGTCCCGATCAGTCTCCCGGAATGCGTGGAAGTGTAGCGAGTGTAAGGGAGAGAAAAGAACAAGGAATAGGAAAACGGGCGAGGCTAGATCAAATCCGCAGCCCCTTTCTTAGGGTACTGCTCCGGCATTCGCACGGTGTGGATCGGAGAATCCAGGGAAAACTATCGATTAGAGCAGCTCGCTGCTAGAATTCTCCTCCACACAGCGATAGAACTCGACCTAGCTCTCCACCTAGTATCGAAAATACTGCCACCGTCGGGACTCCAACCCCAGGACCTCCCGATCAGATGCACTGCAGTGACTTTTGTTGTTGTTCTGAGCCACCTCTTCCGGTACGAGCTAGAAGGAGAGGGGGACATTGTCATCCGATAGGGAGCTCCAACTTCAAATATAAATCGTAACGAAGCTCCTGGTTGGATGCAAGTGTCCACTTCTCCGCCCAGCTCGTGACCTTCAAGAGCTTCTGTGTCAGAGTATAGTGCGAGTATTCACTGCGTCCGTGCGCGTTCACTACTGTTTTTATTGGTCCCGTGAATGTAGTGCATGTCACATCCGGCAGGTAGAGGTGTTTCACCTTCGCTGAACCGGAAGATACGGAGCGGCCCTGAGGAATTTTTCACTTTCTAGGTATCCCGTTTGGGCTGGGACGCCGCCATAGCCCATGCTATAACATACGTCTCCCGACGTGTGTGGTAGTACAGTAATTCCTCGACATCCGCGAATTCGCTATTCGCAAGTTCCGAACATTTGCGAAAATGCTACCGGTTTAAACATTCACGACTTCAACATTCGCGAGTGCGTCTTTGGTCTTTCTTTTTTGAAAGCGAGGTTTTAGCCACATGAATAGAAAAGCCATTCAAGTTCTGTGAAACTCTCATTATAATGACCTCAATGAAGAGCAGCTTCGGGAAATCATCAGCAAAGAAAACCTGGAACGTAATGAAGTAACAGAAGCGAAACTGCGTCCTGGACCAATTTCATTGTCAAAGCTGTTATTGGCATTATAAAACTTCAACCAGCTCTGGTGGAAAGGACATTCAAATGTGATCCGAACATGGAAATAACTTCGAAATTTAAGAGCGAAATAGAAACAGCGATTTTTCCATGTTTTGATATTAGACCAACGAGGAGGGTGATAAACCAAAAAAATAACCAAATCCTATATTCAATCGCTTTCAGCTTTGAAATGATTTTCAAATATTGTTTTATTTCTTCTCTTTGGGATGTTAATTGTGAATTTTTTTAGTGGTACTTTCTCAGTTCTTTTGCAATTGTTTGTTAGAATTTTTAAACAGCTTTTCGATATCCAGGAACGTAGCTAACATCTCTTCATTAAAATATGGACTCAACATTCGCGGATCTGACATTCGCAAGATGTTTTGGGAACCTAACTCTCACGAATGTTGAAGGATTACTGTATAGTGTGTGTAAACATCTGTACGGGGAGAGAAAGGAGCAAAGATGAGGAAGGAAACACTGCACATGGCCCGTTTGTTAGGGTACTGCTCGGGTATTGGGAATCGATTGGAGAAACCACGAAAACAATCGATCGGAGAAGCCACCCGCTAGAATTGTCCTCCAGGCAGCAGTGGAATTCATCACATTTATGAGATTCACAATGTCATTTCCTGGGTCACGAGTTCGTCACCGCATTATTATCTCTTATTAATGTGCGGGCTACCGTTCCATTGCGGCCACACTCGTTCCCTCAGACAAAATCTGTGGTCACTGGTTAACCTGCATTATGGAGGTTGGCCATCATATTGGTAACCCACAACCATCACTTTCCCCAACATTACCACAAATCCGAAAAATCTTTCATAATTTCTATACAGTTGCATGGCATCATTACGCACCACCTTCCTACACTATTATCATCATTCTTGCACCAAAACCACTATCCTTCCACTTTATCATCCCATTACTTCCACACCATTACAATGATTGATTTATAGCGACTTTCCTATGGCTAGCAGGCTTTTTCTCAACCAGGTATCTCTCATCAGCGTGGCACCATCCCTACCGAGCCCTACGTTCCCGACCTATCTCCCAGCATGACACATTGTAACAACATTCCGATCTCCACAAGAGCAACACTACATCACAGAAAACAAATTCCACAAATTTCCACAACAACCGTAGTATGTACCAGTGGTGTAGCGTGACTCGCACGTTTGAGGATGCTCAACATTAACACACAAAATGTCACTATCAACTACTTCATCTAACAGGCGACCGAAACACAAGACAGATACACTGTAACTACTTCCACGATTTCGATTGCTTACAACGGTGTAGGTTCCTATAAAATTCTCACAGCAGTCAGGGCTGCCGATGTCTTGAAAGCAACTTATGCAATGGCTCAGCTTTAATTCTTAGACGCGAATTGCAACGAGACCACTTGTGAATTTATACATTGCAGACTAAAATAATATGTAATCTATTTGAGGAATAATTCAATTTCTTGGATATTAATTAAGAAATAGTAGACAGGCGCTATTTCCATTTCTTCTATTTCTATTTCTTTTCTCTCTTTGTGCCCACGACCAAGCGGGGACTCCCGATTGAGAGAGAGAGAGAGAGAGATAATTTACTGACCGCCTAAAGTGTGCTGCGCTCTCGTGCACAAACGAGCAACTTGATCATTAGACTCTTTCCGCAGTGGATTCTAGCGTAAAGCAGTCGTGTTTCTCTGCGTCAGTGGTGAAGAGGGGAGAGGGGAACCTCGCCATCTGTGCATGAGTCATTGCTCGTCGCAATCTCGTGGCAGACGTTAGAAGCATTTTAGCTTCCAAACGATCACAGGCCTGCTTCAACAATCAGCCGAATCAAGTCATAGTAAATGAATTAAAAATTAATACGAAATGTGTTTCGCTCAACGGATCACTTGCAAGATTATCAATACAGTATTTAGGGCTCTTTATTAATATTATACACGGGGATGCTCAGCATCTCAGCGTCCTTTGACGCTACGCCACTGCTACGTACGATGGACTCAGCCACTTGCGCAAGGACGTGGCATGTCACAATGAATGCTCCTGTTTCGTCTTCCTTGAAAGCAAAAATCTTACCACTTCTCACAGGCCCATTGTTTTGTCCCCGTTGCCTAGCCTCCTCCACCTCCCCGCCAAAACCAGCGCTTCTGCCTCCTCTCGCCCCGTGGCTGGCGCGACTGCTCGTAGCTCTCGCGAGCGATCAAAAATTCATCCGTCGGAGCGCAGGTCGCGCGGGCGCGCGCCATTTGCATGCCTATCTGGCCCAGGCCCTGGCCCTGGCCCCGGCGCGTCGAGCCCCGAACGATACAGCACGGCGCCCGCGCCGCACCGGCGCGCCCACGCGGCGCCACGCCAAGTCACACGCTCCGGGCGATTCTGCATTGTTTCGCGCCGCGGGAGTCACAGAGATTGAATTTATTCCGGGTACGTCAAATACTTCGGTCGTTCGACCCAAATGATTGATCAAATGATTTATTTCTGTTTAATCCGGGCCCAACAACTGCTACGGTAATTATACTCGTAAGTGTAGTGCATGTTTTATCATTTGAGGTAGCGAAAATTCCTTCGTCACTCGATGGCGAGATTCGGCGTCGACCTACACGTCGACTTGCGGGGTTTTCCCCAACCAGGTATCTCCCACCAGCGTGGTAACCCTCCCAGTCGGGACAACCGGTTTCCAGACATGTGTGGTGGAGTAGTGCCGGGACAATCTTACTGCTTGTTACTCTTCTGTTCTCATAACTTACACACACGTATACTTACAAAGTGTACGTATGTGTAAGTTGTGAGAACAGAACAAGAGAAAGGAAGGAAATATCGCGCGCGGTCAGTTGTTCGTTAGCGCTCTGCTCCAGCTGTTGCCCAGTGATGGTCAGAAAACACACATAAAATATCGATCAGTGCAGCCGACCGCCAGACTTCGCATCCAGGCAGCGGCTAAATTCGATCTAGCAACTCGTTAGTGATGAAAATCCTGCCGCTGTCGGATCTAGAACCCCAGGACCTCTCTGTCAGAAGCCCTGCAATGGCATCAGTTGATTCCCTGAGCAACCTCAGCCAGGTATTAACCCTGGCGAGGTGGCGGTTGCGAGAATTACGTTAGAGGCGTTACGTTAGTGGCGCGGGGTTACTTCCGACCCCCTGAAGTCATTTCTTTATAAAATTATATTTAGCAAGAAACAAGTGCGAAATTAGTTTTTATAAAAATATTCAATCATTTATAAAGTCTTATTAACTTAATGCACTATTATAAACAAACGGGCAAACGAGAAATTGACACAAATAAAAGGGCAAAATTATCATATACCCATCATATTATCATATATATGAAGTGACTCCATTTACATTTTCCTGAATATCTCAATCACAAAGGTATCAGAAAATTCAGTAAGTTTCATTTTATAACATTGTCTCACATAAAAACAAACAATTTATTGAAAATGCTTCAAAGCTAATCAACACAACTTTGAAAAAGTACGAAATTTAAGATGTTTGTATTGGTTTCACGAATATTTATAAATGAATTATTACATATAAAATTTTGAAACAATTTCTGACAAAAGATAAAGAATGTGGTGAAAGATATGCGGAATGTAAAGCTTCTGACTCGAAAAATTAGGCAACTGCAGCTAAGCCAAGATACTACATGGGGTCACAAGAGACCCCGCGCCACCTCCGTCGGGTTAATCCCTAACTGTGGTGCATGTATATCCCAAAATGTGGCGCTTTGCAACAGAAACATGTTATTACAATACACGATTGGTGATCAAACTCAGCCTAACGGCCTCTTATGATAATTCTCGTTATCTCGGATTGTAATACGATACCAATGTTTTAGTATTGTATATTTTACCACTAGTGCTAAAAGTGAAACGATTCTCAAATGTTAGATACATCAGTATGTCTGCTACAAAGAAAACAAAATACTCGCCACAACTTCGAATAATCAAGTAACATTTGCACAATTAGAACTTAAATACTAGAATTACAATACAATGAAAATCCGTAAGAATTTCATAAAAATTCAGCGTGTCAGACGTGATAAATGTGGGGTTATTGATAAATATTCCAGTTACCAAAAAATATAGTTCGATGAGGAATGTATAAGAAGTGCTTATAAAGCTGGCATGGCGTAACTTTCTCCGAAAAAAACATTATTATGAAAAAGCGATACCGTCCTTTACATATTTCTGCGTTACTTCAGTGCGATTAAAAAGGTATTTCATACGTAAATCACATTCGAAGAGAAAAGGAAAGAAATGAAACTATTTTCAAATCTACACAATTATGTAAAATCGTTTCGCCGACTGAGAACTCAAAAAATTGCATTGAGGTGTTATTTTTCTATTATACGTGGAACGCTGTGCTAACATATTGGAATTGAAGATAAATTCGAAAACAAGAAATAGGAGGATGACAAATGCAGTTTTATTTCGAACCGCAATTATTCATACTTCATTTGCACCATGAAAACCAATCAACAGCGATTTATGAATTATTCAAAACAATTACAAACAAATATCTTGAACCTATTGCGCCAACTGAAACATAAACAACATTGCATTTTCCAATCTACATTTCTCATTGATGGAATGAGATTATAAATTTACTTCGTTGCTTTTATATTTAATTTTCTTTTCGGGACTAACGATGAACAATAAATTTTCCTTCCCAGACGAATGAGTTAAAATACTTTTACTAACATCTTTATGTTCACGAACTTACTACTTTGTTTTATTTTCAATATAATAATAAAATTCGCAACAAACTTCATTCCTTTCTTCGATGTTCCGCAGAGAATTGCTGTTATACACAGGATTGGTATTATATAAGATTAAACAGTTTTTAAAATTAACATTTTAACCTTCTGTTTTAGTTTTAAAGGTGACAACAGGCTGTAGATTAATTAAAATACAAGTATTAGATGTATTACTTAGACGCAATGCATAGCAATGCAATGCAATGCAAAGATGTATGTATATATACAATGCAAAATCCTAATCACATATTCCTTCGTTCGAATGCAAATATCCCTTAGAGCATATGAATTCTTCTTATTGACTTTATTTCTTCGCCATTGTCCTCTATGTCCTCTGCTCCCTGGCACAGTCAAAACATATCTCGACAGGGCACCCACCCAACACCTGACGTCACACCAAACACATCCAAAGGTCGCAGGCGGGGCACGCGACGGCCATGTACACAAGCCGAAACCTCTGTTCCGCTGGCGCCGGCGCGCTTCCGCCCGTTCCCCTCCCCCCGCCCTCCCGTTCGCTCAACCACCCACCCACCCACCCACTCGCCCGCACATCTCCTGCCCCTTCACTGCCCCTCCCCGCCTCCCGCGCCGAACTGCTCGCCCATGTCCGCCTATTGCCTCTGACCCGCTCACCTCGCCAAAAGACCCCGCCCCGTCCCCGACTGAACGCGACGGCCCAACTACTCTACTAGCCGCCCGTCCGCTGACTAGAAATTTCACACATCTGCCCTTCCGCCTGTCCGTCCTGCGGCCTTTGCTCCCAGCCTAGAGATCATCCGCCCACCCGCGCAACGACGCTCATCCGTAGCCCTTCCGTCCTCTCTGCGCAACTGCCCGCCGGCAGCTCACCCGCACCCCACCCCCGAACAACCGCGCCCCCCGCCCAACCGCGCCCCCCCAACCGCCCGACAGGCCGATAGCTAGATCTACCGACCAACAGATCGACCGACCCTCCATCCGTCCGTCCGCCCGTCCTTCCATCCGTCCGTCCATCCATCCGTCCATTCAACAATCCGTCCGTCCGTCTATCCGTCCGTCCGTCCGTCCATCCATCCGTCCGTCCATCCATGCGTCCGTCGATCCATCCATCCATCCATCCGTCCATGCATCCATCCGTCCATTCGTCCATCCGTACGCCCGCCCGCCCGCCCTTCCGCCTGTCCGTCGCGCGCCCTTTGCTCGCAGCCCAGCTCGTCCGCCCCGCCCCCGCGCAAAGCCGCTCGCCCTCCGGCCCACCCGGCGCCCCAGCGCAGCGCCCACGCGCCGCACGTGCGGAGGGAGGGGCCAGGGGGCGCTGACCCGCGCGACGTGCCTGTTGCAGAGCTGCTGCGGGACGCGCTGTGGAAGCGGGTGTCGGTGCCCAGCCTCATCGCCCAGGTGAGTGTACGAGGCTGGACGTGCGGCGGGCCACGCCCACTCGAGGCGACAGCCCCACCTGGAGGAGTGAGCCGGGGAGAGGGACTCGGAAAGAGGCGACGGGCAACGACCCATCTGAGGAAAGTAAGGGGTGAGGGCGAAACTGGCTAAGACAGAAAATTATTGACAAAAATATTTGACGAAGGCAACGTACTTCTTTTGATTGATATCTTTTGATTTTTCTAACTCGTCCCCTCAAGCCCCTATGGCCACGATGGAATATTACACGGCATTTCGCGTCTTTCTCCATCGTACCGCTAGAAGTCGCATGGTCGCAAGGAATGCTATGGTCACGATCATGCGATGCCTGGCGGCACCACTGAGAACGTCGCGAAATACCGTGACATATTTCATCGTAAAGACGGGTCTTGAGGGGCAAAGTTAGAAAAATCGCAGTATACATCCCAGCCCGATGCCAGACACTCTTCACTAGGAAAGGTCCACATTGTAAGAGACTTTGTAGAAACCAGATGATACTGAAAATACTTTCAATTTTATCATTGATGTACGTAGTCAAGTACAACACTGCCCCTCTCATATATCTTCCCAATTTCGACAATACAGGCTCTTCACGTAGCTGCTTTAGACCCATCATCAACTCCTGCTCTTGGTATCTGCGCTCCTCACCAGCATCCGGAGGTGCCGATTCGCACTATATGTGGTCTTTGCTGCCTCCGTCGTTCCAGACGGAACAGGGGGGTCCGAGATTAGATTGATGAAATGACAAAGTGATGATGTGAAAGGTAAGATAGTGTAGGTATAGTTGAGAGAATCAGGAGTCAGAGAGGAATCATTATTATATGCACAGCCGTGTAGTGTGTGCCGATGAGACATCAATGAGCAAAAGTATTGTCTTGGCAAATGTTGAGAGAACGGAATTGCCAACTGTGGATGCGTATAGGAATTAGGGATAGAGAGGGAAAAGCAGAATATAGGTACAAAAGAAACGATGGATTGCAAAAGGGAGGCGGCAAGATGGGGAGAAGGAATGGGTGGACATAGTTGCACAGTATCAAAGTTAGTAAAGAGGAGAGATGACTCGGTGGAGGATCAGAGGAGTAAATAGATCAAGAAAAGTTCTATGGGCGGGTATATCCTAGGAATTTAGTGCAGACAGTGTCATGTCGCGCTGGTCAGGTCGCGCATGACGTTTGTAATTGGCGCGCGAGCGGCTACACAGCGCGCTCTGTCGGCGATCGGCGGCGGCAGTTGCAAGCCGTGGATACGGCCCAGCAGGCTCAAGCTCGAGTGCGAGTCTCACTGCCTCCCATCGGCCCTTTAAAGGGAGCGAGCCGGCACCCAGTGGACAGTGCCGTCATAGTCCAGATCCTACAGTCGGAAGGCCAGCCCCGCTCCGCCAGCATGAAGTACGCAGTGAGGTCTACGGTTCGCGCATGGGGAGCGCGGAGTCTATACACTGGAGTATCGTGCGTTGGAAACCCGTACAGATAGGCGCTTCGCGTAGAGAGAGCTTTTATTTCAACATGTTTTGTTTAGTGAAAATGTATGGACGCTGTACTGGAATTAGAAATAAATAATTTATTGATTTGTCCTGTACTATGTTATTTTGGTGGACATAACACAGAGGAAAAAGAGGACAAAGGTGTGGGCAGGAGGGAGGAAGGGATGGCTAGATAGTGTCAACCCCAACAGGCGTAAGCGACGGTGGCAGAGGCGATGGGGCGCGCCAACGCCACCGGTGCAGCGGGAAGGCACCTGCGCTGCGTACGAGCAGGAAAGCGGAAGCGTGAATACAAGTGTTAAAAGAAGGAGGAATGGAAAAGGCGGAGGCGAAAAAATGAGCGAACCGAGATTCGCAGCCACGAAGAGATAGAGGTATAACAGGAGGAGTTGACAAGTGGAAAAAAGGTCCGAGAAATCTACAAGGCAAGGGAACTAAGCGCATGTACACAGGGAGTGAGAAACAGGCTAATGGGAGAACAGATCAGTTGATTGATTGTTAATGATTCCGGGTGAGTCAACTACTGAGGTCATTATTCCCGTAAGTGTAGTGCATGTTTTGCCATCGTTATATGGCTGTGATATTCCCCCGCTGGATGGTGAGATCCGGCGCCGACCTACCGTCGACTGGCGGTAACTCTCACCAGGGTGGCACCGCCCCAGCCGAAACAAGCTCTAAGCCCCCGACCGGTCTCCTGGCATGTATGGTAGAGTAGTGCACGTTAGTGTAAGTGTGTATGTGAGGGGAGAGGATAGGATAAGGAAGAGGAAGGAAAGACCGCGCGCGATCTGTTTCCCGTTTGTTAGGGTACTGCTCCGGCATTCGCGTGGCGCTGATATGATTAACCACGGAAAACTACCGATCAGAGCAGCCGGCCACGAGAATTCTCCTCCACACTGGCATCGCCCTAGCTGACCAGCTAGTGTCGGAAATCCTGCCGCCATCGAGACTCGAACCCAAGACCTCCCGGTCAGAGGCACTGGAGAGCAGATCAAGAACGACCAGAGGTCGCCGAGTGGCGCCGAGCTGCGGCCGGGGCGACGGCGCGCGGCAAAGCCAGCCGCCCAGGCACCTGCGCGGCCTCCGTGCGGGGCGGGGCGGCGGCGGGGCGCGTGGGCGGAAGGGAGGGGCGGGGCGGAGCGAGCGCTCACGTAGCCGAGCCTCGGCGGAATGCGAGAAGTTGTGGCGGGCGCCCGGCGCGGCGCGGCGCGGCGCGGGTCGATCGACCGGGGGCGGGGGCGGGGGTGGGGAGGCTCTGCGACAGACGCGCGCCGCGCCGCGCCTCGCGCTGCAGCTTCCGCCGCGCGCCACTGGGAGCGCCACCCGCGCGCCGCGCACCCGCAGCTACGTTTTGTCTTGATTAGCCGGGGCTCATCACTGAACGCCTACCGCATGGCGCTGAAACGGTTTTGCAGCCTGAGCTACATTTATTGAAACGAGAATGTACGGCACTGATGAACATAAAGACAAAAACGTGCTGCGCGTTACTTACAGAACACGTGGAGAAGTGTATTATTGTGACAAACTGAAGCGTGGGTTTGTTTTATTTATTTTGCTTTGACTCTTGAGACTATTTTGTTTTTCGGGCAATACTATAAGTGATGTTGACATTGTTAGGGATGAATGATGAGAAAGGATGATGAAAAGAATATTCAATACAAGGGAAGAGGCAGTTTTCATTCAATATCTGCGTTAACAACTGTCGAAACTTCCCGGGAATCGTTCAATATTCGAGTCGAATCCCTGTTTTTCAGCGAACCGCAAGTTTCTCGCTAAGATGTTCAAGCTCGTAAATGAAATCTAAAATGTAGAAATAAGTACATCTTTGTGCAGACACATAATCATGTATCCGTGTTCACCGTAGTTACCCGTAGTTAGAGATTGCCACAAATAAATGAAATTGACTAACTAACCCAACTAACTTTTCTCTTTTCCCGCAGTAATAAAATAATAAAAATCACAATTAATTTGTACACTAAAAATATGTTTCCCCCAACTGATAAATACGTTTATGAAACATTTTAATGAATTTTCGACATTCATTTAAAATTTAATTGATTCTGTCATTAAATTATTTTAATACTCCTGTACATTTCATAAAAATCCAGTTTTTTACATGTGAATCAATTCATGAACCCACGCAGATTTTTGGAATGTAGTTTCAGGCAACGGCACTGATTAGAGAATTCAATTAAAGTTCATAGAAATACTGTATTTAAGCAAGGGCGTAATTTGTTCCATGAATCCCAACGCAACTAAATTGCCTGTCTTTTCTTGGAACTAATTAATTTAATTTATATGTCACGAAACATTCGGATTCCCTGTGTTCTATAATGTTAAAGCAGATCAATCCAATTAGTATGTTCGAAACAAAAGTCGAGTAATAATTAATATTGCTGGCCTGGAAATTGGTAATTACTATGGCAATATGGGATGAATACAAATCATTTCTTCATTAGAAAGAAAAGAACATGTAAATGAATTGAAACCGGATAAAAGTATACTTTCATTCGTAGTTTACAATAGTACAACTAAAAGCAAAACTTAACTGTTTTTAGATGCCTTATTAACTTTGAAAAAGTGTATTATTAAATTTTAAAACAATTAAATTTTAGTTTTCTGCCAAAGAATGTGAAAGGCAAAATACACCATTCAAAAGTATCTTCGTAAGGGAATATTTGATAGCATTTCAATTTTGTTGTCACCTGATCTAAAGATTGATTAGTGACTCCAGGAGCGTCATTTGTCCCATTAGTGCAGTGTGTTTCTCGCCGGTGAGGTGGCGGTGACCTACCCCGTTGAATAGTGACATCCGGTGCCGACCTTCCGTCGTCTAGTGGGGTTTTCCCCAACTAGGTATCTCCGAGCAGTGGGGTATCGCCCCAGGTCCGGGACAAGCCCTAAGCTCCCGACTGGTCTCCCACATGTGTGGTACCGTAGTACATGTAAATGTAAGTGTGTACGTGTGAGGGATAAGGACAGTGCAACGAAGAGCAAGGAAAGATTGCGTGCAGCCCTTGGCCTGTTTGTTAAGGTACTGTTCCATTGATCGGGAAAACCACGCAAAACTATCGATCAGTGCAGCCGATCGCGAGAATTCTCTTTCACCCAGCGACAGAACTCGACTTAACTGACAAGCTAGTGTAGAAAATTCTGCCACCGTCGGGACGTGAACCTACGATGTCCCGGTCAAAGACACTACAGTGACATCAGTTGATATCCTAAGCTACCTCTCTCGGCACCAGATATATAGAGAATAGGAACTAGGAGAATATCATATACTTAAAAAAAGTTTAGAATTTAAAAGGTTCTGCAGATTGTAGGATTTTAGGAATATCTTATAAGTGAAAAAAAATATTGGAAATGTACAAAGAGGCGAGCAAAATTTGTAAATATTTCCTCTAGTTAAATTAAACAACCCTTCATGGAAAATTATAACATGATAAATACTTGTTGTGCGAAATTAATTGTTATTTAACTTTTAGAACATTTGGGCTCAATTCATTGAATCTTAATGTTTGAAAACTGAAGTATTCAACTTAAAACACCTTTACATTTCCATAAAACTAGAAATGTTTTGATAAGATAGATTGAACGTTTTCAATAACTTACTGGGTAGTGAGAAATACTATTTAATTTTTTTTAGATTAGCACGGAAATAAAGAACTATTTTCCTTAATTACTTGGTTTCAACTTGTACACGTTTGAGATCTTCAAGCAATAAAAATTAAAAAACACTTAAGTTTGTTTCGACAATAAAGTCTTAAAAGTTATTAGTTTGCATCATGAAGAGTGGAGAAGAGTACCGGAGAGATTTACCTAATCCCATTATGATTTAGGAAAGTTAATTGCTGAAAGCTGATAACTTTTCTGATGGTACAATTATCAGAAATCAAACATGGTGTGACCTATGGGTTTCTTTCGGGTGACGTTATCAATACTAGGGTCTTAATTAACTTTCAGCTCTCAAGAATCGGTTTATCGAAACGAGCCACAGGCCCAAGAATTTCTACTTATTGGCCTGGTATAATACTGTGTAAAAATTAAAAATTTGAAATTACAAAATAATTAAAACAATTTTATTTCATCTAATAAAGAAGAATAATGTTTCCGCTTTATTTATTACAAGATTGTTTGTCAATAAGATCACGGGGGTAGATAATTTTCCGAAAAAAAGGCACAATTTTCTTAAGTTATACAAGAAATTCAAATTTTATTTGGGGCGAAATGGAACCGAGAATCACAGCAAAGTTAAGAGTCTGATGTTAACAGACGTGATCTCAAGCAGAAAAAGTACTCCAAAGCTTCGCCGTCTTTGCAAGTTTTACAAACTCTTACGAATAATCAATGCTAATTGAATACTAAAAATCAGAACAGTATGTAGCTTCTAAAGTAAACTACACAGCATGAAAAATTCTTTGGAATCAATACTTGAAATTTGATAATATGTCTTTGAGATCATGTGAAAGACAAATTACAATTTTTCGCACCCATTTAATGCAAAAAAGTGCTTAGATACCCTTCTATAAATTCTAAAAGCAATCGATTCTTACTACTAATGCAAACAAATGCCATGTTTGGAAGTTCACAGACTCCCATTTTGTAAAGAAATATTTGCAAATAAAGACCATAAAATTTCTTTCACATATCCAATAGTAGAGTTCCAATTGTGAGGATATATTCACAAGAAAAATATCACTTGACCATTACTCGACTCATAAATAGAAGCTATATGCGAGAACTATGATTCTCCGCAATATCTTTTAAACTCATTGCGGGCTCGTTAATAGCTTCCAAACCGTCTGCAAATAGGAATAATGGGCAGGTAGTCACCTGGCGTCACAGCCAAATTGAATTTATTAAAGTGCCTCTCTGCGAGTGCGTTTGGGCGGACGCCACAAAAAGTGGGCCCATGAAAGCGGCGAACGCGGTGTGAGGGCGGCGCTCGCGGCAGAGCGCCCCTGGCGGCGGCCTATGCAAATAAGCTCTCGCCGCGCAGCCAGCGGGCCGCCCGCGGTCGAAAGCGAACACAGGGGACGCCCGCTTTAAAGCGACAAAGTTGAGGTTATGTATGCGAACACTAACCTGAATGGCTTTTCGTTTAGAAGAGGAACCTACGGGATAGGGACGAAAGTAATTACAGGCAGACGAATCTGCCTGAAAGGCAGAAATGGAATGATTGTAATCTATTCAATTGAAACAAGATTCATGTTTTGATAATGAAGAAAACAGTTCAGGTTCAGAAGCATTATTTTTAAAGATGAAGTATTGATTTTAAAAAAAATATAGAAATGATGACACCAAATTAAATAGCTGATTTCTGTAATATATGAACGTTCAAATTTCAACCAGTTCGTAAGAAATTGCGATAAACTGAAGTATATTTAATGCTTATTTTAACAGCTATAATTTAGCTAACAATTTCAAGTAAACTAACTTACTCGAAATTGTACTATGAAATCTTAAAAGTGAAAATCCCCAGTTGGTCGCTTCACACACACACACACACACACACACACACACCGATATTTATTTCTCCTGTATCATTGTCATTTCTTTTTTCACTCTTGAAACCCTTCGACGACACAATTCCTTTATCAATGAAATGTAGCAGTCATCAAACTACGAATGTCATAATGTGACATATCATATTACAGAGTTCGTACGAAATGAGTATTGTTATTTTCATTTAAAATGAAGTCCCCATCATTAATTATAAAATAAAAACAATCTGTAAATTGCCAATCTTTCGTGATCGATTTGGTGCCGATTTTCCTATTGGAAAGATATTTCTAGGCCAGGCGAGCAGGTTTCAAGACCACCTCCACGCAATTCAGCTGTTCATCGAGCTATGCAATATTTCAACCGTGTTCTGTTTAGCTTTTAACAATATCACACGTTCTCTTGTATTTCTCTTTCGAATACTTCCCCTTAAGACCTCCCTGCCCTCCCTGCGTCATCTACATTTGAAACTCCTTCCCCTTTTATCGATTACAAGAGCTCAGCGGCAATATTGTTGTCCTTGCAACATCGTTATCGGAGGTCCGTGAGTTCGGCTCGACGCGGTGGCAAATTGGCGTCATTACCTAGGTAACTGGTCGACTTGACCTCTATTTGAAGGAAACTTCTAGCTGCTGGCTCCTCTGATGGGTAGTTATCCGTTGATTCTCTGATCAATACCACAGACAGTACCTTTAACAAATAGGTCATGTACTGCATTCTGTTCCACTTGCTTGTCCTTTCTTCTCTCCTGAACCTTACATTACAAAGGCGTCGTCTATCAGACGACGCAACTAGTGTCGCAAGCTCCCCCACCCCCTGCCCATCACTCCCCGTTTCTGAAACTCTAAGTACCTTCATTGTGTGACTAGCTAGGGAATTACACGTAACTTCGCGCGCGTGCTTATTTCCGGTGTACGCCAACACGCGTCGGCAAGTAGACTACGCCTTTGTAAATACATCAGTTTTTTTTTTTGCGCTCTATTGCCTAATATTGTGAAGAATAAATGCGAAAATGAATAATAAATAACTTGTCTTAAAGAATTTAAGTGTTGTTCTGAACATTTAGCAATCATAATGGAACGACGGCGATCACAACAAAGGTCGCGTGACGAGGTACTACTGCAGAGACTGCTCAAAAGCCGTGTGTGGACAGCAGCAAGGAAGCGTGTCGTCTGAAAGTAACGTTATATAGGTATATCTATAAAAACCTTTAAAATATATTGCGTAACTATATATCATACGTGTTCAATCAATTAAATTTAGTGTTTAGGTGTAAAAATGTGTTTTTCTTTATTTTTATCAAAGTATTCTGTCGGACTACGCCTCTGTAATTGTTGTCCTTGCAGCATCGAGACCGAGAAGTCTGTGAGTTTGACTCTTCGCGGTGGCAAATTATCATTAGGTAGGTAACTGGTCGAATTGACCACTATTTGAAGGAAGATTCTAGCAACAGGCTCCTCTGATGGCTAGTATTCCGTTGATTCTCTTATCAGTACCAGACAAATTACCTTAACAAATGGGTCATGTGCCGCGTTCTATGTTATCGTTCTCTTGTTCCCCCTTAAACACATCCTTAAAGTTTCACTACACTATCGTGGCGTCACAGAGTTTATAGGGATTATTCACATATAAATTAAAATCACATTTTGTTATATTATCTCAAAACACACGTAATACTAGAAATGCATAGTGCACCGCAGAACATGCACCATATTTCGCACGCCTCATAACTCAATTTATATCCTTATTATCCTAATATACAAAATATTACAGAACAAACGCCGCGCTTTAATCTGGACGGTCGCGGTTACTAGGTAACGAAGGTTGTTGACGGGCAGGAGGGGGCTCTGGACTAGAGAGTTGGTGGTTGACTGGCATCGTGGTGGTAGCGGCGCGAATGTAATCTGAATTATATGAGTACACGACGTATATGAGGACATCGACGTGAATAGGGAGGATAGATTGTGGAACAATAGTGCAAGAAGTGAGTCAGCAAGAAAGAAGCAGACGACTTCGGCGACGACCGGCGCGAAGAGGGATTTTCGGCGCGGAAGCCAAGGGGCTACGAACTGCGGGGCCATAGTTTCACAACGCCAGACAATTTGGTACCGTGAACCTGATGCAATCAATCAAGAGAATTTATATTGTTAATCCCAAATTCAATTTTTAATAAACAAAAATTATTGTTGTGCCACGTTATATGTAATTCCTTCGGGATATAAACAATTTCAGACTTCCAGGCTTCTCTGTATAGAGAGCATGAGAACCAAAGAACTGAGCTAGCAAAGTAAAGTAAATTAAAAGTAAATCATTCATTATTTTATCACATTATATGTTCTTCTGTCCTCGACCTTTCATCGTTGAAAGCACGCTTATTGTGTATTTCTTCCAGCTTTCTGTAACACCATACATAAACAATGTTTAAAATGGAAAGGTATTCACCTGGTAACCCTCGAAAGGGATGTGGCAATGTGTTGTAAAACATCAAAAGTTCTTAAAATAAAAATAATTTCAATAAATATAACATATTAATGAAAACCCATTTTACAGCGACTAATTATCGCATGCGATCACCTCCATACCCGTTGAACGATTAGGAAATATCCGGTCTCATTTCCCATCCACGATGCCTAATTGTTATCCCACTGCTATCGCATTACGCATTAAAAAAATACCTCGAATTTTCCGTATACTTCTTCTTTTGCTCTCTCCCCAATTTCCCAACAAAACATTTTACTTTCTCACACTCTTACTCCCCTCTTAGCTTCTCTCCAGCCCCTCACCTTCGTCGCTCTATACTGCTCACCGCAGCGAGCACCTCCCCCTCTCACCATTCCCCCTCCCCTGCGGAACTTCCCGCGCCTCCGTTATTGCGTTTGAGCGCACCGGCGCCTAAATTGCCTTTCATTAGTTCTAATCGTTTCTGTATAATTTGTATTCCGTGGGTGCGACTACAAATTAAGTCTGCTATTGAATTATAATCACGTGCAATAAACAAAACAATTACGAAAATGATCCTGTGGCGATACCCTGCAGCAAGCACAAGCAATCGATTGCTCGATGCTTGCGAGGGTAACACTCGCGGGAGAAATGGAATTCTTCTCGAAATTATATAGAGAGTTGTAACGTAGATTAGT
This sequence comes from Acheta domesticus, assembly GCA_031308135.1. Lineage (NCBI taxonomy): Eukaryota > Metazoa > Arthropoda > Insecta > Orthoptera > Gryllidae > Acheta > Acheta domesticus. The sequence continues at coordinate 264,016,072 of JAHLJT010000631.1, read as the reverse complement.
GCAATTGGTAGTTGTGGTGTTTGCTGTAACGTTAATTAGCACTGTTTGGATTACAGTTTAATTTTCTGTTTTTTATTACCTGTTAAAATAGAAACAAATCTTCTCAGAGAGCACTTGAAAGGAATGGATACACTTAGAATATAGAATACAGATATTTTTCCGTGAATAACAATAGATACAATACACACTAAATAATCAATTTTTTTTTAACTTTTGAGATTTTCAAAGATCAGATTTTTTAACGAACACGAGATCTGCGTTATTCTCTTAACTGTCCTTCACACTATCCAACAACAAAATTTAATCAAAACGATGAAGACTTTTTTTTTTATTTGGAAAATGACTCAGTAACTTCATGTAAAGGACCCCTCCAAATTAAAATAGCGCTTTCAAAATCAAGAGGCAGCGGCATCAGCCAGATCGATTGGAGAATATCAATTTTTGACAGTTTAGCCGCTAACAAAGTTCACTGACGGACGGACCGACAGTCCGACCGATAGACGTTTTTCTGTCATTCAATTTTTTGGTATGAAGAACCCAACAAAACATGGTTTCTGGCTACACCACGTGTTAGAGGATTTCTTTGAATTTAACCACCTGAATTTATCCACTTTTTCTTTACCAGGACACTGTTAATAAGAGTTTTTCTGCCGAAAATTCGCTATTTTTTTGCCCAGCATTACATACCTTTCTCTCTACTTCATAGCGAGAAAGTAATAATTGAACAATAATATCATAGAACAAAGACGCTGAAACAATTTTTCAAAACATATTGTCCAACTTATTGATTTGTTGAGTGATGGTAGCGTGTATATCACCCGAAACACGTCAAATATAGCAGCCACGCTCTGACAATCGCTCAACACTTTCTTTCCCCACACGCGCCTTTATGAAAAATTCAATCGCGGCCCCAATATCGCCCTCCCTGCCAGCGGCGGAGGCCGCAAGAACAAGGGCGCAGCGGTCGTCGTCGCCATTCATTTGGCCAGCGCCCACGACGCGCGAGAATCAATCACGCGCGCCCACGCACACTGCATACGGCTCACGCACGCCGCCCTCGCCGCCGCCCTCGCCGCCGCCCTCGCCGCCCTCGCCGCCGCCCTCGCCGCCGCCCTCGCCGCCGCCCTCGCCGCCGCCCTCGCCGCCGCCCTCGCCGCCGCCCTCGCCGCCGCCACCACAACCACAACCACTAGCACTGTTTATATGCCCATTTCCCGCCACAACGTCCCCTTCAGGCCGCACCGCCACATTCGCCGCACACAACGCCCCGCCACCACCTCCACCCTGGCATAAGCGTCAGCGCAAGCACCGCCTTCTATGCCCATCTCCCATCACAAAGTCCCCCTCAGGCCGCACAGCCTCTTTCGCCACAAACCTCGCCCCGCCTCCACTGCCACTCAACCATAAGCGGCACCGCAACCACTGGGTCCGCCTTTAATGCCTATCTTCCCCCGTTACCACTTCCCCCTCAGACCGCCCACCGCCTCATTCAACGCAAACGACGCTTCGCCACCCCCTTTCACCCTTCTCCCTGCCAACGCAACCTTCAACAACATCCCTAGCACCCTTCCTCATCCACACACCATAACTTCCTCACACAAACCACCCCTATTTTCATCGCCACATTCAACACAAACAACGCCGCACCAGCCCCTGCTATTCTGCCACCACCCTCACTCCGATATTTCCCTTCCCGCACAACCTGTGTTCCCCTCTCTCGCCACAAACGACACCCTCCTCACACACACCCTCCGCCACATTCACCACAAATGATGCATTCCAAAACCCTGTCACCACCGTCACACCGCCAACCACCACCCTCACAGAACCGTCACCCGCACCCGAGCAGGCATCCTTGGCTCCCCTGACCGGGGGAGATCGATCAGTGCATCAACTGATTCACTCCAGGCCTCTGACCGGGAGGTCCTAAGATAGCGTCCCGACGGCGCTTCTGGATTTTCGACACTAGCTTGTCAGCTAGGTCGAATTCAGTCGCTGTCTAGAGGAGAATTCTGACGGCCGGCTGCTCTGATCGGCAGTTTTCCGTGGTTTCTCCGTTAAACAACAGGCGAGCGCCGGAGCAGTACCCTAACAAACGGGCCATGGGTGTCAAGGACCCAAAAAATTTCCAACATATACATACACAATAAATCGTAATTTGCGTCATATACACATACAAACAAGATTTATCCAATTTTTCGATATCAGTGTCCTACAGTGCAATTTTTTCTGCCGAAAAATCGCGGCATTCCGTTGCTGCAGTACAACACTTTCTTTTTACTACGTAAGTACGTAATTGACGCGATAGTAACAACTGATCACTCAAACAAAACTCCAGGGTGAAATGAATCAACATGAATGTCGCCTCGCATGAATTCATACTAAAACATAATAGATGCCACTTCTGCGAAAGAGTCTTTGGCGTACGTACTGATTTCTAAATGGGGAAGTCGGCTTGTATCATCGCCTCGTCCGTTATCATTTCAATCATAAGCGGATCATTACCGATATCTCGGAAAAAAGTTTATGTCGGGCTAATTGTACAATATAATTCAATTTTTAACAGTTGATACTTGTCTCTACAGATGTTTCCTGGATGACCCATTCGAAAATATGTTAATATTGAAAATATTTTCCAATTGATGTAATACAAAAACAAGGTGAAAATATAGACTTTTGAAGAGTGAAAACTGTCAGAGTATGTAAATCTTCTTCTGCACTTCAAGGGTTAGGTTCAAGAACCTGTTTCGGTGTCCACTTCCTTCTGGGCCTTCCTACATCTCTTCTTCCTCTGCATCTGTAGTCCACTGCGAGTGCTGGTAGTCTGCTGTCGGGCATTCGTATAAGATGTTCATAACATCTTTTCTGATTTCTTTCCAGTTTCTCCAGCAGTGGTTCGACCCCCAGTTTATTTCTTATCTCTGTGCTTTTCTTTTTATCTAGGATATTATAATCTAGAGTGCTTCTCAAAAATTTCGTTTCAGCTGCCTGGATTTTAGAGTTATCTTTTTTTGATGTACTCTTGCTTCATACATTAACACTAGCACAGCTACTATGTTGAAGAATTTTATTCTTGTTTCTATCCCTGTTTTATTTTTTAAATGTTTGTATATCGTGCCGTATATTTTTCTAAATTTATTTAATTTTTATCCAAATCTATATCTCTATCAAACGAGATGTGGCAACCTAGTTATTGAAATATTTTACCTGTTCTATACGCTTTCCATCTATCACAATCTTTGTTCTCACTGGATATTTTCCTTTATATGCCATAGTTTTAGTTTTTTCTGTGGATATTTTAAACCCATATTCTATTGCAGTTTGATTTAATCTATATTCTGCCATTTGCATTTTGTCTTCAGTGTCCTGTATTATCACTTTGTCATCTGCATATAAAATAGAATTTAAAAATATTTTCCTAAAATAGATCCCTCGATCTATATTCAATTTCCATGTTCTAAACATGTCGTCCATATATATTAAAAAGTGTCGGTGATATGCAACAGCCCTGTCTTACACCTTTGTTGGTGGGAATCTCTTCTGTCAATTTTCCTTTTATAACCAGCTTAATGCTCGTTGTTTCATATAGTCTTTTTATCACCTCTATCAATTGTTTTGAATACCCCCCTTCTTTCCACTATGTTCCACAGAAGACTTCTATTGACATTATCAAAAGCTTTTACTATATCCACGAATAGGTGTATTTCACTGTTGTTTTCACGTCTTTCTTCTATTATTCTTTTTAATGTGAAAATGGCATCTACAGTCGATCTGGCTTTTCGAAATCCCATTTGGTCTTCTGATATAAGGGGGGACGGTCATGGAAATACCCTCTAGTACAAACAAATTTTTATTTCCTATAATTATCAATGAAAATTCATGATTTTTTAAATATATAATCTGTAGGATCTATAAATGGTATGTTGTAAAGGAAAACAAAATTTAATAGTATTTTTTTGAGTTTTTAATTTTTCAAAATTTTGAATTTGATTTTTACATTTGCACCATTTTTTACAAAACCACTGGAGATATTTGATCCATTTTTGGCACACAGACACCTGAAAAGTAAATAAACAAACGTGTCCAAGGATTGTTTGATATTTGCATAAATAAGGAAAATAAAAAAAATACATTTTAACTCCATATTTTTATGTCATAAAATGCAAGAAAAACTGTCATAAAAAAGAAACTATTAAAAAATTATAAAAAATGTTCCACAGAAATCTAGATTTTGTTAATATAAACATGTCTTGAAAGTTTCAAGGTTCTAACTGTTATAGTTTTTCATTGAAAGGTGCATTTGTCACAAAAAATGCTTTTGCGGGAAATCAAGATTAAAAATAATGTTACCTTTGCTGAAGAATATAGACATCAAAATGCTCCAGGAGCATAGGCTTCCTCATCCTCATTTTCTTCTTCCTTTCTTTTACTTGTTCTCAATTTCTTTGCAAAGTCAGAGAGATTTTCTATGGCTGCATCTGCTTTTTTAATTCGCCTTTCATCGATGCCATTCAGAGTGCGTTTCATAAAAACACCTGCTTGAAAGCCCAGTTTCTCCATTACTTTAATTCTTGCTACATTTCCATCATTAAATAATAAGCAGGCATCATATGCAGCCATTCTCACAACAACTGTTGAAGCAAATGAAACTTTAGGGCACCTTTTCCAAATGAGACTATTCAAAGATTCATTTGAGTTCTGGGTCTTCCCATGTACACATTTTTTTAACAATTCAGGATCAGCTAAGCTTTTGAATACAGGCTTTATTGCCATCATGACTGTTTCTGGAAGACTGTGCTTGTGGGTGTATGTATCACCAGCTGCTATGGCTTTCTTAAATTTGCACCAAGATTCCAAACATAAATTGTGTATTGGCTTCTCATCTGTAGAAAGGAGATGGAAAAAAATTGCCCACACTGCTTTCTTCATTCTTTCTAGATCATGAACATTATTCCTAATGGCCAAACCATAGTAACACTGAATGTCATTTATGCGTTTGGCAGTCAACCTTCCCTTTCCACTGAGTGGTTTTCCATCTTGTAATTTTTTCCCCTTGTTGTCAGCAACTAATCGTCTAAGCCTTCCCCCCATTCTTTTTTGGATATGTCCAATGCATTCCATTTTTTCAATAGAAATTGGACCATATGGATTGCTATCACAAACACTTTTATAAGCACTGGAGTCACCGTCACCCAAATACTTGATATAACGTACTCCATAGTTTGTCTCTGATCTTTGAAATATCATGCGCATACCTGCAGCTTCCATTGCACCACTTGCACCACTGAAATTCTTACAACATTCATTTTCATGGTTCATTCTCCACTTGGTGTCTTCTTCATCTTCGTTGTCTTTATTTCTAAAGGCACATTTATGACAAAATTTGCTCATGATTTGCACATCAAGCACCTTACCCGTATCGACAGAACAGACTGTTGATATTCCATAAAGTGACTTATGACCCCTCTTCATCCAGGTGCCATCACAGGCGACAGCCAGATCAGTATTAGTCTCACAATCATTTTCTATAACTGCTTCTGTAACTGCATTTTTCATACTGGATTCACAGGTTTCCTGGAGTGCATTGTGAACAGCAGTATTGAGTGTGGCAAATTTTAGTGGTGGTGAAGGCATATTCATTATACCACAAAATAAAGAACCACTTTCTCTGCCCACACCAATACACCTCATGGCATAAACAAATCTTGTGTTTACTTCATATAGATTATCGTGTTTCTTTGAAGATTTAAAAGTTACATCCATCTTACAATATCCACACACAACATGAAAGGTACAAACAAGTCCTGAATGTTTATTATCATCAACAATTTTGAGTTCTTGCTTTCCACATTCCCGGCAACAACAAAACATATTTATAGCATCATATAACAAACTAATGTCTATTAGCCTAAATCCACTATTTATGTCTTCACCAACTGACTCCTCTGAGAGTTCTCCCTTAATTTTTTGTCTTGAAGCACTGGGAGGTGTAATTACATTGCGAGATGATAATCCGGCTGTAGTTGGTATAACCTCATCAATTTTTTCATTGTTTCTGAAAGAAATACGGTTAATTCTCGACTTCTTTACTTTTTTATACCACAAATTACTTCTGCCCATTTCAAGAAGAAATATAAGCTGTAACGAAGTCACCACTAAACTCAGAAAAGACTCAAATCACTAATAAAACGTACGTAAACAAACCTCAGAACACAACACAAAGTACACTACGCGTTTCCACGCGTCCTATGCGAGTTTCAGAGAATAAACATACTCCAAAGCCTTCCAAACGTCAAAATAGATTTTGCCTGTTAAACTGACGTACGGACACGCCCCCTCGATGGCTGCCTGCCGGAAGTTTTTTTAAAATTTAAAGGGCTTCCGTTGCGAATTTTTAAGCGAAATTTTGCAGGAACATTCCTAACACTCTGAAATATTTTTTTACGCGAAAATAAAAAAATCGATTTTTTCATCATTCTTATGACCCTCCCCCCCTGTGGTCTGCTATTATTTTTAATCTTTCATTTATTATTCTCGCATAGATCTTGTATGTTGTACCCAATAGACTTATTCCTCTGTAATTGTCTGGGTCTCTTCTGTTACCTTATTTATAAAGTGAGATTACTTTTGCTTTTTGCCATTCTTTAGGAATTTGTTTATTTCTCCAGCACTTATTAAAGAAATGAAGCAGGCGTAGATGAAATAACATTCCGGAGTATTTGAGTAGTTCAGTGTTCATGCCATTCATACAAGGTGCTTTCCGATTTTTACATTTATTAAGTGCTTCATCTATCGTTAGGTCATACGCATCTGTAGTTATGTATGTTTTTATTATTTCACATTTTTCATCATACCATAATGCTTTATGATATTTCACACATCTTTCCTTTTCAATTGCATTAATTTGTACATTCTCTCTTTCATTACAATTCAATGTTTTCATTACTTTGTAGGCTAATGTTTGTCTCTCGTATATATCATGTTCTATTCTTCCAATAAATCTTTCCCATTACTTTGCGTGAGCTTTTCTAATAACTGTTTTTACTTTGTTTCTAGCTTTTTTGTATTCTTCCTTGTGATTTTCAGTAGGTTTGTCAAGGTATGTTTGTATCTCTCCTGTTTGAGCTTAACGCTTTTTTCAATATCATCATTCCAAACTTTCAAACCTTTTCTTTTTTAAATTTCTTTGACCGTCCTACTGCCTCATCTGCGGATTCCTTTATTATTTGCTGTATGTTTTGCCATTCTTTTTGTATTTCCTTCTCTGTGATAAGATTTTGAAGATGTTTATTTATTCTATTTTGATATAGGTTTCTCACGCTTTCGTCTTCTAAAAGGTATATTTTGTATACTTCTTCTTTATCATACGCTGTGAATCTTGAATTATTTTTCACCCACCTTCTTAACAATTTTATAGGGGATATTACTAGAAAGTGATCAGAGTTTATATCACAACTTCTTTTAACTGTTGTATCTTCTATTAATTTTGATATTCTTCGGTTTCCAAGTATATAATCGATTATGGATCTACTACCTCGTGCTGACCACGTATATTTATGAATGTCTTTTTACTTTTTAAATATATTTGCAATATGTAGTTCATTGAAAGCTGCGAATTCCCTAAATTTTTCTCCATTGTAATTTTTTACACTTTCTCCCCATTTTCCTACAGTTTTTGGTACACTCTCATTTCCCACTCTTGCATTTAGATCCCCTACAAGGAGGACTTCATATCTTGAATTGCACTTGTCCAACAATATCTGCATGGTTCTGTAGAATTCCTCTGTTTCTTCCCTCTTTCCTTCCTCCAAAGCATATACACCAATAACGACAAGATGTCCTCTTTCGTGTTTTAATTGTAGCAAAATTATCCGGTCATTTACGTATTGAACCTCCTGAATTCTTGATTCCAACTTTCTGTCTACAAATATGGCTACTCCTTTTGCAGCTCTCTCTTGCTGGTCTACTCCACTATAAAACATGGCATAATTTTCTATATATTTTGATCCTTTTAATTTCTTTTTTGTTTCTGTTACTACATCTAGGTTGACATTCATCTTTTCAAAAATTTTAGCTAGTTCATTTTCTTTCCCTGATATAACTCTTACATTCCAGGTAGCTGTTTTAAAATATTCCGATATCCGTTTTTGTACTCCCATTTTCATTGCCTTAGTCGTCATAGTTTTCATTCCGAGGCCATTATTTTGGACACTGCTAGTAAATCATTTTTACGTGGGTGGGTTACTAGCCCTCTCCGCACAACCTCTGTCCCGAGGAGGGGGGAGGTTATTTCGGACTTCCCTTGTCCTAGAGGGATTGCCGTCTCCATGGCTTCGAGGTCTCTCGCCCCGTCTAGAGTTCCTCTTCTGCCTCTTCTTTCTTGAAGCCGCCGTTGAGGTCCGCTTCTGGAATACTTCTTAGTCAGATCCCTACCCTTTGACCTGTTCGGCTAGGGAGGCCCTACCAGTAGCTACGCTACCGCCGGCTTAGCTCTTGATGTCATGGGGATACTCAAGCTCCGCCACCAACGACAAGGTCATGTACTCCCTAGGCGGGTATGTAAATATTTCTTTAAAATTAATTTCAGTTGCGATTAATTTAATCTTATTGCAATATTTTGACAACAAAGATAAGCCAAAGTTGAGGCTTCATTTTTAATGAAAAGAATGAACTCAAATTTCATGTCCCAATAATCCATCTATTGGAGTTAATGTATTGAAAATTAACTTTTTCGAATTGACATATTACATTCCTACATATTAATGGCAAGACGTATGTTAAGCGTCAAAAGGTTCATCAACGACCGACCTAAAATAGAATTGGAAAGGATTTATTGACAGAAAGGTGGTATTGATTTGACATTTCTACTTGATTTTGTGAAAAAAAAAGATAATTTTCATACAGGAAAAAATTATTCATGAAAGTTTCCTCTGGTTCCTCCCAGTTAATTAGATTAAATTGATGATTCACTCTTCGGCCGAACTAGAATGTCTCATTTTCAGTAACTGGAGCAGGTTCAATTTTCCTAACATAGTTGTGGAAACTTGCCAACTAATTCTTTCCCCCTCTTTTCTTTTTACTGCCACATTCTGCAGTCGTAACGTCTTAACCTTTTCCAACCTGTGTGATTCCAATACGTCATGTATGAGAAGGTATATTTCATTTGCTGACTTAGTTATTTCATACTTAAACGTTCTATCGTTATTAAAATAAGTAGCCTCACGCTGAGCATGCCATTTTGAATCATTCTCTTTGGGTTCTGCGCGCTGGAAACCATTTTGAAACGTTTTAGTCTTTATTAATACAAACATTCTCACGCTGGCAAGCTCTTTTGAAAACTTTTCTTATTTGTTTGAAAAGTATTTCAAACGTGACTCCCACTGGAGTGAGGTCATAAATGGTCAGAAAATCTGTCACACAATACCAAATTTCTTATACTAAATTTTGTGCATGACAGGATCTAAGTACTCATACTACAGTCAACACGTATTCGTTTTGAAATTCGATAAATATTGTCAAGTTTAAATGCATTATCAACATTAAACTACTTAAAAATCGAAGACAATTAGAAAGGTACAATACCGAAAAAAAGTTGAAATTCATTCAAGAATGCACATGAGCAACTAAAAATAAAAATTACCACATTGAAACATTCTAATGGAAATCACAATATTTGGACTTGCACACAAATTCAATTTGAAATATACAAAATTGAATGTAAATTCAACATTTTAACATCAAATGTTACATTAGATCTGAAGATAACAGCATGTAAGTACAATAGTAACAAGTTGATATGAAGATAACACTAGTAGCATGACATAATGCGAACTCTGAAATATGCAGCCTCACATCAGATTTGTATCCTGCAAACCAACATTTTCCTGAAGGCTTCCATAACGCTGCTGTCACAAGTAAAATTCCGCGCGTGCTTGTTGGGTCATCCTGCCCTTTCTGCGCGCCGCTGACCTACAGCAGACAGCGACGGGGGTCGGGGGCAGGGGCGGCGGCGGCGGCGGTGGAAGGTGGAGAGGAGGAGGGAGGCAGCGACTAGCGCTTGCAAGAGGGAGGAGGACGGCGGTGGCGGAGGGCAAGCCGTGGTGTCCGGTGGCGAATGGCGGGGGGCGAGGCGTCGGAAGGCGACCGGATGGGAAGAAGAGCGAGTAGGTTGGAAGGCGGATGAGTGGCCGTGTGAACGCGAGTCTGAACAAGACAAGATTGATTGATCGTTCGTGATTCCGGGCGCGTCAACTACAGAGGTCATTAGTCCCGTAAGTGTAATGCGTGTTTTTTTCTTCGGGAGGTGGCGGTGATCTTTTCCCCCCCCCGAATGGCGAGATCCGGTGCCGACCTACCGTCGACTAGCAGTTTTCCCCTCAACCAGGTACCTCCCACCAGCGGGGCACCGCCCCAGCCGGGACAAGCTTTGAGCTCCCGACTGGTCTCCCGGCATGTGTGGTAGTGTAGTGCATCTTAGTGTGTGTGAGTGTGTGTGTACAGGGACAAGGAAGAGGAAGAAAATATCGCACGCGGTCCGTGGCCCGTATAGCGACCGCGGTCCGTGGCCCGACGTAGCTGAAAAGCTAGTGTAAAAATCATGATCGCCGGGACTCGAACCTAGGAACTCCCGGTCAGAGAGACTGCAGTGACATCAGTTGATGCTCTGAGCTACCTCTCCTACTCTACAGCGAACAAGAGGGCAGGAGGGCGACTGGCCGCGTGGACGAGTGACAAACCGGGCGAGTGGTGAAGCGATCGAGTGGCTGGGCGGGCGAGTGCCCGGGTGGGAGAGTGGCCGGGCGGGGGAATGAACGAGAAGACAGGAGGGCGAATGGCCGCACGGACGAGTGGCCGAGAAGATAGGGGAGCGAGTGGTCGGGTGGGCGAGTGGGCGAGAATACAGAAGGGAGAGGGCGAGTGGCCGGCCGGGCGAATGGTTGAGCGGGCGTGTGGCCCGGCGGACGAGAAGGACGGAGGGCCCTGGCCGGGTGGGGGACTGGTGGAGAAGACAGAAGGAGGAGGACGAGTGGCCGGCTGGGCGAATGGCCGTGCGGACGAGAGGCCGGGAGATGAACGGCTGGGCAGAGAAGTAGAGAAGGGGTGCGGCGCCCTAGACCGGGGTTGAGGCGGGGATGGAGGCGGGGGTGGAGGCGGGGGTGGAGGCGGGGGTGGAGGCGGGGGTGGAGGAGGGGTGGAGGAGGGGTGGAGGAGGGGTGGAGGAGGGGTGGAGGCGGGGGTGGAGGCGGGGGTGGAGGCGGGGTGGAGGAGGGGTGGAGGAGGGGTGGAGGAGGGGTGGAGGAGGGGTGGGGGAGGGGTGGAGGCGGGGGTGGAGGCGGGGGTGGAGGCGGGGGTGGAGGCAGGGGTGGAGGCGGGGTGGAGGAGGGGGTGTAGTCGGGGGTGGAGGCAGGGGTGGAGGCGGGGTGGAGGAGGGTGTGGAGTCGGGGGTGGAGGCAGGGGTGGAGGCGGGGTGGTGGCGGGGGTGGAGGCGGGGGTGGAGGCAAGGGTGGAGGCGGGGTGGAGGAGGGGGTGGAGGCGGGGGTGGAGGCGGTGGTGGAGGCGGGGGTGGAGGCGGGGGTGGAGGGCGCCGAGGCCCAGGGCGGTCGCCCGCGAAGTGGTGCGCGCGACGCAGACAAATGCGCCGTCCGTCGCGCCGGGCGACGCTGTCATAGCGCAACAGCTCTGCCCCGTAGCCCCCGCCCCCCCTCGCCCTCCCGGCCCTTTGCCGCCCTGTTGCGCCTACAGACGCCGCGCGCGGCGACGGCCTTCCTATGGAGAGGTCTCCGCCGAGATTCACGGCACTTCATCACGAGCCGCCTCCAGCACGGCGCATTTTCAGACTCTATTACAAGCTCTATTGAAATGGCATTAAACATACACTCGGAGCTTTACACAAAGCAAGTAGATATCAATGTTACAGTTTGAACGTTCTTATAATCCAGATTTTTTCTGCTGTTTTTTCTCAACTTCATGGTGTGCGAACTTTGCCTATTCACGCCGGGTACCCGGTGTATCCCTCGTGAGGACGCATTAACCTTTTACACTGCACACGTTTGGGGGCTCCTCGGTCTGTGGTCAGCAGACTCACAAGGCCATCCACGACAACCCATGAAAGACCAGGGACAAACAATCATGCCCACGGTGGGGCTCAAACCCGCGACCCTCCCGAGGCGCTGAGTCGGTACACGCTATAGCCGCCTCGGCCAATAAATGTGATTAATACCTTAAATCAGCATATTTTTACGAAATCGCTGTATCATCTGTGTTACTTCAGAAGGAACACTGAAATTGAAGTATTATTCGATATATTCATACAACGATTTCTTTTCTAAGCTGTTTACCTATTTATTTACTTGTCGTTTTGCAAATGTTCAAGTCTCAGACAAATCATGGCGTACTTTGTCGTCAGCATTGATATCTCGGAAGCAATCGGCAAGGCTGAAATCGTTTTAACACGATTTCCTATATTTATTTTATTAACAGTTTCCTATATTTATTTCAGTTGAAATCGTCATCTCCAGTATCAGAGAATAGTGGAGTTCGGTTGCGAAAAGAATAAAAACAACCCTCAATCATAGGTGCAAGACTATTATTTATGAGTATAGTTTATTTCTTCAAAATACCTAGCATTTTTCAAATTCAAGGATGCTTTTTCACGAAACTCAATGAAACACAACCAGCATTCCTAATATACAACACCAACATTATTAATAAAGGATAACAGTATTACTGTTTATTGAGAAGTATATTGCTGAATGCATTTTAATATAGCAGCTGCGAATGGTACACAATATGTATTCATAACCTCGCCAAATATCTGCAGTTCCTTTAGCCTTCATACACTTTGTAAACGGCATACTAGTGTAGAATTGAGAATGAAATACGAAATGAAAATGTAGAAAAATTATCTGCAATATGATCTCCAAACTCAGGATGAGTTTACATTGTTTGTACCTTGTTGTTTGTACCTCATTATTTGTACCTTCAATCCAATTTCAGGATGCCTAAGGAAATACCTAAACATGTGAACTAGGAAGGCATTTTCCGATTTTACCCCCACTTCCTTCCCTGGTGTTCGTCATCATCATTGGACCTTTCGTATTCAATCCACAACAGATGAATCCGGTGTAGAGAATAGAACGCTACGTATGTTCTTCAATAAGATATCGTATAAAACTCGCAGCGTTAGAAACAAGTCGGGATTCCGCACAAATTGATCACTCTGAATACCAAATGTTGACAAACCGAGTCTAGTTACAACAACTCTCCGCAAAACACACATAACACTTCAAATCTTAGGTAAGCCCCAGGACAATCTATAACAAGAAATAATGGCACAGTACATTTATATGCGGTATTGAGCGTATTCATATTTTTTGCTAAATGTGACAATAACTTATCAATGTCAAAATCGAAATTCGAAACATCACAGTGAACAAAACACAAATCCTCCTCCCCCGCGAAACATCAGATCTCAAAAACAGCAATGTGGGATTTTTTTTATTTATTTGTTTATTTGAGGACGCTGTAAAAACATCCATGGTCAGTAGTGACCACTATTGATTTATACTAGAGGTACATTTTTTTTTAAATTTAGAGTAATCACGATAAAATAAAATATGAGGTATTACAAATTTGCTACCAGATCATATTATGAAAACCAGCCAAATTAAGAAAAGTTAAAATACTTTTGAAACCTTTTATTGAATTAAATATTTTATAAATTTCGTTCTTGATGCCAGATGAGAGATGATGAAAGATTCGTAGATTTTGAAGACTGGAACACTCGAGAATGTGAGAATTGTTTCTATGCATTTTGACGTAAGTAAATAAACAACAAATAAAAATTAAATACATAATTAAATAAATACACAAGTAAATAAATACATAAATAAATAAATCAGAATAAAAGAATGCCATCTGTAGAACCAGAACCATCCCTTTTTTTAATTGACTTGAATTGCCTTATTTTACGTGGCAAGACTCATTCGTCTGGCCTCGCTAATTTCGCTACGCTCCTCTCACCAAGTAGTGGAGAAAGAAGGTATTCCACGGGCGACGAAACAGGCGATTTTGAATGTAGCTCAGAGACGTCATTTAGGCTTGAGCATCTTTTACAAGCAGTAAATCTACTAACATGGGACAGCCGGCTTACTTCCCCTCCGAAGAAAGGCGTAAAAGGATTTCTTCGCCGTTAAAAATCCACGGCTTCGATCAGGTATGAACACGTACGTTTGGGTACAACAACCCGATACGCTAACCGCTTCACCATCGCCGCCACATCCCTTTTCTGCAGTTCTTCGAAGAGTACGATGATTTTGCTCCGTCCGTGAAACCCTCACCAGCAGCGACGACGGCGGAAGCAGTGGCGGCGGCGGCGGCGGCGGCGGCGGCGAGGCCGAAAGCGGTGCGCGCGACGCGGACAAATGCCAGGCGCGTCCGTCGCGCCGGGCGACAGCGCCAGGGTTCTCCTGCGCGGCGCGGCGCGACGCGGCATGCGCCCGCGGCTGTTTTGTCCCGCCCCGCGCCCGCGCCGCGCTCGCCGGCGAATTCAGCGTCCGCCGCCGCCGCGGAATTTGTCACTGTCGCGTTTTGCGAGGCGCCGCCGCTACTGTCGCTCTGCAAAGAACCTCGCCCGAGCGCGCTTCATAAACACGCCGCGCGCAAGGAATACGGCGATGTGTCTGGGCGCTGGTTCGACAGACGCGCGTCATGAAGAACCGGCTGATCCCGCCACGCGGGCGATAACTTGCTCGCTGTATATTAAACACTGGTTATTTTAAACATTTTTTGAAACGTCATAAAACTGGGCGATATATTTCATTCGTTTGTAGTAGTTTTTTGTATATAAATCTAATTTTCAATAATTATTTCAATTAAAATTATTAAGCAATATTAATGTTCACAATATACATTTTTATCAATCATTCAATGACTCCGGCCCAATTAAAACAACTGCGGTGCGTTCAAAAGTTCACGTTTACATTTCATCGTTTTTGCAATCATAGAATTTTTGAAAGAACAAAAACGGTGCATAAAAAGTTAAAAAGTCGAAACATTTAATGAACACATCAAAATAAAATATTAAAGCTTTTTTAATTTCCCATGTGAAGTCTTTTCTTTCTTTTCATTTCTGAGAAATATATCAGACTTATTTTATTGTGATTGTTTCTGTTGTTGGAAAAGTTCTCCTCTTTCTTAATGAAGAAAAAATAGAAGTAATAATGTGTTGCTTAATTTCTACAATAACCATAGCGTAATACTTTCACTAAAACATTTTTTGACGTCATGCATTATGAAAATGACTTCGTTTCAGCGCGTTTTGTGTTCACACCTAAACGTTTTCATTAATAAATTATATTTTAAATTGTTTTTACAAGATTAATGTAAATTATTTTGTATAATAAATAATGCTGACGACATTTTTAATATCATTGAATTACAATTAATATAAGTTTCATGTTTCGATCAAAACGGTCAATAATCAGGCCATTAGAAATCATTTAATTAGATCGTTCTGTGAACTAATTTTAATATAATAGTCAAACTATATTCTTGGAAAATATCAACCGTATATTTTAAATGTAAATCCGTTAACAGTTCGTATAGAAAAATACTACACAAACGGATTTATATGATTTTCGGGTTACAAAATATACATCACAGAAATTTGTTAGCTTTATTCAATGCTAATCCATTATCCTTCAATAGAATAGTTTTTCATTCAGTATTCCAATTTTTTTTACATTATACGCAAGCTTCTCATTCAATATTATATTCTTGTTTCTCTTTTCGAAATAATACTACTCAAACTAAGGTCATTCAATAATATTTTTCTTATATGTCTTTATCTCGTTTCCTCAAATTGTAAGTTTAAGAACTTTGTAAATAGGGTAGTTTAAAAAATAAGATCTAAGGTCTAAAACTCTAATAAAATAAGTAAAAGTTTGTTTTCGCACATGAAGCACTTTTTTGTCTTTTTGAAGAGGCATGTGTAGCATCTGGAAAGAAAGTAACGTCCGGAATAGAAAGCATATACAACAATTTTACCACGATATTAACATTTGTAAATGTGCCCCTTACCTCTTTGTTTTCTTTGTAAATTATCTATAGGACTTCCAAACTTGTGTTCCTTTGACTCCCAAAGACTTGAAGACCATTTAGGGTTATTTTGAGGATATTAGTATTTCTCGCTCTTGTTTTCATATTAGCTTGTGAAACTTCTTCTGCCAGTTGCATTTACCCCATTCCCA
Source organism: Acheta domesticus (assembly GCA_031308135.1). Taxonomy (NCBI): domain Eukaryota; kingdom Metazoa; phylum Arthropoda; class Insecta; order Orthoptera; family Gryllidae; genus Acheta; species Acheta domesticus. The sequence continues at coordinate 263,999,822 of JAHLJT010000631.1, read as the reverse complement.
CTGACATTAGTGCTAAATCATTTTTTTGAAGATTACATACGCAGTCAAAGTACCAACCTCAAACTTGTCGTAAAATAACCTCATTAGTCATTTACGAATATGCCTTCATGACGTGTAATTGTCGACTTTTAGATGACAATTACTGTGAGGTCAACTCTAATCTTTCTTTTGAAAAAAACGAAAATAATTGATTTCTTGTTTGTCATTACTTGGTCTTGGTCCTGATCTATTGTGCTAAGAAGATAAATAATGTTTTTTCTTGGAGTTGTATGATACAAAAAAATATTTCTACTATGTAATTTTAGAACATAATTATCTACTTTTATAATCTCACAGTTCAGATGGTATTTATATTTCCTGTGTGTTAGGTCGTAACGTTAGTTTCTTCTCCATTAGAAATTCACATAGGAATATGCACGTAAGAAGTTATCACTAGAAACTCTTACAAACTCAAAAATTGTCAGTTGTGAAGTTATAACCACCAGTGAATAATAACTGTACCAAATCCTTCACCATTTTTATGCAAAAAAATATTTTGCAACAAGCTCATCTTTGTTTTTTCCGTAGTATATTTTGACATTTAGTGTAAATCCGGTCCTAAAATCCCAACACAAAAATCTCTTTATTCTATATTCATGTCGTCATGATTTATGTCTCTTAGCAAGTAGATAACCAAGGCTGGAATGATAAGGAATAAATTCCAACAACATAAATGTGAATGTGTTTCTTATGGATTAAAAGATACGTTAAGGGAAAACAGACTACCAGGCCTCAGAGACCCACTTACTGGAAAGCACGGCTATCTTAAGACAAGACGAAAAATATTGAAAAATTTTATGGACCACTGGACCATTATTTGCCATAAGAAAAGAAACATTACAACAGAAGGTATCATAAAAGGACACACCTGTAATGTTAAAGGAAAAATATTTACAGCACTAATGAACACAACCAGGCCTCTGAAGGTACTAAGTGCATTGAAGTGTTAACTCGTTGAACTCCATTCCTTTGCGTTCTTCTTCACGGGGCTTAGTTACAGATGCTGGTTGAATATATCTCTAAGTGAACAATATGATAATCAAAATTGTAACGCACGTGAACTTTAGGGTACTGTTCTGACATTTGCCTGGTGTTGATCGGAGAAACCACGGCAAACTACCAATCAGAGCAGCCGGCCGCTAGAATTCTCCTCCAGACAGCGACAGAACTCGGCCTAGATTAGTAGGTACTGTCGAAATTCAGCCACCATCGGGTCTCAAACCCTAGGACCTCCAGGGCCGAGGCACTGCAGTGACGTCAGTTGATGCACTGATCCACCTGGTGGCATTTGTCTGAACTCTTTGATCAGTATGTATATGGAGAACGTGATGCAAATGACTTATTTGCTTTGGCATTCACTTTTCATAGACATGTAGTCTTCATAAATGTACTATCATTTGACCTTCTGAGTCGAAATCGTGGCAAACATTTTAGACTGATGTACGATTTGAAGCGAAATATGGACATTATTTTAATAAAATCCTTCCTTTTCAAAACACCTGTTAATCAACGCCTCCAAGAACAATTAATACTTCTTGCCCCTAAGAGAGATTTCCCCGTGAATGCGTTAACGGTATTATTAAATGAGAAGTAGTTGGGCTTTACGGCTTTCCTCGAACGTAAAAGTACGGGAAGGAAAAAAGCGATAGCGACCCTGAAGCGATACGTAGTTTCCTAAGTCTGTTATAACTGCTGCTTCTCGGAATATTTTCCCCTCGTAATGAAGGCTTTGAGATAATCCGGCAGGGAAAATTGGTTTAAGCTGCAGGTTGAAACTCCGAACTCTAACCTTTCTTCATCGATGGAGGTTCTCAGAAGCAGCGCGGGGAGCGAGGGGGAGCTCGCGAGCGATTGCCAATAAAATTGCGGTTTCCGCCCACGCCCCCCAGGGCGCGACACCGTCCGCCACGCCCACCCACGCACCGCGCTCCGCCTCCTGGACGCTTGATGGGGACCGGCTGCGATAGCTCAGCGGCAACTTCGTTATTAATGGTGTGCACTATCCCCATGTACTGTTCGCTCAACAAAATTACCTTTTTTTCATTTTTTTTTCTTTTTTCTTAAACTAGGTGAGATGACTCAGGACTAGAGCTCTGCAATCAGGCGAAAACAACCGATCGAGACTTTCAAGCTCCACGCTGACGCTCAGCGAAGGGGGGGGGATCTTACTCGGAGGAAGAAGATAGCAGTTTAACGGACATTTCGACTGGCCGCCTTGCAGCTCTCGCTTCTCTACAGAACAGTCAAGCGTAGGGAAGAGACTCGGGAGTCGCCGAGCAGTCGAGCGCTCAAGCCGAACCGCCGAACACTCGGTAGCTCCGCCAATCAACGCATGTACGGGATTTAAAGTCGCCACGCGTAGTGGTCGCAAAACACTTTCAATTAATTGTAATTAATTGACGAAATTTACGTAATTTATGGACGGCCCCTATAGAGAAGAAATAACACAAGTTTTGAAAGAATTAAAGACAAAAAAGAGTCTGAAAATAAATTTAAAACCAACTTTTTAGGTATATCAATAAAACGATGTAATTTTTTGATATTGAACGAGTCAATTTTAAAAAGTTATAGTTGAACACACATAAAAGTATTCACCAGTAATTACATAATTACCTTTTCTCGAAGTCTTTTCATAGTCTTCTCTTTTCGAAGTTAGTTAAAAAGTGTGATGCATGGAATATATAAGGTTTGTCACCCCCGTCATAAGGTATGAGAACTGTTTGTGCGTGAGTGACACCATTTCCCACATTGCGCATTCAGTTTGTTTCATATCATTTCTTATTTGCTCACGAAAAATATTCCTTTGTAACCGAAAATAATAACATTTATAACAACACCACAAAATAAAATGGATTTTATCTCTTACTAGTTATCATATCTTGGCTCTTTCGCCGTAACCTTGATTGATTCTTTTCTGTCATCTGATTCTTTGTGACTATCCTTTCTTCCTTCTGCTGGCTTGTTTTGAAACTGCAAGCTCTAAAATGTACAACTTTTACTGCATCTTTTCTTCTAAAACCTTATTTGATTTATCTTTAAACAATCTATCAGAACCAACTAGATTCCTTTTCTGGTGCATCTCCCCTAGATCCGTTCGCATCAGCGAGAACAATCGCGCAGCGTTCAGCTGCCTGGCGAGCAGTTTGCAAGAGCCCCACCTCCTGCCGGGCCCTGCGCTGTCTACTCACGCTCCGCGCCGCCCGCCCGGATTCCCTGCGGGAGACCGGCGGCGCTCGCCTTGGCCCGCCCGTCAATGGGGATCAGAGTACTCACCCCCCCCGCCCCCGTCACCACGCCCCCGCCCCCGCCCCGCCCGCGGCGCACGTCGAACCCGTCCACACCGCCTCGCTCACCTGTCAGCGCGGCGCCACGCCCCAGACGAGACACGGTCGCCCCCGGCCGCCCTGCACGCGCTGCAGTGTTTCCCCGCGCTGCCGCCGACAAACAACCAGGTCCTCGCCATTGAATTTGCTGAATTCTTAAGCGCTTTACCGTGTACCAAACGGGGGTAATGGAATAGTTTGAAAGAAAATCAACAAAAATAAATCAAACTATTATAAATTGGCACCCGAACGGAGGTCGCAATTGCACATAATAAAATAACAACAGACTATTGAAACTAAGTTCAGAAGTAACTAGGACGGGCTAACAGTAAGTCATCAAAAACGTTTTTATGGACTACAAAGGGTTATTATTACTTTGGAAAAGAAAATCGCAAGAAAGGCACAGTGGACAACTATAAACCTACTCAATTGTCTTGCAATAAAGTCTTGTGATTGTTGGTATCAGAGAACGCTACTAGATTTCTAATTACGTCTCGTTTGTTCGGCGTGCATATTTTCCTAGAGTCTGCATATTTTCCTCGCGGTGAAGATACATTTCTGACACATATGTCGAGAACTGGTCCCAGTGATCGTGCAGTAATGCAAAATAAAATATGAGAGATTTTTGAAGCACGAAGAGTTTCATTGTGCAGGTAGCACACATTCAGTTGATGAAAATTAAAGAAGATTATTGCAGCGCAATTTTTCATGTACCTTAATTATGGTGGTCAAGGCATTCTACACTTTCCATGCCATTATATCAATACGATGTTTTCTGGGAAAAGTCCTGAGGGTTTTCTTTCGTTCAAACTTGGACACTATTTTACCGTGCATATAAATGATTAAATAGCTTTTTTGGCGAGACATGTAGCCGACGAGCAAAACAAATTCGATCCCAACATAGGTCGCAAACTCCCTGTTATTCTTCACTTTCAGATAATTTCCAATACTTTCGAAAGAACAAATCTGCGACCTTCGAATCATCTCCACTATCAATCGTCACGTTCTCATCATTATGATGCAAATATTATTGTTGATATTATTATTACAAGATGTTATTATTATTATTATTATTATCATTATTATTATTATTATTATTATTATTATTATAACTGATTCGACTTTATTTCATACTTAATTGGAAATAATACATAAAAACAAACATAATATTAAACCATTGTTAGTATCGTCATTACCATTATTGAATAAATAATACAAAATACTGTAATTAACTTATATTCTATCCTGTTAGACTGCTGTATGATTACGTAGAATGTACATCGTAGCTAAGTTGTCGTTTGTACATTCTGGAAAACTCACGAAGCTTTGATAATTTTCTGTATCCTCCATTGCTGTTCTTCCTTTTAGGTTCCTTCCAACACGAATGCCTCGCGTTCAATCGTCCAAGAACGGTATTCGCCCCCCCAAATGATCTCCGCGGAGTGGACCGGTGAGTCGTGGATGTAATCGATAGCGTGCAATCACGCGCAGAAGCGAGGCACCGTCGCTTGAACGAACGATTTTCACAGCACCGAATAACGCGAAAGGTCTTCTCTTCATGGACATTCATTTCCTTTGTTCGAGATAAAGTCAAGACACTTTCAGTTTGACAATCATATCTTATGGAACGACAAAAATGTTGTTAAATAGTTAGTTAAAATTGTGCGTTTGAGCTGTTATTTTCAACACTATTGATACGGATAAGCAACATGCCCAATGCGTGTAGGTATTAGCACGCAAGGGATGTTATATTTTCTACATCAAAAATTATTGAAAACATTTTAAACAAGGACAAAGATATTTCTGATAGTGTGAATAAACGTGATCGTGGTCTTTCTAAACCTACGTTTCATTTATATTATTTCGATTTCACATGTTTAAATGTGCACAGAGAATATTAGAATGCACAACGTAAAAACCTACCTGTCTTCCTGGCAGTTTTATTGTTCTCATAACTAGTACCAATATATACAATTTGTCTTCAAAATATATATTCTGAAAATTTTCCAAAGATATTATATAAGACAATCACAAAGCGTTCAAAAGATAAGGCAAGATAAAAGGGATAACGTCTCAGAGGATCCGAGAAGCTGCGGAAAGCGGTCGCTCGACAGCGGATTACTCGGAACCCCAAATTGAAACCGTGTGACATGGAGAACCGGTATCTGCCCTGGACCCCTGTCGCGGGGCCTTAGGACAAAGTTACAAAAAATCACGAATACAGTGGTACTTCAATAGTACGCAATTTCTCAGATTATTTGAAATGGTTGCATAGTATTGCAATTTGTGTCCCACTGTTTCTTCACTCCCATTCTGAAACACACTTCAGGTAACATAGCCCAAGAGATTAAAATTTGCAATTTTCAACAGTTACAATGTTTGAAATTTCAGAGTTTTTTAATGTGAAACGAAATTTTACAACGTTTGAAATGCACATTTTCCTATTCGATAAAAAATTAAGAAAAAATGTGAGCCTTATTGACGATGATGTTTGTGAGAGATTTTGTGTAAATTATATCCATTTAAAAAAATCCATATCTTATTCTCTCTGCCTGGTGTTCAGTCAAATCGAGCGGGGAATATCCATTTTGAATGAAATCCTGCGCAAGTTTTAGATAGTTTTAGTTTGCTGATGTTCGCTGACCAGCAGACGGACTGACGGACGAACGGACGGATAGATGGACAGATAGATTGTCAAAAGGAAGGACAGACAGGTAGACGTTAAAACAAAGATAATTCTTTTGGTACTAGGAACTCTCAAATTGTCAGTTCCGTCGATATCGATTTTATATGTTATGATTATATTTACATAAAAAACTAATTACAAGAAAGTAAAGCGTACGATATGAATACGAGCAAGACACAACCTCACTTTTAAACTGCAAGATCAAAATCAACTCGAAGACGGGAGATGTCATTTCCGATGGCAAGCAACATTAAATAAATATAAAAGTACATCAGCAAATAAAAAGAAGAAAAGTAATAAATACAAGTTCGTCCGATAATATAATTCTTAGAGAATCGATGTGTTTAAATCCAGCAACAGAGACAAAATAGAACTGAAAATTAAAATTGCGTGGTCACTTTTTCAGTCTTGATATTGGAAATGCAAATAATCAGCACCGTTTTATTCCCAAAATGTCACGTGTAAATTTTCAGAAATTAGAAACCATCGCGTATCCCGCACTCGTGGAGTAAGTTCTCATTTGAGAAGAGAGCAAGTCAATCATAATGATTGACAGCGCAACCGCAGATCCTCGTTGTCCCGCTTCCCCGAGCGCCGTCCATCGTGCGCTCGATTTCCTCTCGAGAATTCATTTACGAGCTCTGTCCGCCGCAGCCCACGCGCCAGCCCACGCGCCGCGGCCCTCCCTCTGCCGACAGCCACTGCACTTCGGAGGATCCGCGCCGCAGTTTCCCAAGCCATCCTCCCTCGAATTTTCCCCCTTGACACACACGGAGGTGGCTCAGGGTATCAAACTGAGTGCCTCTAGTCGGGAGATCCTAGGTTCGAGTCCCGACGGCCGCAGGATTTTCAACACCAGCTTCTCAGCGAGGTCGAATTCAGTCGCTTCTCTGATCGATAGTTTTCCGTGGCTTCTCCGATCAACACCAGACGAATGCCGGAGGAGTACCCTAATAAACGGGCCACGGCGATCTTCCCTTCCTCTTCCTTGCCCTCTCCTCAACCCTTACACTCACATTTACACTAACATGCTCTACACTACCGCGCATGACGGGAGACCTGCCGAGAGATTAGAGCATGTTCTGTCTGAAGTGGTGCCCCGCTGGTGCGAGATACCTGATTGGGGAAAACCCTACTAGTCGACGGTAGGTCGGCGCCGGATCTCACCGTCCAGCGGGGAAAGATTGCCGTCACATCCCAATGCAAAAAACGTACTACATTTACTACGAACCTCAAAAGTTGACGCGCCAGGATTCGGTAACAATCAATCACTTCCCCTGACGTGCACCTCGCAAGGCACATCTTGCCTTCTCCTAAGGCACTCACGCAGTCAAGTGTTCCCAGACACGATGGTCGCAGCCCCTCCACAGATTGACGATTGATTCGTGATTCCGGGCGCGTCAACTGCTAAGGTCATTAAGTCCGTAAGTGTAGTTCATTTTTTCGCGGAAAGTGGCGGTGATCTTTTCCCTGCTGGATGGTGAGATCCGGCGCCTGTCGGCTAGCGAGGGCTTTCTCAGACCAGGTATCTCCTACCAGCGGGGCACCGCCTCAGCCGGCTCAGGCTCTAAGCTCTCAACCGGTATGTCGGCATGTGTAGTGCATATAAATGTGTGTATAAGTAAGCGGTGAAGATTGTACAAGTAACGGGAAAGAAAGATCGCGCGCGGTCCTGGTCTCGTTTGTTAGGGTACTGCTCCGGCATTTATCTGGTGTGGATCGGCTAAGCCAAGATAAAATTACAGATCACAGCGGCCGCTAGAATTCTTCTCCAGACAGCGACTGAATTCGATCTATCTACCAATACATGGATATTTTTAGAGCTGACTCTGACGTAATCAACTGCTATGGTGCCATCCAATCGGAAGGTTGAACGTCACCATAGTTACGTCACTGTAGTGGCGTGTAAGTTCCCTATTCGATGACACCGTAACAGCTGATGGCCTGTCAGAGGCAGCTGTAAATAAATCGCAGTATAGTGTCGCCTCCACTGAGAATCATGTCTTGCAGTCGACCTTCGATTCTTGCTGCCGACACCCGGTGCACACTTCTGCTCCCTATTCAGCACCGCTCCTCTCCATTCATTTCCCCTAACCAGCCCTTATCAGTATTATTTTCCCTTCTATTCTCTACTCAGTACCGCTCCTCTCCATTCATTTCCGCTAACCAGCCCTTATCAGTATTATTTTCGACTTCAAGAGCGGTTGAATTGCAGACCGCCTTGATTATTTGGCTTCAGCGCCACCACTACGCACTGGGCTTCTCAACACCGCCCTTGTCTCCCACCGTGCACGAGAAGTTGCCTTTTATTTCCATCCTCCAATCCGCACATCATTACTTTTCATTATTTTCTAACTGAATTTAGAATTTTCAAAATAAGTTCCGCATCATTGTTCCATTCATGAAATGTTTTCAAAGGATTCTAAAATAACTTATGTTCGTAGTTTTCAACAAAAAATATTCTAATAAAGGGGGGAAATTTTAAAAGTTCTGTATAACTTCTCACTATTTTTTTTAATGAATGACCTAGTTTTCCCTTATAGTTCAACATTAATTGGAAATAGAATTTCAACCCTTTTTCACACTTTCAAAACTAATTCATTCAAAAGACAGAAATGAAGAAACTTGGCAACATAGCTATAAATATTTTGTCTCGCACACACCGTTTTCCGAACTGATTGTACACTCTTTTTCTAAAACCATTCAATAAGAATGCATAATTAAATACTTAGAATGTCTTTGAATACCATCCTGAGAGGACAGGAAAGACAAACGTGCAGTTATGTCATGTGAAAATAAATTCTCAGTTGTTCGCACCAACACATAATTTCTAATGCTCACTCACGCTAATTTTCATTCTACCCGCATCTGTCCACTGAAGTGCTTCATTTCCACCCTCACGGAGCTGTAGCTTCCTCTATCGCCGCCGCCGCCGCCGCACCCGTCGCCTCTGCCGTTGCCATTGCAGGCAGTGCTTTCGCTGCCACCACCATCACCGTCGCCTTTCAGCCACCATCACCCTCACGCTATGTCTCTGATCGCATGGTCCTTTGGTCCGAGTCCCGACGGTGGCAGGATTTTCGACACTAGCTAAATAACTGGATCGAATTCATCCGCTTTCTGGAGAAGAATTTTAGCGGCTGACTGCTCTGATCAGTAAGTTTTCCGTGGTTTCTCCGATCAACACCAGCGAAATATTGGTGGAGTACCGTAATAAATGGGCCAGAGACTGCCTGAGATCATTCCTTCCACTTCCTTTTTCTAGTTTATTCTCACTGACACATACCTTTACTTACACACACACACACACTCAGATGCACTACACTTCCACTCAGGTCTGCAGATTAGTGGGGAGCGTAGATCTTGTCCCGTCTGAGGCGCGGCGCACGGCTGATTGGAGATGCCGCGTTGGGGAAAACCCCGAGAGCCGACATGTAGTTCGGCGTCGGATCTGACCATGCAGCATGGCAAGATGATCACCATCTTCCGCGATAAGGAAACATGTACTACACTTGCGCGACTACTGACCTCAGCAGTTGTCGCGCCTGGAATCACTAATCAGTCATCCATTATCCTCGCTACCTCAACGAGGCCTCCGAAATCTCCGCCGGCACGCATGTCTGCAGCTGCCGCCTTCAGCACCGACGCTGCGTACGTCCCCTCTCCTTTTCTATGCCGACCGCCAGAGGTATTGTCGCCATCACCGCCCCCACATCAGCCGCTTTCACTACTTTCTTCTTTTACTGGCATACACTTACTAGTTCATTGGCTAGTCTTCAGAACAACCTAGTGCCTTCTTATGAGACTTGTCCTGGACAAGTATACCTAGGGTAGTTTTCCATTGCTTTCCCTAGGGGGTCTAGTGTGCCAATTATGACGTTTGATTTGAATATCAAATAGCATAGGCCTAGATATAATATCATCCAGTTATTCAAAACGAACCTCTGATTGGTGCAAAAGTGCAAGAGGATTTAATTTTTCCAGGATCGGCCAAGTGCCTTTCCTGGAATCTGTTTTACATGCCGACAAGCGTCTGCATGCCGTCGATTTTTGTCCCTCAAAAATCCCCCTACTTTGACCGGGTTTGAATCGCGAACTTGGTATTAGCAGCCTGGCATAACTATTATACTATGAAAGCAGGTGCTTTCACTACCAAAGCTTCCTTTACCACCTTCCCTGATGCCTAATTCACAGCCTCATATTTGCCTAATTTTACAGAAAATTAGCCCTCTGATGTCATATGGTGTTTTCATATGGTATTTTCCGTCAATATATTACATTCGTTACGTAATATTTAAAGGTACTGAGAACCAATATGTATTTCGTCGTCATTATGATGTGCAATGAGCATTACATTTTTTGGACAGCGAGTTAAAGATTACGTGAAAGTGTGTGTTGTATTATAGTTAATTACAGCAAAATGTGCACAGTTCTCAATTAGCTTAAGGTTTAAAAGATATTAATTTTAAAGGGAAAACACTTTTTTTTTACTTTTTGGGGGGGTTCTGCCTAAGCAAAGGGCAACCCTCAAATTAAAGTCACATTTTGCGTAGATTCCTGACGCTTTAAAATAGACCATCATTGACTGCTATTGTCACTGCCACTGCCATTGCCACAGCAGTCGCAGACACCAACCATCGCAGCCTCCGTCAGAACTACTCAACTCTCATATAAACAGGTGACGACGTTTACAATCCCCACCTGTTTATATGGCTGTTCACAGGGCGCACCTTTCCCCTGAGCCTTATTGCAGGCAGTAAAAGACAGACTGCTGCCAGCGTTATTGATACGGCGCTTGGGGCGGGCGTGAGTTGGCGGGACAACAAGCAGAAGCGATCGATGGACACACCTCACCGATGTTCACGCTACGAATATATACATCCATTTTTTTTTCATCATTCTCATTACATTTGAATATCAGTACCGGTTTCCCGCGAATTTCGCATTTTCTTCAGATTCGTCAAATCTTATCGTGCAAAATTGGTAAACGATATATTAATGCACATAGATGACACTACTGTATCTATCCTTACACCTTGTAGTTTTGCTCACAATTGCAACCAGACAATGAAAGACTTCTGCCTCAGTCACCATCATATGAAGAGCGATAACTCAATTCAATTCAATGATGCGTTATTTAAAGTGGCGAAACTCACAGGCCATCAGCCCCGCTCTTCAGTTTCATCACACATATTTTTCTACGCTCCTTTCACCATGTAACGAAGAAAGATGGTATCGCTCTGGCAATGAAACAGGCGATTCGAATTTTGCTCAGAGGACCTTTTACGTGTACGTAAATACACAACAACATACTTTCCCTCGGAAGGCCGGCGTGCGAAGGATTTTTTTTCCGCCTTTACAATACACGGATTTAAACCCGCAAACCTGGGAATAACAGTCTCACACGCGTACTGTGACACCCAGGAATCCACCACAACGCATCTATCATTCTATCACTGTTTCCTACACCGGCGCCACGGCTGACTCCGTCACCGCCTTCGCCTCTTCACAGTCACCATCGCCACCACCGCCGCCGCCACCGCCGCCAGCCGGCGCAGTTCGGGGAAGTTGGGCGTCGGTCGGGGCGGCGAGAGCAGCGCGCGTTTGAAAAATAACGAGGCGACACGGGCCGCGCGTGCGAAATTCATGCGGCGATCCTCGGCCCCTCGCCCATGGCGCCTGCGCGGCCGTGACCCCGACCTCCGCCGCGCCAGCGCCATCTGCCGGAAGAGCCCCAGCTCACAGCGCGAGCAGCTGCGGAGCCAGGGCCTCGCAACTCTCCATCAAAAACAGAGACAAAGCTCGAGGATGCTACTGTAGGAGGCGCTGGTGTCGCCAGGTGCAGCTGCTCGTCCACCTCCGCACATGAAAATTGACTGATTTCTGAGAAATACGAAAAGTGTCTTCTAAATGTTGAATTATTCGCAATATAAGAAACCTTTGAAGAAAGCGCGAACGTCCATGCTATTTTTTGTAACATTACGCGCCTGCCTGCGTCTCGCGAATCCACGCAACAGCCACGCACGTTTGAAGTATCGTTAGCAGCTGATCGTATTTTAGTTCCTGTAAGAAGGTGCTACAGGAGAGCGCGCCACTGTAATGGTCTTCACCACGTTGTATGGGATTTAAAAGGCCCTGGCCCTGACGCGAGCTGCTGGAGGAGGATGTGGCGGTCGGCGAGGGAGACGCTGTCCGCGAGGCGAACGCGACAATGGGAAGAAGGTGGGAGAGATTATGGCGCCCGGGCAACGCTCAGAGCTGAACACGCTAATCTTGATGGAGGAGGGCAGATTCCGGAAGAAATGTAGACACCAGAGGACGTGGCAATAAGTTGTTATTTTCTGGACAAAGAACGGGTGGAACGAGTGTTTGCAGGATTATTGTGGGAATGGCAACAATTTATTTGTCAAAATAGTCTTATTTTGGATTTTTTGTAGGATTCAGAATCACGAAAGGCTCTGCAACTTCTAAATAGCATAAAGGTGTAAAAAAGTTTGAAACAGAATCGTGATGAATTTAAATGAAAACCTATATTCATTAATATAAAATAGATTTTATAAATATATACATTTTTTTCAGAGTAGTTTCGAAATATAGCAAAATATTTCCACAATGTAGCTAACCCTCTGAAACAAAGCAGGGAATTCGGTCGTTTTTGTTCTTACGATATGTATGCGTGACCGCAGCTAATATTCTAGCTAAGCGTGACATATGCTTGACCGCAGCTACTAACTAACGATATGTACATCCACGACGATACGTATGCCGTGCAACCTCGAAGTTCAATAAAATATATTTTTTCATTTATATGAATACACTTTTCCAAGAAAAATACTACATATTTTTGTTTAACTTGTCTATTTTAAAAACAAACTCGATACTACAAATATTCTGTGGTCCATGACAAGTCTAATGGCGGTTCCACAGCAACTTCGGTTTTGGAAACGCTGATGTAAATCGTTTACACATGCACCACGTGTACGTACATGTTCAGAAACGACGCAATTCGCTTACACCTCGACACGGTCAAAATTTAATGTGTAGGGCAATGCCTTCCGGTATTTTCCGGAATCATGGAATCTGTTTTAGTAAATCCTACAGAAATTTGAAAACAGAAATTGCATTCTAACAATTTCACATCAAAACGTACAAAGTCGGTTTGGAAATCCCAGATCGATAAAGCTGAAGGGCCGTACCTGCCTCGACTCGAAAGTTCGCGGCAGCTACAAAAAAAATCCAATGTAACAACGAAAATCGAGTTCATTCCAAAAAAATTAATTAATTTCCGTGTAAAAGAATAATTTCGGTTGCATTGACCTGTCATATACCAACGTGCTGCGGTTTGATGTAGAGTACTGTCTATACTGTACTGACGGTATTGTCCTGTACTCGTTTACGTAAGTGCTTCTTCGCTATTGCACTTCTCATTGCGTTTTTGTCTATTTGTAATATTTCGTTGCCATTACCATTTTCAAATTCAAGCAAGATCTGTAAGAGAGGAGTGCAATATTGCAGCATGAACTACATAAAGTATGTTGGACACGGGGTACCACGCGAGTCCAGCCCGCCCAATCACGAAAGTTTGCAGGCCCATCCTTCCATGGGCCAGGGTTGCAGGTGCAGGCGGAAGGGAGCGGGAGTGCGGTAACGCGGGGCCCCGGGGGCAGCGCTGTGGTCAGCCGGAAGGTCCGCGGCTCGCAGCTGGACTGGAGTGGCGACCTCGCGCAAGCCGATTACGGCTGAAGTACGAGCGCGCCCGGGCGCCCGCAGCGCGCCGGCCCTACGACCTCAGAGCGGCGCAGCGGCCGCCTGCCCTCTAAGCTGCCCTCGCGCCGCTACATCGGCGCGCAGCCCGCTGCCGCTTGCCTTACAAGGCCCCGGGGCCCGCCGCCGGGCCCCGCGCTGCCCTCGCGGCCACGCCCCCCGCCGCCCGCGCCGCGAACCTCCGCTCCACCCACCATTCCCTCATCCCCGCCATCCCTGCCACTCTCGAGTCCTCACTACAAGCCCCCCTTCTGCGTCCCCGCTCCACCCCTCGGGTCTCGCTCTTCCCTACACCCACCATCTCTTCGTCCCCGCCATCCACCGTCCCCGCCATACACCGTCCTCGCCATCTCTCACTCCCGTCATCCCTCACCCCCGCCATCCCTCACCCCCGCCATCCCTCACCCCCGCCATCCCTCACCCCCGCCATCCCTCACCCCCGCCATCCCTCACCCCCGCCATCCCTCACCCCCGCCATCCCTCACCCCCGCCATCCCTCACCCCCGCCATCCCTCACCCCCGCCATCCCTCAACCCCCGCCATCCCTCACCCCCGCCATCCCTCACCCCCGCCATCCCTCACCCCCGCCATCCCTCACCCCCGCCATCCCTCACCCCCGCCATCCCTCACCCCCGCCATCCCTCACCCCCGCCATCCCTCACCCCCGCCATCCCTCACCCCCGCCATCCCTCACCCCCGCCATCCCTCACCCCATGCCTCACCCCCGCGCCTCACCCCCGCCATCCCTCATCCCCGCCATCCCTCACCCCCGCCATCCCTCACCCCCGCCATCCCTCACCCCCGCCATCCCTCACCCCCGCCATCCCTCACCCCCGCCATGCCTCACCCCATGCCTCACCCCCGCCATCCCTCACCCCCGCCATCCCTCACCCCCGCCATCCCTCACCCCCCGCCATCCCTCACCCCCATGCCTCACCCCCGCCATCCCTCACCCCCGCCATGCCTCACCCCCGCCAGCCCTCACCCTCACCAGCCCTCACCCCCGCCATCACTCACCCCCATGCCTCACCCCCGCCATCCCTCACTCCCGCCATCTCTCACCCCCGCCATCCCTCACCGCCGCCATCCCTCAGCCCCGCCATCCCTCACCCCCGCCATCCCCCACCCCCGCCATCCCTCACCCCCGCCATCCCTCACCCCCGCCATGCCTCACCCCATGCCTCACCCCCGCCATCCCTCACCCCCGCCATCCCTCACCCCCACCATCCCTCACCCCCGCCATCCCTCACCCCCGCCATCCCTCACCCCCGCCATCCCTCACCCCCATGCCTCACCCCCGCGCCTCACCCCCCGCCATCCCTCATCCCCGCCATCCCTCACCCCCGCCATCCCTCACCCCCGCCATCCCTCAGCCCCGCCATCCCTCACCCCCGCCATCCCTCACCCCCTCCATGCCTCACCCCATGCCTCACCCCCGCCATCCCTCACCCCCGCCATCCCTCACCCCCGCCATCCCTCACCCCCGCCATGCCTCACCCCCGCCAGCCCTCACCCTCACCAGCCCTCACCCCCGCCAGCCCTCACCCCCGCCATCACTCACCCCCATGCCTCACCCCCGCCAGCCCTCACCCTCACCAGCCCTCACCCCCGCCAGCCCTCACCCCCGCCATCACTCACCCCCATGCCTCACCCCCGCCATCCCTCATCCCTGCCATCCGGCGACTCACGAGTCCTTCACCACGAGCATCCCTTCCACGTCCCCGCACTACTTTTCTCCCGCGACCCCCGCTCCCTCCTCGCCACGCTCTCTCCCGTACCCCGCATTCCCTCTTTCCGTCCCTCCACCGCCTCGCGCCGTGCTCTCAGCGTCCCTGCAACCCCGCTTCTCTTGCACTCTGCTAACGTGCTCCCAGGACTAAACCCACTCACTCCACGTGCATGTTAGAATAAACGAGATACTTTGTCTCTGAGCAGGTAGGAGAAGGCAACCACATGTAATTCCCTAGAGACTGAGTGGATCAAAGGAATGCCCATGCCTTGACTGTGTCATGAATATGGACGGTATCAAACTTGCTGAAGGAGCAAAGTCAGCACGATGTTTTATTTAAATATCAGGATTTTAACTGACTATGAAATTAAAATATTTATAAATGCCTCTATTCCACACTAGCTTTTGAACTGCTTTAAAATTAATTGGCTCTCTTCCACAGAGATTCTCCTGCATTTGGGAAAACCTACACAGAAAGGCATGAACTATTAGTGAAGTACAATACAAGAATTTTTCGCATTTTTATCTGCGTGATGGTCAATTATCAATTGTTATACATGTCCTGTGCGCCCGGTAAGAAAGTTATAATATCTTAAATCATCGTTATTATGATAAAATATCAGAAAAAAATTAAAAAATCGCCGTTATTCGTAATTACATTCAGTTATTCTGCTAAAATTTTATCAAAAAACTGAACAGTGCTACAGCAAAAATTTGTTTCTATTATCACAGAATTTTAGAAATTAGAAATAGAAATTTTAGAAATTCATTCTGGCTTTTAGAAAAATTACAATTAAAATTAGAGTAATATTTTCAAATACAATCTTCACTAAATGTACTTTCATCACTATTACCATCACCAATACATATATTTTTTACTATTTTTGAAAATATATTTCCCATCAAATAGTAAACATTCATTGCATTTATGGGCGTTCACGTATTCCGGCAAGACTGATAATTTCATCCCCTTTTTTTAAATCGGAAGATGCTAATGGAGAAAGTCCATTTTCGCTATTCATCCGCTCGATTGAAGGATTCATTTCAGTAAACACGTTTTACTCAATCGCTGAGTTCTGAATTGAGGAAATAAACTAACCTGCTTCAGTGTTCGCGAGGTCAATTGGTGATGCACACGGTAAAGAATTTAGCAGATAAAATGTTAAGAGCGTGGTGCAGCAAAAATTAAAGATATAAAGTACGTCCGAAAAGTAAGAATACAGTCTTTTTGTATTTTAATCATTTAATTTTGCCAAAAAAATAACAGAGATATGTTTGTATATACTATGTGAACCATTTTTCGACGTATTTGCTATCATTTTCAATCTCCCTAGGGAGGCGTAGGATAAACTTCTTGATGTCGGTGCCGAAATGTCTTTCACAACTAAGAGATTTGAAAAAACATCCACGTTTTTAAAGCATCGATATTTTCGAGCAGAAACTATATTTTCCAGCATATTATAACATCAATGTTTTGCTTTTGATGTTTTCTTCAGATATACTTGTGAAGACACATCAATGTTTTAAAAAAATCTAATGATATAAATAAAATTTCCCGTATCTATTTTATTTCTGAATTGTTTGCAATCATCAGCATTGACAACTGTCAGTATTTTCGATCCACAGACGGCACAATACCGTTTGCTATTTGCAAACTTGTACGCAATAATATCGTTAAATTGCCATTTAACCCTTAACTACATAGAACTTTGATTAGAAAATTAATATGGCGGTCAAATTGTAGACAAAATATTCTTTATACTATAAGCTAATATTGGTGTGTTATGTATCACATTAGAACCAGAAAATTTCACTTCGAAATTCGAATTTCATCATTTTTAAAACATTGATTTTTTTAAACATTGATGTTTTTGTCAATGTTTTCATCGACGTCGAAAACCTTTTGGTGATGTAGCGACGTTTCGCTAAATATTTCCGTCACTACTCACAGCCTCCTTATTTCACTGCATGAACTACTCACAGCCTTCTTCTTCCCTTTATAGTCGATTGAATTTTTTACCCAGGTGTCGCCAGAATATAGCAGGTGTTTCAAATCATCCCGACTTAGTGAATTAAATTGAAAATTATTCATCATCAATATCATCAAGAAAGAATTTATTTATTATTGAATCTTCTATTCTCAAGCAAAACCTCCAGTGCCACCGTTTTCGAATTAAATGATATTACAAGATCCTTGGCAAATCTTACACTTCACATTTTAAATTTCATGTATTATTAGAGGTCATAACTAGCTAATTAAAAAAACTTAATAGACTAAAAAATAAATCGTAGAAATTAAAATAACCTCTAAATGATTTCCCATGGTTCTAAATGCGTGAATGAATGAAATACACACGAAATGAAAGCGACTGAGTCATTTAATACGCGAAAAATATTGAGAAAAATTAATCAGACTAATATTTACTTTGCTAAATCAAGAACTCTAGTTCCTACTACTGCCATGCTAATAATATACATCCACCGTGCACAAACTATGTGCAGTGTTGTTAATATTTCCATCCCCCGAACTTTTAATGAATTGTCTTTTAATGAATTCGGAAACCGCTTAGATAAGATCTAAAATTTATTTAGAAGGTCCAGAGTTAAAACAATTCGCAAATAGCGGAAATACGACGCGAAACTCGTTGCGCACCGAAACATGACCGTTTTAACAAGTTAGAGTAACAAAACGCGACAAGTTGCACCACGCAGACGCTAATTTCACGCGAGGAGATGAGTGCGGGAAATAAAATCCTCGCGAGGGCGAGCGTCGTTAGGGGAAGGGGAAGGGGAAGGGGCGCCGCTATCGTCTGACGCAGGAAATAAGCGAATTCCGGAGGCGCCTCGCAGGACGCTAAACGCGTTACCGGAGGTAATAGCGCTCCCGCCGCAAGATGAGGTTCCGGCGCCAAGGCGCAGCGACGCAACCCGCGATACACTCCGTACCGACTGCGGAGCCTCACTAAAGAGCCGAGGCGCGGGGGGAAACGAGCTGCAACGGCGCCGCAGGTAGCCGACCATGGGCGGATCCAGCCGATCATTGGAGGAGGGGGGCATTGTAGGTTTTTGTTAAATAATAGACACTAGTGAGATCCCGTGCGATTAAATCGCACGGTTAGTCAAATAACCAAACTGTTTTCTGCTTAAATTCTTTTTTTGTATTCCAGCATTATAAACAACCTAACCTCACTAAGATCACTAACCTCTCATATTTCAAGATTTCTATTCAATGTAGAAAATCACGTTCACGTGCTTACACAATCTACACTAAATTGAAACAAACAAAAATGCTTGAGATTGCATTTCCCGCCACCGTCCGAGTGTAATTTTCTTCCGATAGATCGCGCGGCAATCAGATATTACAGATCCCGAATTACTACTTTTTTTAATATTTAGGTATTTTTAACGCTCTTTTTCAATTCGAATGTCACATGTGCAGGTGAAAAGAAACACGATTTTTCAATCCATTGCTTCTTTATACAGATCGGTTTCGTATGTCGCCCAATTTATTGAAAAGACCAAACATCCCTTTGAGAAATAATATATAAGATATTTTTTATTGTGTTGTATATTATTTTATACTGTAGATATAATACTGTACAATATTATTGTTTAAATAATTACATAGTTCGAACATAAATATTTAAATCAATTTTGCCAAGTAAAGAAAGGTAAAATCTCTAGGCCTTCGGGGGGGGCATTACACTCATGTCCCCCCCTCCCTGGATCTTCACTTTCTATCGTTATCATACGATGCATTATTTTACTGTTTTACTTTGGTGCAACTTCGTGTTGTTGAAATTATTTTGAAACTGAGAGATGATGAATGTTCATGTTGGGAACATATTTTAATGTCAAAGAAATTAAATTAGTAGCGGCACAATCCTGAAACGTCGATCTTGCTTCATTTATTTGATATTAATATCATCAAACTGTATTTGTATTAACCACTTTTCTACAGTTTAAGGGTCACAGAAGAACAGGACAAAACGAGTATAGTGGTATTTTCAGTTGAACATCAAGACTTAGAGCCCGTTCTCCCTGTCTCAGAGCACGTTTCATTAAAAAATGGCTAGCCGGACGAAATTGTCGATTTAGTTGATCGAGTCGTATTTTGTCTCTCTTTGTTTGGCATTTATTCCTATTTACTAAAAATTTTATGAAATGTCTTAAATGGTTAATTAGGTTAAATGGATTAAATGTTTTATGGCTAAATTGTTAACAAAAATGGTTAGTTAGTTTTGTTGTTTGAAAAACGAGATATTCTCTGTTATTACTTGAATCTTTCTGGCTGCGTAAAGGAACAACGCACGACATGCACAGTTCGTCCGTCCTAAGTCGATAGAGCATAATTTCAAGATCTGACACTTCACGACTTTCTCAGATGTGTTTGTCACGTTTATCGGCAGCATGGTCCAATTGTATTAAATATACTGTAAACTACTAAGCACGTTTCTCCACTACGTTTAGAGAAGCTATAATTACTCTACTTTCTACTGTAATCGAAAGTAATCTAAAATAGCTACCATTTCTCAGCTGTCAAGAGTCTAATAAACGGAATTGTTTGGGGAATCAAATGAAATAGTATTCCTAAACCTTTATTGAATTTCTTGCTGAAATCCTCCACTCACACGCAGTTATTCATTAATTCCCATTATCTATTAATTATATCGCTGGTGTATCCCCGCCCCGCTTCACCCTTCTCCGCTCCGGGTCACCTATCCCCATCCCCCATCCCGCGCTGTCTCCTCAGCCCCCCCCCAACCATGTCCCTCCCCCTCTTATCCTACTGTCGTCGTTACAATCATTTTTTCTGGGGACAACTGTGAATATTAGGTACATTGCGAATTGCATATTCCCGGCAAGATTCCTGTAACAAAAATTAAATTGGATTATCGCTTCATATTGACACCCAGCCATCAAAGTTATTCAAGAAACTTTATATTACAATTAAGTTCATGTACATAAATATACACGATCTATGTCTTAAAAAGCATTGAAATTGGCTATTTCTTTTAGAATAATTTAACTGTAATAGTCATTAATTCCATTCGGATTTACATAGAAGAAGAGTTGAAGAAAAGTAATCTAAATTACATCTGATTAAATACTCATATACTCTCCGTTCAAGAGAAAGGACCATCACAATAGATTTATCCATTCCAGAAATTACGATGACAAATATTCAGACGAAAATTGCAAAAAAAACTAAATAGATTTTTATACCATGCAAATAACCTTGTCTTACAAAATGACGGTTATTTTTAAATCACAGGCATTTCAATTTCAGTATGAGAGATGAATTTACAGATGGAAGGTCATTCCGTCTCATTCTTTAGACATAATGGGATTCTCCAAGATCCCTCCTGCCTCCATAATCACACAGTCTATCCTAGTTGGTTCAACCAATGGCCCGGGAGCATGTGGCCCTCTTTATTCATTTTGTTGCTACTTACCCTTCTTATTGAATAAAAAAAATATTAATTAAACATTTGAAAAAGTAATGTACCATGATTACTTCTTTTCTTCCAATAACAATAAAAAGAAGATGAATAATCAGCCACTTCAGGATTTTGTCTCCCTCATCCCAAAACTTAAATTGTTAAACAACTGCATGGAAATTGGAGTGAGGTACCCTGCGACGTAAAAAAGAAAATTGAGATCTTCATAGACAACCATTCCACCAGACTGAAATGTGTAATTTCCTTGAATATTTCTGAAAACTGATTTCTAAAGAACGTTTCCTCTAACTGCTTAAATTCTAGCTGCAAGTGTTATCACTGTTTCGCAGTACATAAGTGTTTAAGTTCTTTTTCTGATCTCAAATAAATTAAATCAAACACCATAAATCGCATTGAAAGTGGTTCACTTGAATCGAGCCTGAGACTGTGTCTTACTGAAAATACAAAGGAAGTTGTTAAACTTAGATCAAAAAATCAGTGCCAACCATTGCGTTTATTTTTCGATTGTAAAATAAAGTGATATATTAATTTGGTGAATTATATATAACTGGTTTTCTTCCTTTAATGTCTCTGGCATGCAGTAAAGTTTTATTAGCCCTCATATAACTAAATGTTGTACCAAACTGGTTTATCCAAAGGTTTACTTCTACACGTTTAATCAGAAGTTAATGAAATAAAATAAATACATCAATACATTTTAGGTTGAGTGAAACCCTGTTTCAATTACATTTTCAAAATGAATGCACAAAAGATAAACTACAATCCGGAAAGAGGCATGTTACATTTGCTTTATATATTTCATTTCAAGTAGAATAGCCGAGAATCTATCGGAGCGTTTTATTTTCCATTGTGTTTTTACTGCGCCGTGTCGAATGAGACGTAGCGCCCGAGGAATTGGCGCACCGGAGGGAGCGCCACTTGCGCAGTTATAATGACCAAATATTCCGAACCGCTCTGCGCTAAAAGCAATTAATACCAAGATAATAAATGGTACACAATTACTGTTAAAATGCCACGATGCCCAAGGGTCAGGTTATGGAAAATACGTACTTCTCTATCGTTATACTAGTATTGCGGTTCCGATTATTTAACTAACGACAACAAAAGGACTTCTATGACGTCTATTTATAATTCCACTCGTTCGCTTCGTTATTGTTTCTCTCGGATACATAAAAAAGTTGTGAAAGTGTGCTCCCAGCAACAAACACTAAATCTATCAAAACATGAAATGTTGTTTTTGGTTTAATCTCATGCTTAAAATTCATCATATGCACTTGTAATATAATCATCACGTAATATCATCACCAGTCAATTGGCATCTGCATTGTTTTAAGAGGATACATGAAGTTTAGAAGTTTCTCTTTTCACCATACTATTTAACAGCTGAATCCTTGCTATTATATCGCACAAAATGAAAAGTTAGTAAAAAGTAGAAATATTACAACGTAAAAGTACATCGTATTATGCAGGATTCGGAAAACTATATTCGTAATTCAAAACATTTGCTTAATGACGTTCAGGGCTTATTATTCAAGAATAAGAATGAGAGAGGGTTACAAATTCTGGAATAACAGAATAAAATTCACTGTGAAAACAAGATTTAAACCCGTTTCAGAAATTAAAATGGTCTCGGTTAGGCTATGTTTATTTATGTGTGTATGGATGTAGTATTTTCTGATGTATGTAGGAAATCTCATAATTTCACTTAAAAATTTAATGCTTTACATATACAGTACTAAAATTATTTTGTAGAAGTACAAGTGTCAGATTTGATGATATCATTTGATCCACATTTATTGATAACTCGGTGAGACCCACTAATTAAATAAAAAATAAAAATCTCATATACCTGTTTTGTATTGTTTTATAGTATCAGGTATACTAAATGTGTTCAATTCTTAAATATACAAAATATTAAAAAATCACCTCTACTTCGAAAATTCTCCGGATTGTTTTCTCTTCGTGTGTTTATGAAACTGTAAGAATGTTGTAAGAAGAATACGAAAAAATATTTGATATGCCTTTAGTACGGCTCAGCTACTGCACAAAAGATGAATTCATGGAAAATGGAGCTAGTTAATCGTTATCAAACATTAAAGTTAAGCAAAATACAATTTCTTCTTGTGGTAATGTTAAAATATTCCACTAACAAAACCAATGTAATGACTAAACTAAATACTAAAAGTAATAAATAAAAATTCAAATAAAAATAAATTAATAAACATGAAAACTAAATAAAACACCAATTAAACACAATTAAGTTAATTATGTTCTGCATTCAGAATTCTTTCAAATTCTTTCAGCCTTTATGAAGCACGTTGAGTGCATTTTGCAACATGAACATTTCCCCCTGCGACTTGGCATACTATTCTAGGGAAGGTCATCTTATTGTACCCAGACTTTTATATTGCAGAAAAACATTATTCAAGTAATAAGGAAATGCCATTTACGTGATTCCTGCAAGCGTCTCTTCATTGACCTTGGGATATTACCATTACCTTGTCTATTTATTTACGAGTCCATAGTTTTTTGCAAAACTGACTTTATAGTGGGAACATATTTTCATGCAATACTGATATTTATAATTACAACACACGTCGAAGAAATTACATTCATCAGGCGTCAGTGTTACCATCTCCCTATAAGAAATCCACATATAAATACATGCACGTTACTTTACAACACATTGCCGTTAAAGAATTAAAATCCATACAGAAATTTAAGTTTATTGTAATTTTTTGTTTTATTTCTATACAATTAGAGACTATACTAACCTTTAGAAAGAAAAATAATATTTTAAAGTGATATATAAAGTAGTATTTTACACACGTTTTGAACAACATGCATTAGTTTACATAGTATTATACATTTTTTAAAAAAATACTTCATATATAAGTAACAAGTATGTACTTCAAAACCTGCAACATGTAATGTACTTCAGCTTCTGAGTCAATGACTGCCATCTCTATCAGTTTTTTTTTCTTCATTTTCCCTGATTCATTGAGTAAATGCTAAGATGGCCCCTTGTTTCGCTTTTGGATATCCATAAAAGTAGCTTCACTAAGCGCACGTTTAGTTGAGCTCTAATTTGCTAGTCGTGATAGGGGTTCAGCTGGGGTATGGGTTACTATTTTCTTACAAATATTAACAATTCAATTCTAAAAATTGTTTACCAATGCAAACAATTTTCTATAACTTGGGAGTGAAAATATCTATTTTCAAATGTTAATAACCGTGCTTTGTTGGTAAATTTATTCATTACTCAACTATTTAGAGTTAAAGGGTGGGGAAGGGATTCCAGAGCATAACGCACTTTTTTTTGACAATAAATAATTCAATTCAAATTATTCATTTGTAATACATGTGCATGAAGATGTCCAGTTTTACAATAATTAAAACATTTCACATCCTCATGACAAATACAGTAATTGAGTTTCGCTAAATCTAATATTTGCAGTAGGTAGCTCGCTACTGATTTTTACAGTAGTCTTGTGTACTTTATTTTGACCTAAGAGTTCAATTGTCGCTCTCAGAGGCGTGTAAGGGGGACAATTGTAGGCAAAGACCATTTAACAAGCAAATTAAGAGTAAAAATCATGGAAACCTGGTCTGAGTAACTTCCCAATTACACGTGTAAACAGAATTATGTAATTCAACAGCACGACAAAAAAATAAGGAAAAAGGAAAATATCAAATTTCTCCACAAACATAAATTCATTATCATATATCAAATATCGGCTTACTTCCCTTCACTAGTTATAATATTTTATAAATCTATTTTGTTTTGGTTGTTTAATTAATAAATATAGTGCATGAAGTACAAATATTATAGGCGAAGTAAGAGCGAGGGCGCACGCGAACGTCGCCCCTTGGTTGCGGTGGTCATTAGTGGATTTTTCGCGAGCCACCGGGGGGCGAAGGAGCCGCAAACAACGCGCGCGTATGGGGCGGGGCGTTCGACGGCCCGCGCCGGAACGAGCCCTGGCCCCGCAGTCGGATCAAACCGGCGCGGCGCGGCGCGGCGCGTCATTAAAGGTGGCTAATGAGTGCGGGTGGCCCGGGCTGTCTCGGGGTTAGCCTCGGGCGGAAGCGGGTCGCAGAGGGCGGGGACAGGGGCGGAGGGAGAACGAATCGGAGCGGGGCGGAGCGGAGCGGAGCGGGGCGGAGCGGGGGCGGAATGGAAGTGGAGCTGGGGCGCGGGGGGACACAGAGGGGCTCAACGGAGGCGGAGCGGGAGTGGAGCAGGCGGAAGTGAGGCGGGGCAGGGGGCGTGGCGGGGAGCGTAGCGGGGCGGGGGCGTGATGTAAGCGAGGGGAATGTCGGCGGCGGGGGCGTGGCGAGGGGCGTGGCGCGTGGCGGAGGCGGAGGCGAGGCGGGGCGGGAACGGGGTGGGTGGCGGGGCGGAGTGGGGGCGGGAGGGGCGGGGTGGAGCGGGGTGGAGCGGGGTGGGGCGGGGTGGGGCGGGGTGGTGCGGGGCGGGAACGGGATGGGTGGCGGGGCGGAGTGGGGGCGGGGTGATGGTGGGGGGTCGGGGGGCGGAGTGGGGCAGGGGGGAGGCGGGGGCGGTGTGGGGCGGGGTGAGGCAGGGTGGGGCGGGGTGGGGCGGGGTGGGGCGAGGGGCGAGGCCGGGCGGGGGCGGGGTGGGGGGCGGTGCTGAGTGGTGGTGGGTGGCGCGGGTGGGCGGAGTGGAGGCGGAGTGGGGGCAGGGGGCGGGGGCGGAGTGGGGGCGGAGTGGGGGCGGAATGGAGGCGGAGTGGGAGCGGGGGCGGGGGGCGGGGTGGGGCGAGGGGCGAGGCCGGGCGGGGGCGGGGTGGGGGCGGGGCGCGTATCTGGGGAGCGGGGTGGAGCGGGCCAGAGGTGGAGCGGGGGCAGAACGGGGGCGTTGCACGGCGGTTCCGTTGCGGCCTCCTCGCGAGGGCTACCACACACTAATTACGGAAAGAGGCGGGTGCGGCGGTGGAGCCGGAGGAGGCGGTGCGCAGGGTTAAATGAGCGGCGGGCGGCTTTTGTTTCGCCCGCATCGCGCGCGGGCGGCAATGATGGCGGCGCTTGTGGCAGCGGAGGTGGCAGAGGTGGTGGAGTAGACCGAGGGGTGTAAATTATGGGGCACCCGGCAGCCTTAAGGGTGATGGTGAGGGATACATGGTGGCGGCAGAGTTGAGAGCAGTTCCGACATTCGCGTAGTTCCTAGTAGTCGAGAGATGGAAGGGGACTGAAAAGGGCAAGGTATAGTGGATGGTTCAGAATAAATGTTACAAATTTTTAGGGAATTGTCTTTCTGAATCCTCACAACACTTTTACTATCGAACATCAAATGATTTTCAGTGTTTACATGTGGGTAGGAGATCAGTTGATTGGGCAGTACATTTCTCCGTCTCGTCTCAACACTCCCACTTATCTCATGTTTCTGCAGAAATTGCTGCCTACCCTCCTGAAGGGTTTGACATCTCCTGTGAGGCGTCGCATGTGTCTACATAAAAACGGGGCACCGGTATATTTCTCCGCCACCCTGTGTGAGACAAACGGGTGTTGTTAGCAGAAGCGGTCTCGGTTGCTTGAATTCCAAGGTCGGTAGATTTCACTCTCCGATATATTTTAATTTTCTTTAAGGGGTACAAAGTATTTTCAGTTTGAAATGCCAAAGACAACGGTATCTTGGCACCAAAATTGAGTTTCAGCTTACTGCATCCCGAGTACTAGATGCTTTTAGGGGGCGTGTGAGAATATGCATCACCGTTACCTCGCATGCATTAAACTTCAAGGCCATCATTTCGTGAAATGTTTGAGTCAAAGATGAAGATACCGATGAAAAACTCAATAATATTATTGCGAGTAGCTAGGTCGATCCTTCAGATTTCGTGCACCTGCAAAGTTCCAAGAAAGAAGTGCAAATCAAACAGGATGTGATGGCAGGTATTTCATGAGTAATATCATTATATAAAATTTCCTTCCTCATATTCATTAGCTCAGAGTAGTCATCTTTCACCCTCTACATCCCTAGTGGTTTGTAACATTTATTCTCGAACGCTCTGTAGAGAGAGAAAGGAAGTGCTTTCATAGAACGAGAGAACGGGCAGTAGCGATGAGGTAACGGAGGCATGAGTGATAGTATTGGTGAGGGCAACGGTTGTGACAGAAGTGGAAATGGATGGAGGAGTGACGATTTCTAGGATGAGGGCTGGAACGGGGAACGGTTTGGGACCGTGAAGAGGCGAAGATGGGTGCGTCTGCAATGCCATCAATGGCGAAGCTAGGAGTGCGCACGGAAACGGGGTGGTGGAGGCGGTGGCGGGATCGAATCTGGGGTGGAAAAGGGGAGGGCATGAGGCGACGGAGGCGGAGGTGAAAGGGCAGAGGGCGCGCGGGTGGGGCTGGGGGTGGTGGCTGCGAGGCCGTTTGCATGTGCAACGGAGAAGAGCGCCGCTGTCTTACGACGCGAAATCCAGGGGGCGGTGGCTTAACATCGAATGGAGGTGGAAGCTGCCCGAGGTGGGAAGTAACGCGGCTTTAGTGTTAATGGCCGTGCGTGAGTGCTGCATTTTGCTGCAGTTGTTTCGGTCGGAGCCGCGCGTGATGGCGATGGAAAGGACAGAAACGTTGGAGTCGAGAAGACCGGAGCTGCAATGTGGCTAAGAGGATGTTATTTTCAAGGTACGGTTCACCAACATGTTAAGATTAAGCTAAATATTGGCAGGCAATGCGCTGACGGAAGAGGACCTACTTTCAAACAGTAAAAAATAAAGTGAAATGTCATTTAATAATAGCAGAATGTAAAGAGGAAGTTAGAAAATGGAGATGTGTGTAGAGAAAGTTAAAACAAAAGACAGCTCAGTTTTGTAGCACTTTGTTAAAATGAGTGAAAGAAGACTGACACAAACCTTTTGCGCCGAAATGAAGACAACAAGATGCACACAAGTCATGAAAAACATTAGAATCAAACCAAAAGTTATCTGCAAAAGACGGAAGTATTCCAAGAAATAAATATTAGTCACTAATGTCATGGGCAAAAAGGAGGAGAAGGAAGCTCAGTAATGTATTCAAGAAATTAGATGATTAAAAAGAAGAGGAGAAAACAAAGATGAAGGAAAGAATCCAAAGAGTCTAAATGACCATTCTTTCCTCATTATTTCTGGTAGAACAATTTTGAAATAAGAAATCAAGAAATAAAAATCGAGACAATCATAAAAATGGGGCACATATATGAAAAAGTGGTATATTATGCATAAGTAGAGCAGAGAAGATGAGGTAGGATATTACACATACGTAGATTAAAAGCTTGAGGTTCAAAATAAACGTGTATGCTGTCTGAATGAATGTTCTGAGAAGTCAATAGTTTCCTAGAGCAAATGGTAAAAGTGAAAGTAAAAATGTATTAAAACACATTGATTACATTGATATATATTTCCTAAAGTCATAAACATTTTCCAGCTGCATGCTTATCATTTGGGAAAACATCACTTTTGCGAAATCTGATAGAGCCACGAAATCATGATAAATGAAAACAGCGCGGTAGAAGCGTGCCGCACGCGCAACTGCCACGGGTGAGGCGATGACGCAGATAAAACTCAATTGGGGAGACGCCACTGTTTCTTCTATGCCTCTCTCTTGCGACTCGCGAGCACGTCCTGTTGTTACAGCCAGCATCGGAAGGCTGCGCACGCAGCAGTGAAAATTACCCTCGATTACGCCACGGTGCACACGAAATACGAAGCCCAGATTTGTCTACCTCCACGCAAAATCTCCTGCTGCAATGTGAAGTTGTGTAACAGCTAACTACATGACATAGGATCTTTACAGAAAGCAAAATTCAACGGTTGGAAAAATAAAGGTAAATGAAACCTTTTCAACCGACTCACAACGAAAACGTTTTAAAATATATGACTTTATCTTTAAAGTTTTTAAAGTTTGTACATTTACGTCAAAAGTATGTCTCTCTGTATTATTGTTTTTTCAGTTCCTTTTTCTACAAACGAAACACAGAAGTAATAATTTCTCTAGATTTCAAAATTACCCAAATTTATCTCATATTCTCATTGTCAGCCAACCTTCCAGATAAAACTGTAATGAAAATTGCATTTCATTCGCTGTGAGTCACGCAACCCAAGTAGGTGTAGCTCGTAGTCGGACGTACTACACAATTACAAATGAAAAAGTTAAAGGTGTGATGCGAGTTAGACATCCAAAATTACAAACATCGGTTTAATTCATCGCAAATCTTCGTGACACATGTGACACAGCTGTGTTTGCATTGTTTTTTATTTATCATTGCGTAGCTCAGAGAGAGAAACAGATGTACAGTTCTGACTCCCCTTCAGATGAACAACGGGAGACGGACAAGCTAGTAATTTTGGAACCTCGCTGAGGTAATCCTACCATTTGTTGTGTGTACTTTAAGGAATATATGAGTAATTTGGTGTTACCCTGATGATGGATCATAGCACAGTTGAAAGATATTTCAATTACGTTCGTTTCTTTTTACCTGCATCAATGCGAATGGCATCTATGTATATATAGTTTTTAGCCACAATCATGAAAACAAGCGTAAAATGGTAAATATGAAAATGTTATACTCATAATCATTTTGTTGTCTATTGTGAGCAGTATTATGAGTACTTTTAATTTCAATTACTTGATACATATTTTCTACATTCATTGGTATATCGAGTATTTGTAGCCTGATGGAAATCGGGGTTAATTAAAGTCAAGTTGTGCGTACAACACACTACAACCCTTATCGGGAGAGCTCTTGGGATATCAGAACTTATCCTAGCTGGGATGACGCACCGTTGGGAAGATACCCGGAGAGGAAAAACCCTCCAAGGTAATGTGCCGGGTTTCACTTCCACCTGGCGAGGAACATCGTCACCCCCCATACCAACAAGCACTCTAATCATGTGACCAATTACCTAGCACCACAAAAACAGGAAGTACTTACTCACTCACTAAAGTCGAACTTCCTCAACATCGAAAATTGAATTGACACTTTCCAATACGGATACGGATACCCGAAATTCACATTCAACTCGAGTCCACGATCCTCGCCAATATCTAGAAGGTCCCAGTGGTCCCGTCAATGTGGGCTTGTAGACTTCCTCGTTTTCCCGTCGCTAGATGTCGCGTCCTCCCCCGCTGCGTCCCCTGGCCACTTCCGTCATCTTGCCAAGTCGCTCCGCTATGGGCGAGCAGTCAGAGTAAGGATCCGCACCTCCAGCGGCAATAAAATTTGTTTATTGTGGTTTGTTTCATGTTTTTCGAAATTCAAACAAATGATGCGTGACTTAAACAGTTATAGACTATTTAACAAAATCAAAGTGACTATTGAACAAATAATCGTGTTCCAGCAATGCTGCTTGAAGAGACAGAATATTAATATATTTGGTTAAAACAGTGATTTTTATAAATTAACAAGTATTATAAAATGTATAAGAATACAAAACAAGACGTAAACGTTAAAAAAATAATAATTCGATTGGACTACGCCACCTCTCTGGGGTTAAAATAATTAATAATGGGCAATAAATCAAAAAATTAAGCCGTAAGTCCGCCATACGGTATTTCTAGAAATTTAAACTAGCATATTGCATGCATTATATGAAGACGAATGTAAAAGTACCTTACCTTAAATATGTCAAACCTTTCAGACATAAAAATGACGAAAGTTGCGCCTGGTGTGCGTCAAATTGCATTTTTAGGTATTTTACATAAGCTATGACATTCACGCTGACGAGACAAATATAATCACATAAATAAGAATATTAGTCGAATCAGTCACACTACTTGTGGTAACAAAAAAGATACAACATCAAGATAAACATAGCCCTCATTTTTGCCTCGCGCAGTTGGGTATTAATAATACGGTATTATTAGTCAGCCTGAAGGGTATGCAACCCTACATATCTAAATGTACAAGTGTTTGCATTTGGGAAGTTCAATGGAAAAGGACGAGAATGTTCCTTCTGGTTACGTTCGCAGAAAATATCACATGAATAGAAAATGGTAGAAAATCATAAAAATTAATATGAATCAGTAGATTATAGCATAGTGAATATTAAGAGAGTACATAGTCATATATTTTTACATCTACATCTTTGCATCATATATATGTCTTACTTAATTTGTCACGAAAATACAGATAATTATGACACGAGCAAGGAAAGAATGAATGAACGAACGTACGCCAAATAAAATCCAACCAAGGTTGAACTTTTTCTCATGGGAGGTATGATCAAACATTGAACAAGAAAACGCAGAAATTATCCTCTCAGAATTCAGAAATAAATGTGTAAAATCTAAAATCTATGCAGGAATTTTGCGTCGTTAAGATTCAAAATCCAGTGCTCTTCACCGTATTTGTAGCCTCAAATGTCATTTATTTCTACCAAAAATACGTATTTAATGAAAGAGGTGACGGCTGGATGCTTCATTCCATCCACAAATGTGCGTAGTTTGCATCACGGTCTTTCAACTCCCATATTAACTAAGGGAAACACAGTGGCGCGCTCTATTCTTGAACATTCTTCAGGAATTAAATATTCTTTCAAAATCTTTTTTTTAATGAGGATACTGTTGCCAACTGAGATGGCGCGTACGCCAGGAGTTGGGTCGAATAACACTTGTAGGCGCGCCCAGTGGAAAATACTTCCTCTTTAATTGTGACAGTTTCTTCATTTACATAATACCATTCTAAATCCTAAATCCTTGATTCCCACGTACAACCCCTTCTGAGGTGTCTCAGTAATAACAACAGTTTCCCCTCCAGCACTGATAGGGAGGTCCTAGAGTTCGCATCTCAATGATTGGTGATTTTCGACTGTAACTATTTAGGTAGGTCAAATTCAGCCGTTGACCGGAGAATTTTAGGTCGAGTTCTGGTTGGTGATTAGCGATAGTTTCTCCGATAAGTGACAGGAGGATACTGGACCAGTGACCTATACGGGCTAGGGTCAAGTCACGATCTTCCTTTCTTTGTTCCCTCCCCTCTCTTTACATGCTTTCACTGTCATGCACTACACTACCACAATTACCGGAAGAGCAGTCTCGATGTGTGTAACCGATGCCTCTAAGTGTGCATGTAAGTGTACAGCATTACCCGGCTGGGTGGAGCTCCGCTGGGAGAGTCTTAGAGGGGCAGAATCTGCAAGTCTTTGATCACACGTTAAAGAGTGTCACCTCTCGGCTACATCACCGTCACCGCTCGGCTGCATCTTATTCGACGCTCACGGGAATAACCACCACAGAGAAGAAGTTGAAGGGCCAGAAAACTAGAAATACTCGCCCATTTGCACTGCATATTATTTTGCACAAATGCACAATGCATGGTGCAAGTCGGTGATTGTTACGCAAAGCCCCATCTGGTGGCACTAGCGCCTCGACACATGCATTCTGTAATATTACACAATGAGGATTCCGAAGGGCCAAGCGTTCTTCTAACCGTGACGCCAAAAACCACTTCATTTCTTTTGTTACATCAAATTAAGTGCGTCAGGGTATCAAATGTTGTCTCTGCATCGCGTCTGACAGAGTTTGAGTCCAGACGGTGAAAGAATTTTCGACACTAGCTACAAGGATCGAACTCAGTCGCTGTCTGAAGTACAATGTCTAGCAATCGGTTGTTCTGAGAGGTAAGTTTTCATGGTTTCTCCGATGAACACTAGGTCAATGCAGTAACGTCCGTGTACCGCGTGCGATCATTCTTTCCTCTTCATTGTCCTATCATCATCCCGTAGTTGCATCCCATACTTACACTTACATGCACTACACTACCACACATGTCGAAAAAACGTGTGGGAGCTTAAACATTATTTTGGCTGGAGCGGTGCCCCGTTTTTGGGAGATACCTGGACAGATAAACACCGCATGCCGACGTGTAGATCAGCGCCGGATCTCGACATCCAACGAGAAACGACACAACCACCTCTCGATACAAAGCATACACTACACTAACGGGACTAATGACCGCTGAATTATAGGTGTAAACGCGTCCGGAAAGACTACCTAATCAATCGCTCATCCGTCACTAAGAGCATGCGCGTGATGCGTGTTGCGAAGTCGCTCTAATGATAAAACATGCACTACATTTACGGGAATAATGACCATAGCACTTGTCACATTCTGAAACACGAAATAATCAAAGTGGCATGACTAATAGCACTTGCGTCCGGATTTATTTGTTTTGTCATCTGATGATGGAAACCAGTAATTTCTGAAACGTTGTGAAAACTACGTATTTCATTTAATATTCAATAAAACTGTAATTTCAAGAATTTTTCTATCTGTTAAATCATGGACCAACAAAATTGTGTGGTATCAGAGGCTGGACTTCCTGCTCAGAGAGACTTGTTTGCAAGGCATGGGCATGCGGGAATTCAAAATGGCCTCCCCGAATAAAGGTCACCCTCCGGAGGGAAGTCTAAGAGCGGTGGTGGCGGGTTTGCGTGGTGTCGTGCGCAAGGCGGGTGGCGGCGGCTAGGCAGGTCCAGAGCAGGTGTGGGAGGGAAAAATGACTAAGGAGGTCATGTGACTCGGCATTGAATAAGGCCGTGTCGCGAGGCCCTCGTGAGGGAACAAAGTGTAGGTTACCTCGCGGAGATTCACAAAAACATTATCCGCCCAGGCTGGCGCGGAGTGTTCTATGCACGAGTGTGTGTTCGATGTGCTCGAACATTGCAATGGGTTCAGCTCCGCTAGGCGCGTGTAGAGAAAGAGGGAACTGCAGTGGATTGCTCTAACAACAACATCGAGTGATTCTGTAAATGTGTGTAAATAAATTTGTATATACTCGGGTCTGTTCCTTGGTGGCGTAGATCCCCACCCACGACGTTACGATTGGTACAATAGCGCTTGCGCTGCCCGCAGTCGCTGCCGGTGGAGGCGGGCTTCCTGGCGTGCGTGTGCCTGGGCGTGGCGCTGGCGCTCGCCGCGCCGCTCTACGTGCTGGGCCACGCGTGCTGCCTGCTGTGCCGGCGCGCGCCGCCGCCGCCGCCGCCGCCCCCGCCGCCGCCCGCCGGCGCCTGGGACGACGACTACGCCTCCGCCGCCGCCGCCGACGGCTCGGGCTGCCGCCGCCGCGCGCTGCTCTTCGTGCTGGACGTGCTGCTGCTGCTCATGGTGTGAGTGCCTCCGCCACCCTGCCCCTGCTTCCGCTCACTTCCCACGCGTAAATGGTGGAGAGGAGTTTGGATTTACGGAGCAGGATTCACGGTTTTTACGGAGTGTTTTTGGCCTAACGACACCTAACATCCTTAGCCAAAAATTTAGTGTGGAACAACACCAATAATAATAATAATAATAATAATAATAATAATAATAATAATAATAATAATAATAATAAACCCCGTGTGATGATCGGGGATTTTAGTACAATATCACCACGGGATCTCCCCCTGTCGTAAGAGGCTACTAATTGGAGCGGCTGTCCGCTGTCCCTACGTGTTAAAGTTATCTATCTCTCATTATTCCTCCTGTCCCTGCACTAAATCGTCTTCTCAATTCGTTTCCCTTCCTCAGGTGAAATAGTAACTCTCCAAGGTATCCCCCCTTCCTCACCTCCCCCTTCTTCCCGCAAGTCTTAAGTCCAACCCTACGTGTTAGCAAGAACAACAGTGCCACGTGGAAGACGAGCGGTTATTACCGATTAGAATGGTGTTCGGGGCAATGGCAATCACCCATACCCAAATGGAGAGACGTCTAAGGAGTCATAAGGCCTCGGAAAAAGAGTCGCTGCCCGGGGAGCGCCGGGGCGTGTCTGGAGTTGGCGCTGGACATAGTAGTGGGCGATCCGCTAATGGCCTAATGTGGTCTCAGCAAACATCGGTCTCCCAAGAAGCTATTGCTGATAATAAAGGAAGCCAATCTCCATCAAGAGCTTCACCTAGCCTGAGTGCTACGCAGGTTTTTCAGCCAGCGTTCACTCGAGCAGGACTGCCACGACAGCGCAAGAAATGGACTAGTGATGTTAATGAAACCATTGGGCACATCTACTACCGAGTCACAAATTTGGATACCGATGTGACCGGTTACAGGCAAAGATTATTGTCTGAATTTACGTTGATTTTTCCCAATTTTCCTGTTAACGAACAAAGATTAGCTGATCAAAATAGAGCTATTCTTCACTGCAACTTAATGCCCAAAACTCGCCAAAAATAATAATAATAATAATAATAATAATAATAATAATAATTTTGTTGTGTGGAGGAGTTCCTCCACATAAACTGTTTAACCTTCTGGCACTCGCGCTATTGTCACATGCGCGATCGCGGGGCGATATTTTTGCCACCGAGGAACATCATTCCCTTTTCTCAATATTACAGCTTGTGTTGATCGACAGACATGAGTAATTTATTAAATAACATTAACAGGACATTGTGGTAAATTAAAAATTTATTGAAACGATTTTAACTATTTTCCAGAAAATAAATTTCGGAAAGAGATCTGCGAAATCAATCTTCAACTTTGGTTTCACAAAACACTGAAGATAAATACGTACAAAGTAATAATGACATAATAAAAATTTAAATTAAAATCTTATGATAAGGAAGGTAAAACTCTAATAAGTAAGATGAAAATTGTGAAGAGGGGGAGAGAGAATGTGTTGGTAGCTTAATTTGTTATAATAAAACGAGAATACAAAGTATGAGGAAATCTAAATGACTAAACTCCAGTGAAATCACCTGCAAATTACACGTAATGAATAACTAAATACATTTAATTTAGACAATAATTAGCGTAAGAGAATTATTGAGACATTTTTATTACAAAAACACACTAAAAATATACTTACTCGTATATATTCATCACACTCCTGAAAAAAACTGGAACAGGCGCGATTGCGTGGCGGTGTTTATGTAGAGGGAAGAATGATTACGTCAGTCACTTAGCGCAAATTTCTTGCAAAATGAGTAGGTCTTGGAGAAAGACGTGATCGCTATCTTGTGTCCCAATAGATTAATAGAGAATACTTGGCATCCCTTCGTGTTGAGTTCAAGTATGAAGGCGCAGAGCCGTTTTGTTTTGAAAGGCAGCATTTATACCGCCCGCGAAATTGCTCAAAGGTTATCGATTTTGCATTTACATAATTACAATTACACTGCATTTCAAGTTTTATAGGAATTTCTTGTCGCCCCACACATTTCACAACTGCACGATGAAAGCGTCTGTGCAACGTCTTTTGTAACTGTTCGAAGAAAGAAGTGTTACATTTGTCTTCGTGGATTACGTAAGTTTTGCCTCGCCCTCGTAAGTTTCCAAACAAATCATCGGGTAATGATGGTCGAAGAACCATAAGGAAAGACGTATACCAAATGGGAGAAACAAATCAGATTCAAAGCTCCAGTGGAACTCGCTTCCGATTACACCTACAGACGACTTAACGCTGCATGCTCGAGTCACTTGCACAACCGTCCGTTCATGGGAAATTTGCTCCATTTGTTTGACTGGTCATTGTTCTCTATGAATGAATAAGCATATATGAATTCCGCATGAACTACCTTTACGTGACTACTTGCAAGAACTATTTTCATTCAATTTCGATTACTTAAAATCGCTTTTGTAAGAATCAAAAATTAATTTAATAATGTAAATTTTATGATGTTATTAACTAGAATAGAAATATTCAATCGATTAAATTGTATGATTTAAAAACAATACGGTAACAAATATCGCACAGTTTCTCTGTATTGTCTAATCTCGAGAGCTACAACCCTTTCTCGATCGACTTTTTCTTTCTTCATTCTTTTTTTCTGTGATTCCGTTCCTTTTTCATTCAAACTTAAAGGTCACTTGAATTCATTGATCAAATGATGGGAGGAGACTGGTTTCCTTGTGAACATTAAATGTAGCTTTCAGTTTCCCTCAAAATAACATTTTTGCTCTTAATGTTAAATGAACACTAACCGGAAATATATCCTGTCAATTTGCTAGCAATAAGCTAACGTTGCCTCATGTTTGATTAGTTAAATAAGAAAAAAATACCAATTTTAACCAGTGCTTCTTTAGTGACAAAATGTCATGCTAGCCACTACAAATTTATTCCTCCCACTGAGAAAAAAATAAACCTCCCAGCAATGATGGTATAGTCGACGTGATTGTGTCTGATAAAAAAGAGGAAAATGTTAGTTTCAATTGATTCCTCATTAAATGAACTGAGTGTGCAGAGCAAACTGAAAATGTTTGATAATTTTTTCACTAATGACTGTATGCAGAATTCTGTTGGCTGCAAAGGAGTGTTGCTCTCAAGGTTGCTTAATTTGAGAATGAATATTGCAGCAAAGGCTGAAACTGCATTTCTTTTCTAATACTTTTTGGTAAAATTAATGTCAAGTTTATGAATAAAAGTCGTGTTTCATTTTTTTCGGCGGCTGTTTTCAGCTTCAGAGTGCCGATTTTTCAATAATCCGCGCCGCGTATCGATTTCGTCTCTCATTAAGTGAGACACTAGACACTGACACACTTGCGAGCTCCTCGGCCTTGTGGTCAGCAGACTCACAAGGCGTTCCGCGACATCACACATACATGAACGATAAGGGACAAATAACCATACCCAAGGCGGGATTCGAACCCGCGACCCCTCCGGCCAAGGCGCTGCGCCAACGCACGCTGCAGTCATATCGACCATCCAGGTCGGCAAAAGTCACGATTCATATAATAACAAAAAATATTAATAGATGCTGATATAATAAGTTCCTTATTCCTCAAATCTTAATAAAAGTGTATTTAAATTCAAAACCCGTTTTCGTTAACGCTCAAAAATGATTCCGAAGTATAATTTGCAAAGTCGTAGTTATAAAAATCTCAATTTAATATTGAAATGTATTTAATTTATTTATTTCAATGTCCAGTCCAAATCATTCGTTTCGTATCCGAAAAGTATTTGTTTCTATTGTTTCAGAGTTCGAGGAGTGTTTCGTAATCATTTATACAGAAACTGTATACAACGCGTAAAACATATATTAATGTTCATCTTACTTTCATACAACAAAAGGGTATTCTTCAATTCTCTCTTTTCAATGAGAATGTGGGCTATTGATTTACACTTCTCGTCGTAGAGTTTTAAAACCTTTACACGCATACATTTCAAAGATAACGCCTCAAGCGATGAACACTTTCAAATGAAGACCCCTACATCTAAGAAATTATTCGGGATGAAAGTATTTTTCCCATAAGGTTTCGATCTATGTTTATTTTAGAATTGTAAGTCTCCAGAGAATGAATAACATTCTATCCTTCTGGAAGGTGCCGTTCGACATTATGCATCAGGTCTCTTGCAAGAGAAATTATTTCGCATGCGAAACACAAATATTCAATATCATCTTTATCAAATCTTGAATTAGAGAACGTACTGGTTGATCCGTACATTTCGATTCTTTTCCTAGAAATGAAAACAATTCTCCTCAGTTAACTGAACATATCCATTTGTTCTATTGCTTACTGAAAATTGTCTCATCAATATATAATTTGTGTGGAATTGTGCGATAAATGAAACCTATACTCCAGAATGGTTTCATTATTTT
This sequence comes from Acheta domesticus, assembly GCA_031308135.1. Lineage (NCBI taxonomy): Eukaryota > Metazoa > Arthropoda > Insecta > Orthoptera > Gryllidae > Acheta > Acheta domesticus. The sequence continues at coordinate 263,961,312 of JAHLJT010000631.1, read as the reverse complement.
TTGCACCGCGCAACAGTAATTTTTCCCACAATTCCCTAAACACGCTCGGCACTTTCATATTTTTTGAAATAACTACAAACTAAACATTCCATGTTCCAAAATAAATTTTAACATGAACTCCTGGTCTGTCAGCTTTAAGAGTGGAAAACCAGCTTCAGTTAAATGTAAACTCCAGCTGAAAACATTCACTTTTATTTGTTGTACACTACAGTGAAGCAAGCAGTAGTGTTGTTCTTCGGTGTTGAAATAATATTGGATGTTTACGGGCCGAAGAGATGTGTAACTCTGGGACAATACTAAGCAGGCGAGAAAGGCCTTACAGTCTGAAGAATGACGAATACTGTTAGGGTCCAGATATCAAAGTTGGGTCACCTCTCGGCCCGGGCAAAAAACTTCAATCTCAATTCTTAAATTAAAATGTATTATCAATCAGAAAGCATATTTATCACCCATAGTTCCATAGGCACTCAAAATCAGTCGAAAAAACATTTAAGAAAGGAAAAAAGTAAGTAAATTTTGCTCTAGAGGAAAAGGGGAAAATATTGTTTCTAAATTCATATTTGTGAATAAGTGGTTGTAATAACAATATTATAGGTGTTGATGGTACGAATAAATATATGTATTTGACCATATAGGATCAATCAAAATTGATTACAGGAATTAAACTTCTTTTAAAAAACCTTTATTATTGGCTCAACGTTTCGCATGCCTTGTACATGCCTTGTCAAGAGCAACTATGGTAACGGTTAACAATGTTAAATAAATTAATATAAAACAATAGAATTTACAATTTTTACAATTGCATAATGTAAATATTTGTTTTGACAAGCCTTCAGGGTTTTGTGGATGTAACAGTATTGTAAATATTTAACTTAAAAATTGTAAATTCTATTGTTTTATATTAATTTATTTAACATTGTTAACCGTTACCATAGTTGCTCTTGACAAGGCATGTACAAAGCATGCGAAACGTTGAGCCAATAATAAATGTTTTTTAAAAGAAGTTTAATTCCTGTAATCAATTTTGATTGATCCTATATGGTCAAATACATATATTTATTCGTACCATCAACACCTACAATTATATCAGGATCAACAGGAGAATTTACATCAATTTCAATAACAATATTATTTATTTTTAGCTAATCTGTAGAGGTAAATAATTATATTATTGCATGACATCCGGTAACCAAATCATCTCAATATTTTCAGACATTATTTCTCAATTAAACATAAAAATTAAACATATACATTATAAATAGACATAAGTTTTACATTCGAATTAGAAGTAATAACTAAATATAATATATGATGTCACGAAAATTGAAACTCGGAACTTCAGTAACTAATTGTCTATTCATAACATTTGAAGGAAAATAGGGAATATTTACTTACGTATTTAGTAGTGATAATTAAGTACCATTTTTCAGTAATTAATAGCAGTGTAGTTTTAGACATACGTTTTCTTTAGTTTTTTATCCAAATATGCCGCAAATAGTTGTTTTATTAAAAACTTTCAAAGCATAACAATGTTTTTAATTTAATTAGCGATGGAACCTCACATCAGAGAATAAGATTCATTTCCGTGTGTTTTTCATTATCTCTTATCGCGGCTAATGGAAAGTGACACCGCGCAGGAGCAAGAAGGAAGAAATTCGTGCAAACAAAATGAAAATGCAAGAAAAATTGAAAATAATTCAAAGTAAGATGAGAAGTTAATGGATGGAAATATGAACCGAAAAATGTTTTAAAAGTAAAAAAAAATAGAAGTAAAAACTTAAAAAGATTTGTATACAACATAATATACTTTTCAGAGATATAATTTATTAAATTCGAAAAGTTATGAAGTATCACGATCACCTGAATTGAAAATAATCACTATAGAGATTTTTAGTGTATTAATAAACTCTTGAAAAATAAGACTAAGTTTATTGGCAACCAGATAACTACTACACTAATGCTTGTAACACGTGGTACCTATTACAAGTATGTTTAGCATCTATCTAGCTCTCTTTTGCGGTAATCCATTCACTTTTCTACTTTTTCACTTCTTGCATAAAGTATATCAGATTACGCAATCATTTACAAAAATCACTTCACTATTCTCTAATGCTTCATATGCTAGTTCTATAAATGTTTTCATTTTTGAAATCTGAGCTATATACAATTCTGCATTGCTGAAGTCGTAATCACAACGGCATTTCAATAATTTGTAATACTTATGTATTATAATTTACAATACGTATTAAATTAAAGCGTTTTATAAGGTGACACTGACTTCACTAATTAATATTAATATATAGGTAGTTTCCACAATTTAATTATTTTTTAGGAACAGCAGTTCTTTGAAAAATAGCATAAGCATTTCATGATGGGTATGCTCGTAGTATACATTAAAGTCGTGGGAGTTTTCTTGCATTTAGTAAAAGCAACAGAGGAGACTTTTTTATAACTTATTACTTGGAAATAAAAGAAATAAAATAATTATTCCTTCATTGACATTTTGTACCACTAATGAGTTATTCCACAAATAATAAATAAGAAACGAGAATATTTCGAGGAATAGGAGAAAAATGAGAGAAACAAATAATGAGTTTATTAGGTCTCTTAATATAACAACCTCAAAACGGAATGAGTGTGTATTCTTCTATCGGTTTATTTATGTCAATCGCGTTCTGACAGTTGCAATTACTCTTCTAATTAATGAACTGCGATTGATGTGTATGGTTCACTGCCGTCACACGTGTTACAATCTGTCCAAGTCGCAATGTTGGTACATGACTAAAATGTATTGCTTCGTGAGCATCATATTCACTCTAGTGTTAAAAAATTACATATTCGCAAACTTGATATTTAAAACTTTCATCGCAGGAACGTCCGTTTTATAAAAATTAACATAAATTCTCTATGAATAATCAAACAGTATTGAGTATTTGATGTTTTAGCAAGGATACAAAATTATTGTTTGTTATACAATAATATTACATCTCGGTTATAACACCTTTCTAATCAATACATATTGAATTATCTTTCCCTTTTGTTTCTACAATTTAATAGCAATTTTAAAAAATGATTTCACAAATTGATTAGTACAAAACGTGAGCTAAAAAGTCATATCTACTCATCAATGCATTAATATCAAAATACACAAAATTAGAACCGAACAAATTCATTCTATTGGCGATCGTTCTCTTAGACCAGCCTTCGTAGCCTTTATCTGCCAATGAAATCTCTGCGCCTATTTCTGTTGAGAATCTGTCTGTACCGCTCATTCTCGGCTGTTCTTAGCAGTATCGGTAGAGCGTACTCTGTGTACTGTCTTCTTGTTCGTTTTCCTTCTGATAAGCACCATGAACTTACACTTATTATTTATACAGGTTGTCCGGAGAGAAAACGTCGAAACGTCGAAAATAAGCTCGTTCTAATAATATAAGACAATTCTAAGCAAATTTTGTCGAATAAAGTACGTGGATATTCCGAATGGTTAAGCCGCTATCTGCACTCAAAGATGGTTTGAAAAATTGATTTCTAGGCAAACAAATATACGACGTTTCCTCCCCGGACAACCTGTATATATAACTTATTCATTCTTACAATTATGAAAATAATTTAATACATAATTTTAATTATTAAAATGACATCACTTCCACCTCGCCCAATTTCAATTTCAAAACTACGCATAGGATTTAAACGTGCCTTAAGCGATCAAATTTGTATTGAAGTTTTGTCAGTAGAGCTTGGAGTACTAGTGGGTACACATTTTTCAGTTACTTCCTCCATTGAAAGTGACAAAAAAAGTCGTTTAAGAGGTTTCATAGAAACCTTTGAACAATACACGAGATTTCCTGTGACGCGTCCAGCATTCTTCGTACATCATTGCCTTTTCCTCCATCAACGGGAAATGCTCACCCTGATAACAGGTCAAATATCGAAATCATTCGATCTTGATGATGGTCATGTCAGAACCAGCATTCTCGGACCTAGTAGACACGGGACGCTGATTTCCATTTAATGAGTGTCTTTTGCTCTTTATTAAGCATTTTCAAATAACAAACTACTCAAAAATCTTTATTTTTAACCGTTATATCGATCAAAGTCTCAACACCAAGCATTTAGCATTTTGCCCGACCTTTGACAATTGTTCGTTAAATGTTTAACTGGCATTTTTAATTTTATTTAGTAGAATAAATTATTGTCATTCATTAATTTCTAACAAAATTTGTAATAAAGAAGCACTGTCGTTCTCCTTTTTACTGAGACCTTTTTTATTTACACATGTGTATATATTAGTATATTTATTCATAATTTTGTTTCTATTAGTCAAAAATAAAAGTCATGAATTACCTTGTACTTATTTATTTTTTGATGGTATGAAAGAATATTGAATTGACGCCTTGTTTTACGTGGCGAGACTCGGGCCATGTGAACTGCTCTTCCGTCTGACCACGCAAATTTTGCTACGCTCATTTCACCGACTAGCGGTGAAAAAAGGTATTACTTGGGCGACGAACAGGCGTTTGAGTTTAGCTCAGAGGCTTCATTTAGGCTTGAGAATCTTTTGCGTTCAGTAAATCTACTAAACTTTGAGGCTTAAAATTCCCCAAACGGTTCTTTTTAAATACTGTCTTAGAGTATTTTCAAAATATCCGAAAAGACTGTCAATCCTACCATTAGACCGAGATCCGTTGAATGATGCCTCATTCGTACAAAAACCGTGGACCAGAAGATGTTTAACAGTGAGTTACTGACGTTATACAGTTAACAGCTGATAATTGATTTCTCATGCTATTTTTTAACTATTTGATGAAGGTGAAGAGGAAGACGAAGATGAAGACGAAGATGAAGGCGAAGAGGAAGGTGAAGAGGAAAATGAAGACGAAAAGGAAGACGAAGGCGAAGAAGAAGAGGAAGACGAAGGCGAAGACGAATACGACGAAAGCGAAGACAAAGACGAAGGTGAATAGCAAGACGAAGGCGAAGAGGAAGGCGAAAGTGAAGAGGAGTAGGAAGGCGAAAATGAAGGAGGGGAGGAATACGAAGGCGAAGAGGAAGACGAAGAAGTAGTAGAAGTCTTAGAAGACATAGAGGAGAATACAAAAACGAAGGATTTCCTTTCACGGACAATGAACTAAATAAGTGAGGGGCGTATTGAGTTGCCCGAACCAGACGGCCGTGGCACGTCTCCAAGAGATAGCTGTGTCATCGAGCAGGCCCTGCGTCCAAGGTTCCCCATTGTCACCAATTCTCTTCAATATTTACATTTCAGAACTTCCAACACACACCAATATTGACACCGCCCTATTTGCTGACGATACCGTCATTTTTGCCGCAGACCAATATCTCAACACAACAATTCAGGGACATCTCACAACTATTGAAACATGGTGTAAAAAGTGGATAATTAAGATTAATCCAAGTAAGACCATTTCGAAAGTTTTCACGCTTCGATTTCCAGCCTTTCCACCCCCATTAAAATTCGACTCAACAACAATACCATGGTGCTCCACAACCGCCCCCATATGTTATCTAGGTGTTCTAATGGATACCAGACTGACATGGAAAGATCACGTCACCTCCAAGGTGAATGAAGCCAACAGACGCTTAGGTATCCTTCGACCAATAATTAACCGTCACTCTACTTTAAAGATCCATTCTGCTCTCCTAATTTATAAAGCCATTTTACTTCCATTACTCACGTACGCTTGTCCAGTGTGGTGTAACGCCACCCCCACCACAATTAACAAAATTCAAATATTCCAAAATAAGGTCCTTAGAATTGCAGTTAACGCCCCTTGTTATATAAGCAATGCAAATCTTCACAAAGACCTAGCCATAGAACCCGTTTTAACATATATCACTAAACTTTCTCATACATTCTTCCAAAATCTACCGTCAGTTGCCGGTGCATCTCATTTCAATCTAGGTAAAGAGCATCCCATAGAACCTCGTTTAAGAAACCGACTCCCCTTTCACATCTTCCTCCGTAATCTGGCTGATATAAGATAATGAAGTAAAAACTCCTCCCATTACCAGTCAACAATACGTATTCTTCCATTCAAATACTCGTACTGAACCATTATAATGTTACAGGGAGGTCGCCGTAGCTACCCCCTTCGCATATTTACGTCTGAAAATGCTCACAACAACAACTGAAAAGCCGTATGGCTGAGCGTTGTATAATCAGCTCATTCTACAATAAAAAAAGGCTAAAAAAGGCAGGTCCTGCGTCTGGGCTGCGGGGATCGGCATTGTGCCTTCAAAGAATATCGAGAAGATAATCATTTTATTTAAGAAATCGAAGTGAACCAAGTAATCCGCAGGTGCAACAGATACTTACGTGTTTGCCTACAGATATTTGCGTGATTGTCATGTGATTTTCAAATTGACTTTAAAAATATGTAATACAACAAATTGAAAGAAAAACATTCCGATATAACTTTTGACAAAGTCAATTTTATGAAATAATTGCATTACCTAATTTCAGGAAAGACAAAGCAATCGTGTTCAATATCCCAAAATAATTGCAAAATTTAAGTGGTTAGTTCGCAGCGCCGACAAAACATCTAAACTGAGCAAAGGGAACTCTGAACCGAAGAAAGAAAAAAACATAAAAGTCAAACAACGGAAGGTAGTTTAAAGCGTCGGCGACGCCACATTCAGCTAGTGATCAAATATTACAAACATAGCCATCCTCTGTTGATTCCAATTCGAAGAGACAAAAAAAGAAAACTGACACAGATCGCAAACCAAACTGTGAAGCAACAAACGAATTAAAAAGAGACAATACTCCAGTTGATAGCTGTGAGAGTAATTTTTTTCTCGCTGAAGTTGCCATAGCAACATCAAACTTGTCGGCTCCAGACTTTTCTGTTTCTGATGCGCACTACGTTACCATTGTCACTCCAAAAATAAACACCGAATAAGCTCAGAAAATAAAAAAAAATTCATATATTAGACAGAGAATATTGAGTTATTTTAACTAAGATTCTGCGACAATTTTACATTTTAAGCTAAAATATTGTTGATGATGATATATACCACTAATCAGTTTACCAACTTCATGGCATATCTTTCATATTACAAGGACTACTTGCTATTATAGAATTAAAATCGGTTGTTATCGCAGAAATCTTGTGGAAATCCATAATGAATTTCAACAATATAATAGAAATTGCCTTACAAAAAATAGACTGCTACATCAAAATATAATTTTGAAATAACAATACTTGGGGGTAAAATTACTTGTGTTTACATATCCAATATTACAGAATTTATTTTATTATTATTATTCCTCTAAATCACGACTAAAGATGTTATGTGTCGGCTGAATATAAAGTCTACTCCCGGTTGCAACCAGCTACCTAAGGAGTAGATCTAGGGACTGTCGGTGCCTCTACAGTACTTTGCGCAAAATGTGGGCTGTTCCAAATAAAGCAATTTCTTGCACTTCCCAGTCTTTTGAATTACCTGGGAGTTTAGACAAGTTCTTACTCAAATTTTGCGGAACAAATCCCAGAGCTCCGATAACTATCGGGACGACCTGTGCTTTGACGTCCCACATTCGGCTGATCTCGATTTCCAAACTCTTGTATTTAAGACGTTTCTCTGCCTCCTTGGTACCGACGTTTTGGTCGCAAGGTACAGCAACATCGACAAATAAACACGATTATTATTATTATTATTATTATTATTATTATTATTATTTCATTTTTTAAAATTCTGACCCTCAAGAAAATGTGCGCAGATAAATCTCTTTCACGTCATATACAGTTTTTACTGTTTTTTGACCAATAAATAAATAAACAGAAAATACGGCTCATAATAAAAATGTATTTTTAGAAGTCTGAATATTTTCTATGCATTTAGATGTTAATGAAAGTCAAACGTAAATACTTTAATTCGAGAATAATTTCAATTTAATTTTTATTTCAGAGTATTTAAATAAACAAGCTGAAACCTTACGATTTCATCACACAAAAGGAAGAGCTATAGAAAAGTTGCAACAGGAAAGTATTAGGCCTACTTATGCACTGAAAGGGAAACCAAAAACCCAAAAAATGCTGTTACATGTTGTTCAATACTTATTTTCCATAAGGAATGAAGTAACGGAGGTTTAAATATTATGTAACAACACAATTACGATTCATTGTGTATACATTGTTAAATACGTTTTTGAGAATTTAATTCAAAATTTTATATTAACTAAGAACTGAACGTGTATGTTGTAGTGGATTGTAATAGGAGATATCCTGCTATCCGCCTTAACCTGAACACAAAATGCATTACATATAATTATAATTACTGAATATTTTTGTAAGTGACTCATGTATTAGACAATTGCTCGACATAGCGTGTATTTACAAATCCAAACCCACTCAAAATCAACCCTTCATAATCACACAACATTTGCACTTAAAAAATTTCCAATTTTTCATAATGCCCAAGCTAGATGAAGAAACATCTACCGCTTTCAAAACGTCTATTGTAAGTCACGAAACGAAACAACCTAGCCCAACTTGTATTTTACTTGGACTTGAAAACGTCGCAATGAACAAATGGTGGAAGATATTCATTCTACTAATTTTAATAATATATTAACATGTATTGTTTTTACTTTCAAACAAGTTCAAATGATAACAAGATAAAAACAAGATCAAATGATAACTTACCTAGGGTCCTCTATCTTTCATTTCAAGAAAAAATCATGAAATTTATAGAATAAATAAACTAAGTTTATAGTAGGTTGTTGCGACACTTAAAATGCCTGATGTGACTGATGGGATTTACATTTTTTATTATCAATAGGGCTATTTTTACAGATTTGGCGCCAGAATTTTGCGTACAGAACATGGTTCATTAGAACATGGTTCAATGCAACTTATGGCGTCCCTATCTCATTTTTTTCAAAAAAGTCGCTTAGGTGATTGGTGCATAACACCGTCCAATTTAGAAATGCCTTTCTAAACGAACACCCATATTTATTATTTTAAATCTTTACGTAGATAGTGCCATATAAATGAATAAGTTTTATCCTGCCCTCAAAACTCTGCCTTTCCGACACGCGTCTGTGCGTCGGGCATGAATTCGTGTGGTGACGTGCGCGTGTGCGTGCGCGTGCGGCAGGGCGGGCGTGGTGGCCATGTTCGTGACCAACGAGCAGCTGTCGGGCGCGGTGGCGCGCTCGCCGGCCGTGCTGCACACCGCGCTGTCCGACGCCTCCACCTTCCTGCGCAACACCAACCTGCAGCTGCACTTCGTGCTCACCAAGTCGCTGGACCGCGCCGTCGAGGCCGCCTCCGCAGACCTCGACAGTGAGTACGCGCTCACGCACAGGCGGCGCGGCGGTAGCATCTGCGCTGTACAGTCCCTGGATTTTTTTTTTTAAATTTTATTTTACATTTAAAGACAGTACAACGTTCAGCCGTGAGGCTCTTCAGTTGATTGGTCGAGCAACTTTGCATCAGAGAATTGTGAAGGGGGTAACTGTTTGTTACCTCCCTGATAGTGATTTCATTTGTTGTACCTTCAACCAAGGTTATTGCGAGGGAATTATGTTAGAGCAATGACAGGATTAAAAAGAAAATACGATGGGAGGGACAGGTAATTGCTAGAAATGTTCCTACCTTATCTTATATCAGAGAGATATTGAAGGAAAATATGGAATGGGAGTCTGTTTCTTAGGCGGGAGAGTGGGGGCTGATCGGTTCCAATTTCGTAAGTGACTGCTCCTTGTACATGATTTAAATTATTGAAAAAATTATGTGCCAGCTTTGTAATAAATGAAGTAATTGGTTCTATTGCAAGATCGTTGTGGAGGGTCTTCAGTCCCTGGATACAGAGAGAAGCGCAACCCCCGCCATTTAATATCCTTTCACCCGACAGCCCCGCCAGGCAGCGTTCAGCAGCTGAAGGAAAATTATAACCATTGGTGTTGTTATGAAGATTTTCAAGAACATCAATATTGGTTTGAGGTAGATTTATGTTCCTCAATATACAGAATCCTACACAGTTCCCATATTCCTGACAAGAGGACATAGAATGGCGGGATCGCTGGAACAATGGAATGCGCTACTCTCTGTATCCAGGGACACTAATTTGGGCTGTAGAGTCTCTTGATACAAAGAGAATATCGCAACCACCGCCATTTAATATCCTCTCACCAGATAGCCCCATCAAGCAGAACTTATACGTTCAACAGAAATGATAACAATTGTTGATATTTTGAAGATTTTCAAGAATATTAATATTGGTTTGGGATATATTCATGGCTCTCAACATACAAAATACCACCCACTTCCAATTCTCCTGACAACGGGGTATAAAATGGCGGGATCGTTTGAACAATGGAATGCGCTACTCTCTGTATCTAGAGAGACTACTCGTCTGCTATACCAAAAATTCAACTTCCCCCGTCCCTCTGAGCTTTATCTAGGCAACTGCCGGTTACCCTGTACGTCCCAATGGGACGCATCTTCAATCTTACACCAACACACCAACACATTCGCGGGCTCTGATCTAATAATAATAATAATAATAATAATAATAATAATAATAAAAAAATGTTTTTATTTCTGGCGAGGCTCAGGCCATAAGGCCTGCTCTTCCGCCTAACCACTAAAATATTTACATTTATAATAAGTCCTATTGAGGAGTTCGGGTGGAAACAATGGTAGCTGACATTTCACGTTAATTACTAAAGTGCAATGATCGTATTAGGTAATGTAAATGTGCTGCACACAACTAATGAGACATAAAGTATGAATATATTTTCGTTGGTATTTTTTGGACACTAAAACTAACATGCCCATGAGAGCCCATGTTTCTTATGTTCAAGAAGGATGTGGTATGTTAATAATTTTACTTTCGCAAAATGTCAGAAATTATTCCCTACACCCGAATGCCTCAATTACTGACAAATTACAAGAAGAAAGGAGGGCAGATTTTACATGTAAATCTGGGATGCAAGACTAGGGACCATCCTGGCATACGCCTTAAGCGATTGAGTAAACTCAGGAAAACCTCAATCAGGATGGCGGCTTGATCTGAGGTCAGCAGAACGCGGGGCCCTTCGCGTCAAGACATACATGAGAGATAAAGGACAAACAACCATGCCTAAGGCGGGACTGAAACCCGCGACCCTTTGCACCCAAGCGGAGAGTCGTCACACGCTCTTAGCCACCTCGGCCATTCTGGTCGGCAAAATCCAGCTTAACCCACTAAAAACAGTACAGAAACTTACACTTCTTCCACCCCCTTAACGTTAAAAAACGAACTAATAATCTGAAATATTCAGAACAGTTCAATTAAATATCTCAGTCTCAGCATAGACACAAAACTTAACTGGAAGAAATATATACAAACCAAACTCTTTGAAGAAAAAATAAAATTATTACAACTAAAGCTTGTTATCAAAATAACTTTCGCACTTCCATTTACTACAGTCTTAATAATACACAAAACCATCTTAAGACCTCTCATTTTATGCGTGTGACCCATCTGGATTAATGCAGCAAGTACTAACATTAAAATGTGATATTTTTCAAAACTAGTACCTAAGGTCAATTAGACAATTACCGATGCCCCTTGGTTTGTTACCAACAACAACGAACTCCACAAAGAAATATCGATCGAACCCTCAGCCTACCACACATAGTTGCCATGACTTATGCCCTAACCCTCGTACTATAACATAATCTCTTTGACTTAAACATTTATTTTCAATAGTTGGCGCACTTTGGAACATTGTTGGACGCAATTTCTTTCGAGAAATAAGCATATTAAATATCACTTGTGCTTTGGAAATTCTCAGATCATCCCCTCGCTTCGCGAGTCGGAGATTTATCCACAATTTTCAAAGCACTCGTGGTATTACCTATGATAATATATATTTTTACCATTATACATTTTAGTACTACAGGTATGTACCTGCTTAGTGTTAGAAGTTGTTACGAATCAGAATTTCAGGATTTTCCGATTTTTACCCACATCCATGGCTCTCTGTACAGTTAATATAATGCCTCTAGTAAGTCATATTATGACTTCCGACGTGGGGAGAAGATTGCTTGGCAATATTTCAGACGGATATTTTACTCTAAATTTACTGTTAATAAAACCAGTAAATATGATTACTTATTAGAAAAGAAGTCTAAATGGGCCTTTGGACCGCCTTGAATAGGACGTGATCGGATGAAAATCATCAGCTTTGTCACGGTTTGAGCCAGAGATACTCAGGTTAGCTAACATTAGCTAACTTACAGCTATTTATTACTTAGCTGTATCCTAACAACTAAGCTGTCACGACCCCGTGGATAATATTAAAAATAATTATATAACCCAAGGTCCCTTCCTCGAGGTCAAAACTTGTAATTATGTTTAAGGAATTAAAATTAACTTTTGAAAAATACGATTTAAGTAATGTAAATTTTCTAAATTCAAACCCTAGAGAATCATTTATGTTGACCACTGAAAATAAAGAAATGTAAAAAATGAACGATCATTTCATCGATTCTCGTTTTTATCTAACCGTTTTACATCGTAAAACAATGATGTCAGGGTCACGACAAAATCATCCCTCCACGCAGTTGATCACCCCGCCACGAGAGAGCAGTAGGCAGTCACCCTGAACGCTTTTACGCTTTACACATGAAATACGATTAGGAGGAAGTTAGATCAATACATTTAAGAACGTTTGTAGTTTTATTTACATTTTTACTTTTTATGTGCATATCTTATTATTTGCATATTATTTACATTCCATTCCACGTTGGTAATGTCATGCACGGTGCATGCCACGGTGCCACGAAGCATGCCAGTGTTACCTTTACGAGACCTTGGCATCACTGTCCTAAATAATGTTTGAAAATACATTTATGCTGAGAAAATTGAACTTATAAAAGTAATTTATAAATAACATACAAAAAAAATATTTTTTTTAATTTTCCGTACTTTGCACAATAAGGTAATGTATTCGTTACGATAGAAATAAATGAGAGCGAAATTATACATAAAAAATGAGTTCACATTAAAAAAACACAGTAAATTTCCCTGTAAACAGAAAACGGTTATTTTATGAGTACAAATCTGTGTTTTATTATTGTTGCTCGAAAAAAAAGGGAATCGATGTTGTTGTTTTTTTAAGTATTAGGCATTTGTTACCGTCAGCACACGTTAGATCCGATGAGCACGAACAAATCTCGGATTTGCACTTGTCAAAATATATTTTTTTATTTTGTGACAGTACACAAGGATTGAATTGGGTTTTCGCCGCAAAAATTGAGTATTCCCGATGTTATTTTTATTTTTCTAAGACCAGACCGTCGCATCAATTCATGCCTTACGGGCATTCGTGGGTGGCGCCGAGACCTTCAACCTCTAGCGCCACCACCGGAGATATTATCATCCTACCCAGTTTCTCAAAACAAATCTCCACCCTTCCCTCTCTCTCTTTCTCAATCCTACGTTGTGGGAGTACCTGTGTGTTGCAAGTAAATAACAAACACACACACAAACATTTTAGCCACAAAGAAATCAATGTATATTTTAAAACCAAAATGCATTACTAATAAACATAGCATAATATCATTGCGAAGAAGAAAGGATGAAATTATTGGGTAAAATTCCTCAAACAAATAAGATAAATTATCAGAAAAAAGTCTTGTCATGTTCCGAAAGGTTTTACATCAGGCATAACTTTATTCATCTTTCACATTCGCCCACTCTGAAGTCTTAGACTTTGTGCTCATTCATTTAAGGCTTTTGGATAAAAAATGTTCCCAGATTTCACGTATCTATTTGCTGCGACGATAACTATCTCCACTGGTCGCTCCGCTCGCAGCATCCATCTCGATGACGTCCGTGAACAAAGAAAATCCACCGCCATCCACAGCTCCATCACCTTCTAAGCATTGGAGGGGTTAACTCACTTTCCAAACTACCTCATATTACTGGTTATCTCACCACACATCGGCTATTGAATATTGTCGGGCTCTGGACGTACGCAGCGCCCAGTCCATCGGCCGTCTGCCTCGGGCCAACCGCATGACGTCACTGCTCGCCCCACTCTCTCCACCCCTCGGCTCCTTCCCCTCTCTTGCAAAGTGCTTCAACCCTTTCGAAGCCTCCGCTCGCAACCCTGGCCCGGCCGCCAGAGCTGACGTGATCAAAGCCGGCGATTGTGCGTCTCCCAATGTGATTGAGTTCCTGTATTTTTATTTACTTACGTAATGTGTAGACGTCAGTATATCACAATTTATTTGTTGAAATGAAAAAACAGTTTCAAATTACTACTGACGACAAAATTTCTAATCAAAAAGATAAAGAAACAAAGCTCAATAATGCAACGGAACATGCCATCTCTCGACATGCCGGCACTAACCAACCTTTGATGGGCTAGGGCGGATATACCCCACGAGAATCAAATGCTTCTGGCGTGGGTGTCACCAGGACGTCACGGCGCTCCAGTCACCGCCTCGTCGCCAGGCCATGCCGGTTGTTTATCAAAATATTTTCTTTTATAGGATGCTCCCTCCCTAGGAAATCCTACATGGTTTAGTGACCAGGGAAAATCACAATCCACAAATGCTTTATATCTCATTCATTAACCAAAATTGATTACATAACATTACAACATGCAGCGGGCAAACCACTGCTTTGCCCTACACTGCCTGTACACATTACACCTAAGAGAGATTTCGATAATCCTATTTCCAGCTGGATTTACCTAAACATTCTCTTAAGATTTTCATTACTACTTAAATTAGTGTGGCATTACTTATTGCCTTTCACATAAAAGCACATGTACACTGACTCTTTCGATAAAGAAAAAGACTGATTTTAACAAAGTTACTTATTGTTCTGGTTTAGATGCATGTAAGCATCGTATTCTATTTTAAATTCTGTTTAGAACGACCCTTTGAACATGAAAGAAAGACCAAATCCAAATCTAGAATTGTCCTCATTAGCCTCTCCTATTTCTGCTAATACCTTGTATTTTTACAGCACTGTGTCAAAGTTTACAGGTACTCACTCTCGTTTGCTGCATGGCGGTGAAATACCGTTACACCTCCCCCTCTCGCGCGCGTTCCGGAGACCTCCCGTTCGCCCACTAGCAGCCGGGAAGGGCGTAGCGATGACCTCGCTGTCTTCACGGCCGCTCGAACAAATGGAAGCCTCGGCGAGCCTGTGGGGTAGCGGCGGGCCCGATGGCGACCTCGGGATGCAACGGTGAATTGCACCGCGGCGCCTCTCGTACTCGCTGTATTCCACGTCACGTACCAACTTCTCGGCTGTACCTTCTTCTTCTATCTTCTCCCTTCTTCTTTCTTCGTTTTCCTTCAATGCGAATTACACGTCAGTTCAGAAAGTTCAGACGTCTTTAATTTCCTTCCTCACAAACCCATTCCGGACAACAGTTCATTAAATAATTCTTGATTTGAACATCGGGCTCGTTTCACTTTGCTCCCGTGCACTTTGAAAGTTCTGGTGGCGTTGGAAGTTGTGAATTACGCACCGACTCACGTTGTACTTGGTCATGAATTCTGTTTTAGAACAAAACTGCTCCTAGCGGATATCGCATCTCGTCGTTAACTTTTTTCTAAAAGCAACGTTTCACGTCGTCGAAAACTTGTTCTAGAAGAAACATTCTACACGTCTCGCCTCGTCGACAACTTTTCCTAGAAGAAACGTCCTACACGTCTCACCTAGTCGACAACTTTTTCTAGAAGAAACGTCCTACACGTCTCACCTAGTCGACAACTTTTTCTAGAAGACCCGTCTTGCCTCGTCGGAAACTCTTTCTAGAAGTCCAAAATTCTACATCGGTTACCAGGCTGCCTCTTTCCTACTCTCCTCGCGTGACCTACGCCGACCAATGGCTATCGTGGGATTTTCGGCCCTCTCCTCATTGGCGACCATCGGTTCCGGTTGTAGGCTTCGAAATTATTCGACGCCTTCGTCATCCGCTGACGTCGACGGCGCGCGGCTTTCAAAGCTGCCTGCGCCTTATGGTGTTCGGGCTGGTTGTAGATTTATTATGGGACGAATGGATTTCGTCCATTTTCGTCTCATTGCCCCCATAACGGTAAGATTCTTCGACGGTCATTTAAAATGATGGAGAAGAATCTTCAACGAGAACTATTCAAGAATTCTTTTATTTTTCCCATCGACTTTTCATCTTTCTGTTACCTGATCATTCGAATCAGCAACCCGTTATTTAGTAAGGTTTCAAGTTGAAGAAGTTATATGTTCCTATTACTCTTCCGTCTTCATCTATTAATTCGGCTGCATTTGGAGCTACCAATCTTGTCACTGTGTACGGTCCCTCGTACAGGTGAAAGAATTTAGCAAATAATTTTAGCCTTGGTACTGATACTTTTGGAGTTCGTATCATGACTTTTTGATTCACCCTAAACACATATGGTCGGCTTTTTACTTTCTTTTTCCGTTCTTCGGCAGCCTTGCGGAGCCTATCCAGAATTTGTTGTTCCGTGTGGTAGGGTTCCGGTCCGGTCACATCTTCACGGTCTAGATATCCCAACACATGTGGTGGTTTGCGGGCGAAATGGGCCTCGTATGGACTCATCCCGATGCTTTCATGCGGCACGTGGTTCAACCATCGATTCACATGGGGCACTAACTCGGTCCAATCGTCATGTTTCTGGCTGCAATAAGTTCGGAACAGTCTCGACATTTCTTTCATCACCCGTTCGCTTGGATTTGATTGCGGGTGGCGAATGGACGAGTAAATTGGAGTTAAATTTTTCTCTTGTAATGCTGTTTTCCACAGTTGGCTAGTGAATTGAGTTCCATGGTCACTCAAGACTCTACGATACTGTCCTGCTATTGCTAAATATTTCTCCAGCTGTCGTAAACACTGGTTAGTGGTGATCTTATTAATGGGGTACACTTGTGTAAACTTTGTAAACAAGTCGATGATGACCATGATATACTTATTCCCGCGCCTCGATTTTGGTAATGGCCCGTACAAATCGACTGCAATGATATCATTTTTCCCTTCGGGAATGATCGGTGTCACTGTACCCGCATACGATCGATTCGGAAACTTTGTCCTCATGCATGTCTCGCACGACTTGATTACTCGTTTCACATCCCTATCCATGTTTTTCCAATAACATAGTTCGCTTATAATGCTTTTAATTTTTGTGGACCCGTAATGTGCGGCTTGAGCGTGAACATAGTTAATTAGTTCCTCCGCGTGCGCTTTTGGGATCCAAATTTTGTAGGTAATTGGAGCGGTGTCCAATCGAATCAGCACCATGTCATTGGTCAATCTCCACCTCTCGGGATCTCTCTGCAATTTCGTCACGACTTCTTCGTCTTCTGTTTGCCCTCTTCCCTCAAGCACACGCTTGACTTTACTAATTTCGTCGTCGTGATTTTGAAGGTCTGCCAATGTGGACCAATCCCATAGAAAACTTTGAGGAATTTTTAGATCGATTGCATTGACTTGTTCGACGCCTTTATGGGTGATATTCGTCTCTGGAGCTGGGAACTGACGACTGAGTAAGTCAGGTAATACATTTTTCTGCCCCTCGACATACTCGATTCGAAAGTCAAATTGTTGTAGCCACAGTGACCACCTCATCAGCCTATCGTTTTGCCAATTGCAACGATTTAAAAAGATTAGGGCTTTGTGATCGGTTTTGATGACAAAACTCCTCCCCATTAAGTAATTCTTTAATTTAGTTAGGGCCCAAACAACGGCATAGGCTTCTTTCTCCGATGTCGTAAAACGGATCTGCGGCCCTTTTAAAGCAGTGCTGACCAAATTGATGATTTTTGTCTCCCCATCAATGACTTGGTACAACATCGCTCCCACACCCAAATCACTACTATCTGTTTGTAGATACATAGGCTGCGTGAAATCTGGATGTGAAATCGTGCATGTTTGTAAAAACATATGCTTAAGATCGTCGAACGCCTTCTGTTGAAGTTCCGTCCATTCCCATTTCTGATCTTTTCGCAATAATCGATATAATGGAGCTATCGTTAGAGCATAATTATAGCAAAACCTGCTAAAATAATTGCAGACTCCTAAAATTCTCTTTAGTTGCCTATTATTCTTTGGTCGGGGTATGGCTTCGATTTCTTTAATTCTATCCAATCCCATTTGAATTCCATTCTTCGTGATTTCATATCCCAGAAATTTGATTTGTGGTACACCAAAATGGGATTTTTCAAGATTTAATACCAAGTTATTTTGAATCAACAATGGTAATAACTTTCCCAATGCTTCAAGGTGAAGTTCAAAATCTGTCGAATGAACTAAGATATCATCAACGTAAAGAGTGGTGTCTTGTAACCCAGCATTGTTCATAATCTCGTCCAAACATTGAACCAGCGCAGCTCCACTGTTACGCAATCCAAATGGGACACGTTGAAATACATAGCTTCGCCCCTTGTAGACGAACCCTGTGTATTTCTGATCCTTCGGATGCAACCTCATTTGATAATATGCCTTGCTGAAGTCCGTTGATGAGAAGTACCCCTTATTGGCGAATCGTAACAATATTTCATCAATTTTGGGCGGTACATCCCTATACGGTATTGTCAGCGAATTCAAGTAACGCGCGTCTAAGCATAAGCGCAATGTGCCGTTCTGCTTTTTCACTATTACAATTGGATTGACATACGCCGTAGTCGCCCTTTTGATTATGCCTTCTTCTAACATTTCTTCAATTTGTTTTGAAATTACTTCTTGGTACGCCACTGGTATAGGATAGCTGCGTCCTTTGAACGGCGTCTCGTCTGTGAGTTGGATACGAAACACGTAATTTTTCACTGGCTCGCGATTTTTCTCGAACACCCTTTTGGCGCTGATGAGTAACTTCGATAACTTGGCCTTCTGTTCTTTGTCGAGGAGATCAGCGGAATTAACTTTCTCTTCAATTGATTCAATCAAGTCATTTGTCGCGGACGAACATAAATCTATTTCATCCTCATTTTCAATTAACTTTTCTTCATCAAATTTCATCACTGTGTTAATTCTCGCGTTTCCACGACCTATCAGAATTTTCGCGGCTCTGGTATCTACAATTACATCATTCTCCACGAGAAAATCAATGCCTAAAATTACTGCGTACGTGAGTCCTTTTACTACGAGACATGGCGTGTCATAGACCTTGCCTCCTATTTCTAATGGTGCATAAATTTGTTTTTTGATCGGGCTCGACTTGTTTCCAATCGCAGTTGTAATTCGCGTACTTTTAATTGGCAATTGAGGTAGTTCAATCTTCGATTCCCTTAACGCATTGTAGGCGTCTTCATCCATTATGGTTGCCATGGAGCCAGTGTCCACTAACGCCTTCATCACCACGTCGCCGCAGCATACTTCAATCACCGGACAACGATATGGATACTCGTTCGTTGTGACCATATTCCATATGACACCCGTCGGTGGATCACCTACAGAGATTACAGGAACCACGTTGTATTCAGCTTGAACGTTGTTCGACATGGGGTTCCCGCTCACATCGAACTGTGGCAGTTTCCCGATGTTGATGGCTGACATTGATGTTTGTCCCCTAATTCTTCATTATTCTCTTCTTCTTTAGTCTTGCGCTTGTTTTGAGGGTATGTTTTATTAGTCTTCTCCCCTCCTGGTTTTGAAGTTCGGTCTTTCGTTTCATTCCGAAAGTTATTTTCTTCCGTATTTCGATCATTCTTTTTATTGTTTGGTTGATCGCTCTGTTTCGATGATTTTGCCTCTTGACCTCCCACACTCGTGCTGATGGCATTAATCGTCGTACTAGTCTTGCCTCCCTTCATGACATTATCTGCTGTAATATCATAATTACCTAGCAAGCTTTGGAATGCCTCAATGTCACGCGGAGCTATGCTTCTTATCAAGTTCTGTATGCTGTATGGGAAATGTCTTGTTAATAAACAAATAATTTCTTTGTCTTCCATAGGTGGCGAACATAACTTGAGTGCAGCAATCTTCCCCGCCGCATAATCGCGCATGCTTCCTAGCGTCGGCTTGTAGTACGTATTCATAACTGTCATCTTGTGGTTGAGTTGAATTTCCTCGCTCCAATATCTATTTAAAAATTTTATTTTAAATTCTTGAATTGTTTGAGGAAACGGTTCAAGCGTTTCTAACCATGTTCTTGCATTTTTTTGTAAAATCTGGTACAATAAATGCGTTTTATATTGCTCTGGCAAGCGACTAAGAGCCATAAAACTATCTAGTGCCTTTAAGAACGAATATGGATGTTCTTCGGGCAATCCCGAAAACTTCAAGGTAGGTGGCACATTTAAGTTTAACGGGTGCGTCGAACCTACAGCTGCCGGCATGGTATCTACCGTTGCTTGCAAGTCGTTTAGTTTTGTTAGCACTTTCAAACGTTCTTGTGTGCCCACTTCTACCTGATTTGAAATCCCTTTCAGTTCTTGTGCGATTTTGTCTTCATGTCGTTTCGTACGAATTTCGACGAATTCAGTTATTGAATCAATTCGCGTGTTCATTTCTTCACATTTATTTTGTACAGTTTCAATCTTCTCAGATTGTTCCTCTACTTTTCTTGCTTGTGCCTCTAACTTCTTGTCAACTTCATTCTTCAATTCGGCTGCCCCCGTTTCCTGTGCTCGCTGAATTGCTTCGACCTTGTCGTTAACAGCACTTATTTTGGTTGTCAACTCCGTAGCTAAAGCATTTTGCTGTTCTTTCAACTCCGTAGCTAACACCTGGTTTTGTTGTTGAATCTCGCGTTGAACACTCTCTTGTACATGTTGGATGTTTTCTTGTACCTGTTGCATGTCGCGTTGAACATTCTCTTGTACATGTTGAATGTCGCGTTGTATTTCTGCAGCTATTGCGTGGTTTTGTTGTTGCATATTCTCTATCTTATTGGTAAGGGTTGTATGGAAATTACCTAACAATGCCCTCATTAGGTTTAGCATGGGGTCATCCGGACTAACGGGTGGTGATTCCCCTTCTAACATTTCCGGTGACGATTCTAATGGCTCTGTTCCGCGAGCAGATTCGGTCGGCGTTCGTTCTACGGTCGGCCTTGCCTCCACTTCGCGCTGCCCCTCCTCCTCGTCACTGTTAGCGGCCTCTGCCCCCACTAAGCCTCTACTTTGCATGAATCTATCCGCCATGATACGAGGTTGAGTACCCGTTTACAGCAATTCTTTACACAAAAGATATTTGTTGGAAACGAAATTACCTCCCTCACAACACACTGAATAATTTATACACTCCACAACAAAATCACATAGAAATAGAACTTATCACACTGCTGAAAATAAAACACAAAACATGACATGTACACTGCAATAAATTGTAACACTGTAACAACTATGAACACCGCACATCATTCACAAGTATCGTTCTCCTTTCAATATTTCCTTTTAACTTTAATTTTATTCATAGCATTGTGTGTGTTCCCTCTTTGATTTGACAAGTCACTACACAATCTTATATGGGACTTTGGAAACCCTAAATTTTAGCCTTATTAATGATGCAAATATTAATTTCCTCTCTCCTGCTATCATTAGTTAATGCTAATTTAACTTTCAAGTCCCTGTTCGGGCTCCATTTAATGCAACGGAACATGCCATCTCTCGACATGCCGGCACTAACCAACCTTTGATGGGCTAGGGCGGATATACCCCACGAGAATCAAATGCTTCTGGCGTGGGTGTCACCAGGACGTCACGGCGCTCCAGTCACCGCCTCGTCGCCAGGCCATGCCGGTTGTTTATCAAAATATTTTCTTTTATAGGATGCTCCCTCCCTAGGAAATCCTACATGGTTTAGTGACCAGGGAAAATCACAATCCACAAATGCTTTATATCTCATTCATTAACCAAAATTGATTACATAACATTACAACATGCAGCGGGCAAACCACTGCTTTGCCCTACACTGCCTGTACACATTACACCTAAGAGAGATTTCGATAATCCTATTTCCAGCTGGATTTACCTAAACATTCTCTTAAGATTTTCATTACTACTTAAATTAGTGTGGCATTACTTATTGCCTTTCACATAAAAGCACATGTACACTGACTCTTTCGATAAAGAAAAAGACTGATTTTAACAAAGTTACTTATTGTTCTGGTTTAGATGCATGTAAGCATCGTATTCTATTTTAAATTCTGTTTAGAACGACCCTTTGAACATGAAAGAAAGACCAAATCCAAATCTAGAATTGTCCTCATTAGCCTCTCCTATTTCTGCTAATACCTTGTATTTTTACAGCACTGTGTCAAAGTTTACAGGTACTCACTCTCGTTTGCTGCATGGCGGTGAAATACCGTTACACCTCCCCCTCTCGCGCGCGTTCCGGAGACCTCCCGTTCGCCCACTAGCAGCCGGGAAGGGCGTAGCGATGACCTCGCTGTCTTCACGGCCGCTCGAACAAATGGAAGCCTCGGCGAGCCTGTGGGGTAGCGGCGGGCCCGATGGCGACCTCGGGATGCAACGGTGAATTGCACCGCGGCGCCTCTCGTACTCGCTGTATTCCACGTCACGTACCAACTTCTCGGCTGTACCTTCTTCTTCTATCTTCTCCCTTCTTCTTTCTTCGTTTTCCTTCAATGCGAATTACACGTCAGTTCAGAAAGTTCAGACGTCTTTAATTTCCTTCCTCACAAACCCATTCCGGACAACAGTTCATTAAATAATTCTTGATTTGAACATCGGGCTCGTTTCACTTTGCTCCCGTGCACTTTGAAAGTTCTGGTGGCGTTGGAAGTTGTGAATTACGCACCGACTCACGTTGTACTTGGTCATGAATTCTGTTTTAGAACAAAACTGCTCCTAG
This sequence comes from Acheta domesticus, assembly GCA_031308135.1. Lineage (NCBI taxonomy): Eukaryota > Metazoa > Arthropoda > Insecta > Orthoptera > Gryllidae > Acheta > Acheta domesticus. Next base: position 263,938,520 of record JAHLJT010000631.1, on the reverse strand, counting down.
CGGATATCGCATCTCGTCGTTAACTTTTTTCTAAAAGCAACGTTTCACGTCGTCGAAAACTTGTTCTAGAAGAAACATTCTACACGTCTCGCCTCGTCGACAACTTTTCCTAGAAGAAACGTCCTACACGTCTCACCTAGTCGACAACTTTTTCTAGAAGAAACGTCCTACACGTCTCACCTAGTCGACAACTTTTTCTAGAAGACCCGTCTTGCCTCGTCGGAAACTCTTTCTAGAAGTCCAAAATTCTACATCGGTTACCAGGCTGCCTCTTTCCTACTCTCCTCGCGTGACCTACGCCGACCAATGGCTATCGTGGGATTTTCGGCCCTCTCCTCATTGGCGACCATCGGTTCCGGTTGTAGGCTTCGAAATTATTCGACGCCTTCGTCATCCGCTGACGTCGACGGCGCGCGGCTTTCAAAGCTGCCTGCGCCTTATGGTGTTCGGGCTGGTTGTAGATTTATTATGGGACGAATGGATTTCGTCCATTTTCGTCTCAATAAAATGTACGAGGACAGAGGAGCTACATTTATTACGTCTAGAAGCAAAATCAATGGGTCATCTCAGTATTTGCTCAATAAATCAAGAGAAACTGGTAAAAAGAATCTTATTGAGAAGGGATCATTGACTCAATGAACTATTTATGCATTATTTTTTAATTAATCTTGTTATTAAAACCCATATTCGAAATGAAATGAAGCACAAAAGATCACAGCACGTTCATTAAGAGGTGCAGTAATACCACATAAAACTGCCCCTAACATTTCAGAATCCAAATACTCTTACAATCGCAATACCATAACATTAAAACTGAACAGACAGAAACGATAATTAAATAGACACGTTGCATTCTTTAGACTTTATATTGACCGTATCGTGAAAAGAAAAAATGCTACAAATGAAGAATAAAATTTTAACAGTTCTTGACATAAATCTCATGTTCATTCGTTATTGATGCAATTTAAAGTTCGTCACACATTACATTTATTGATTTCATAGGGCAACGACCAAAAAACTTTTTGTGTGTGTTCACCTAATTCTTATCATTGTAAGTGTGCTGATTCCAAAAATTACATTACAAATGTCGTATCACCCACCATTTGTTCGCATTTTAACATTTTCCCTGTTTAGCTAGGCAAATGCTGCTCTCAGTATCTAGAAATGTATGAGTTGCAGGAACTTATAAATTCCCAAATTTACCATGTGAATGGAATAGTAGGGTACGAGATTAGCATTAGTCTAGAAAGAAATGACCTGTAAGAAAATATTTAAATCCAGGGGAAAAGAATATTCTACGAGAACATCTGGTAGATCAAGACAAGATTCTGTTGCCTCCATTGCACATAAAAGTAGGTCTCGTGAAAGAATTGCCTTATCTAAAGATGAGCAATGTTTTGAGTGCCTTTGTGAAAAGTTTACGCAATTGTCTGCAGCAAAATTATTGAAAGAGGATATCTTCATTGAGACTGATATTAGAAAAGTGATGTTTGATCCCCATTTTGAACTACATATTACAGAAAATGAAAATGAAGAGTAAAGTGCTTTTAATCACGTTGTTAATAAGTTCCTAGCCAACAAAAAATATCATTTTGCTGACTATTCAAAGATCATCAATTGTTGCCAATATGCTAAATGCTTTCAAGACATTGAGATGTTTAATGAGCCTCAGGGTTTACTTTTTAAAAAGTCATTTACAATTCTTTCCGGACGATTTAGGTGATGTAAGTGAAGAACAAGGTTTCATTAAGGTTTTCATTAAAATCTGAAAGTGATGAAAAAATGTTATCAGGGCCGCTGGAACACCAATATGATGGGAGGTTACTGTTGGTCACTTCACCGAGAGAGTCAGCAAACGGCGCAGAGGAGAACAAGCTATATCAGGGCTTTAAAGAAAAGAGACAAATTATATGTCAATGGACACGCAAAGACTTTGTAGAATGTTATGTTAAGAATATAAAAAATAAACATATAAGAACATATAAGAAAATATCTTCTATGTTTAATTAAAGTTCTGTTAGTATTTTAGAGGACATTAATTTTTTATTTTATTTACATAAGTAGCATATTTTTCCATATCTTAATTGATCAAATTCTGACTAAACTGTGGGTGATTGGAGTTCAAATGCGGATTAAGCACCCAAAAAATATAAAAATCAGCAGTTAAGATTTTAAAAGTTTTTTGAAACCCTTTTTTTGTTGGCCAGTGTTGTTCTTGCATCTCTCTGTAGCGTGCAATTATACATATTTTTCCTATTTTTTTATTTCCTTGCTACCGCTGACGCGGTAGAGAAAAAGTTGTCTAATGCTGCGCGAAAAAACGGCGAATTTCCGGCAAAAAACCTCTTATTGTAGGGTCCTGGTAACGTAAAATTAGATAAATCCAGTTGCTAAATTTAGCAAAAAACTCTAACACGTGGTGTAACGAGAATCCATGTTTTGTGGATCATTCATTCCAAAAAATTGATTGACGGCAAAACCTCTGTCCTTCCGTTTGCGTTAATATGAACTAATAATTTCATTTACGTCTAAAGTACGCATCGTGCATCGTTGGTAAATTTATGTAGAACGTGAATACACTGAATTAAATGGCAGAAAGCTGTTTTCCTTTAAGCATTTGAATAAAAAAATATTTGTATTTTTTACGCCTCGTTTGTTTAAGAATGTTTCAAATGGTATCTGAAATTTATGACACAAATTTTCATTTTATAATATTACTTATTATAAACTTATAAATAAATATAAATAACACACAAAATAAATTACATTTTTTATCTGCCGTACTTTGCGCAATAAGGTTTAACAATACAAAATTTACGACTTATTTACAAATTACGACTTATTACAAATTTATTTACAAATTTTGCGACTAATTTGGAATGTTTGAATATGCTTACTTTTACAATTTTTAATTTAGTATTATTCCTCATAATACGGCAGGCTTCTTCGCATGTTAGCCTTTAGGCTAACTCAAAAGCATCCCAAATCTGTCGCAAAATTAGCTGATATGTTCGATTCCCAAAATCGCATAAGCAATCACCTGTGATCATGTCCATTATTCTCCAACCATTGGTGACCGCATAAGACATGATTCACTAATTGAAATGTTTATTATGATTTCCGTTGATCAATGCTGTTAAGAAACTCCTACAGTAATAGACCTGATCATAATATGTTCAAGTCTTCATTTATTTTATTCATGTATAAAACTGATCGAATGCAGACTATGGAGAAAAAACAATTTCTAATTTACAAGTACAGTAAGCTCTCATTAATGCGAATTCTAAAGGACCAAAATAATCGGAGTTCGTGTCATAAACAAATCGTGTAATCCGTTAAATGTCCCTATTACTGTAATCTCTTACCGGAACCCAAGTTTTCTTAAATAATGTGATCATTCCATTTTCCAAAGAGCATCATCGCAGTAAAGACCTGTAACAGAGTTACAGCAGAGAGGGCGAAGGAACGGTAATAGTGTTCACCAGGATATTATTTTACATAAATAGAATAAATTGCGTGAAAATCGAGTTAGTACGAAAATACCCCGTTATCCGATGAACTAATAGAAAATACTTCTCGGATCTAGCATAAGCGGTGGTAGAAATGCCTTGTACGTAAAATAATAATACATTTGAGGGAGGCGGTAATTCACTCTATCAGCAATAATATTTTGTTCATTTTTTATATTCTGATTTATTTCTGAGCTATTTTATTTTTAAAAAGAAAATTTTAAAATTAATAAAAGTTACATTAACTGCAATCTAAGGAAGATTTTTTTTCGTTTTCTTATCCTTTCTTCTTTTTCAGATTTTTTCTTGCCTATAAATACTTTCCACCAGCAAGTCTATTAAAATATTCATTTTTTCTGTTAGAATTTGCCAATTATACGTGATACTCAAAGAGTATTAAGGACTTCGATTTATACATTATTGTTTTCAGTTAAACGGTTGAACGCCTGACTCAAGCCAATAATAAAGGTCGATAATGTGCTGAGAGAAACGATATGTCTGTTAATTGGTATGTTCCGTAGGAGTAGAGTATAGTATAAACTACTACAGACTGTAACAGAGTGAAGAGGACAATATTACTACCGTCATCACTGGCCCTATGACAACACTCGTGCATCACATTGAACTCAAAACAAATTTCGGTTTGAGGCAAAGCAGCCACCACAAAGTGTTCGGCAAATATATTTAATAACAAGTGTTGTAAGAACATATATTATACATCAAAGAGATAGTAAATGAATATGTTACCAAGAAAACTGATATCTTCTTCTAGTTCACGTAAATTCTTTTAATATATTTCGCTTTCTATTAATCTGTCTACTTCAAGACAGAACAATAGACTTACATTCCAATATTTTGCATTGAATACAAAAGCAATTATTTTAATTTACATCGATAACTAATTCAAAGTATGCAAAAATCTTATAAAACATGTTTATACTATACACTTTTTCTCGTCGTTCCAATCAAAATACCTTCTGTTCGTTTGAACAGAATAGAAACACTGTGTTTACATTATATCGATAAACTACTAAAGAAACCTCAAGCAGAATGCCCGATTCCTATTGACTTGAAGAAGCCTCGCAGTTCTTTTCCTATTATTAAAATTAGAAACACAAAGATTTTAAAACGCAGTTGAAAACATCACAAATGTTAAGCAGCTGTAAATGCGAATATAAAAATATATTTATCACTGGCCAAGAGAAGCGAAAATTTTCAAAACGTACTAAATGCAGGTCAATTAATGTTTCAACGTATATCTGGCTTTCAGGAAAATAAGTTCGTTATAATACGGTTAGTGTGTCACTGTGATTGCATAATATTGTTGTATTCACAATCCATGAACATTATAAATGTAAATTTTTTACGTCCTCGTATAATGACTAATATGCCAATTGGCACCGTCTGATGTTTGTAATTTAACATGATCGGCAAGTATAATTTATTAACACGAGTGAAACAAAACACGTTTTCCCTTCCAACTGAATTGATTTGCTCTTAACAGTACTCCATTAACCCGGCTTTACATGAAATTGCGTCAAACAAATCGTTTAATGTCAATAATGAATGTTACCAGAAACACAGAATTTTTGTTCAATAAACTTCATTAAACATTGCCGACCAAAAACGTAGATTCACACATTTAACAAAAAACATTTTCTACTTTTCATATAATATATTGGCAAGGAATAGAGCAAAAATGAAAGAACAAGTCAACACCGTAATACTTTCAAACAATCAGTATTCAAGAAAGGAGTAAAATAGTCATTATTCATCCATACTTTTTATTTATAAAATATTTTATTGAAAAAATAAATGACAGCACTTTAGTTTGCTTATCATCCATCAAGTGAACTGTATTGTGCGATATAATTGTTCATGAAAATAATTATTTCGGCCTAGTGAATGCAGCATTTCAAAATTGTGAAAAGAGATTAACACAATTCTCCGGGTAAACGTAGCATCAAGACTATTGTAATAGAGACTACGGCACACACTTCATGTTAACCTTCGTTTTTTAGTTTACAATCCTTTGTGCTAACTATCCGTTATGGGAAGGGCATTATCTCAAAATTCAAAATCGTCTTGTTCAAATAAATTATGTACTGAAATCCAATAATAATATGAGTTAATAATTTGGTTTCAAAAGCTTTATCAACATTATGTCTATTAATATATAAGTATTACTTAAATACAATGTTTGAAGTAACTAACAAGTAATTTCACGTTATTAAAGTCTATTACGAATTAGACTTGACTTTATTTTTTAAATGCATTATATTCAAATGAAGGTTTCTTTTCTCCAGCAAGAGAAACACACATACATACACACACATAATCCACGGCTTCGTACAAATATAAACCTATTTTAATTAGTATGAACAAATGATTATTACTACTTTAGCCGAAAATATTAATTAAAAATCAGTGGCTTTTTAGGTGAATCAAGTACAGTACTTAGCCTTAACTTTGAACACAAGTGAGGGTTCCATTTCGCGTATCTCGAATTTCCTGCTCATAACAGGTTAAAACAAACTTAGCCTAATTTTATATAAAAGTAGTATTTAGGTTATATTCATGTTGTAATATGTTATACGAGAATGGATTACTTTCCACAAAAATAAAGCAGCGAAGTGAATCAACTTATAGCTTGCCATATGTGGAATCCTGGAATCGCGTTTGCTGTGACCCACGTCAAGCACATGCGCTCCCCCACGTCAAGCCAGCATGTGAACCAAGATTTCGGCTGCTACACTGCCATTTAAATGGAGTGGTTTCTGACAGATCATCAGCTGGACGTGGTTATTTAATCGAAAGCTTCGTTACAACTTACATTTTTGTTATTGAAGCTCCCAATTGGATAACCGCATTACTGTTGTTGATCTTTCAGAAGAGTCTCTATTTAAATCGGAAGACACATGAGCTAATACCTGCACGGAAATACTGAGGCGTTACATGAATGCCTCCCCTCATGCCTTACTGCTCGGGTGGACTTCCCGAGTTCTCTATGTTGGGTCACGGGATAGTCCGCTAGTATGCTCCGCTAGCTGCTCCTTGTTATAGCTAAAAGTTTCGCTACTGACCGCTGGCGCGCTGCACGCCGACTATTCCTCGGTCGACTGCTGCATGCAAATATACGGAGATCTGCATTACAAACACAGAACTTTTCGACTTAGAGGCTTTGAATTCAAGTATTTAGACCTGTCCATTGCTTCAATAATAACAGCAGCAATGTTCTTCACGATCACTGATACAAAATGTTCACAAATTATGTCAATGATCGCTATTAAATGTACTGCGTTCTCGTTTCAGGCAAGGAAACTGCTTCTTTGCAAAGCTGGCTTAATATATTTTGAAGGTTTATTTTCACAACACAAATCTTGGAAGCTGTGGTATAGCTTTCACAATAATTTGTTCTACCCCCTATAACCTTCAGTAATATTTAAAGATGAGATTGATTTACTTAACACGTCAAGAACCACCCATGCTAATTATCTTCACATAGTACATAAATATTAACACACATTCTTAATGTTTCTGAACATTAACAAAATATATAATTCTAACCTTGCCTACCTAACAATTAAGTTTATTCTCAAAATTCTATACAAATTAAAAAACAAATACCACAAACAATTTCTATTTACGTTCAATGAGAACACACAGTATCAAATACTGGGAATGATCGTCTGAGACAGCTTTGGATGTTCCTCATATTGTAACAGCTTGCAATAAAAAGTGATACATTTTCTCACAAACGTCATTGGGGATCACGAAATGTCTGATTGTTGATTTTTACTTTCCCGTATACGTACGTATTCACGGAGTGATATACGTAGTATAGGGAAAGTTATGTAATGCTGCGCGAAAAAATGGCCAATTTTCGGCGCAAAAAAGAAAAAAAATTCCCCTAACACGTGGTGTAGCAAGCAACCCTGTTTCCTAGGTCCTTGTTACCGAAAACCCAATTGAAAAGAAAACGTCCGTCTGTCCGTCCGTCCGTGAACACTGCTAGCGCAGAAACCATACGTACGATTTCTTCCAAAATGGATATTCCCCGGTCAATCTGGTTCTAGTCGAAGCTTTGAGATTTTGAAAACGATTCTTCAAAATTATAAGAAGCCCCCAGGGGATTTTCGAAATTTTCTCAAAAACGGCTCCAAATTTTTTCTTTAAATTTCTTGTATGAATAGAGTAAAATACACTTATTAACCTGGCATAGGTCCGATTTTCACGGATAACTCTGAATTTTCGAAAATTGTGAAAGTTTGAATTTTTTCGGCGCCTTTCTCCAACTACAAAATTGAAGATAGAGATTTTTTCTTCAAATAAAATTTGTTCTGCATATTGAGTTCTTTCATGAAGGTAATGTGAATGTTTCTCAAAATGTTAGTAGTTTTCGTGCAATATTGCGTGCAATATGTGCGATTTTAAAAAATTACAAAAACAAGATTTTCTCAAAAACGGCTCCAAATTTTTTCTTTAAATTTTTGGTAGGGATAGTGGTAAATGTACTCTATCAGATGACATAAAATCCATATTTCTCTATAGGTTGGTTTTTTCAAAAATTACAAAAATGTAAATTTTTTCACATGTTTCTCACGTCGATAATATTTACATCAGCGACGATTTGTTCACATTATTATATTTACGAGTACATGTGCTTTAAATAATGTCAAGTAAAGTTTCAAACACAACCATTTTCTGTGAAAAGTAGCTCAAAATTTCGCATTTTCAGAAATGCTCAAACGCCATTTTCTCATATATGGCTGCAATTTTTTTCTTGAAACTTTTGTAACGGATAGTGCTAATTACATTCTTTAGTATAGCGTAAAGTTTATTTTTAGTTATTTTTTTGTTTTTTCAAAAATTACATATTTGTATTTTTTTAAGATATCTCACATCTTTAATAATGCACATTACCAGGGATTTGTGAATATTATAAAATTTGTGAGTGTAAGTGCTTCAAATAACTTCAAATAAAGTATTTTGAAAAATCAAACATGTTTTGTGAAAATGAGCTTCAAATTTCGCACTTTTAGTAGTGCTAAAACGCCATTTACTTTAAAGCAGTGCATAATTTTTAAAAGAAAATTGCCATTTACGGCTAGGTTTTTGTGTTCTTTAATATTCTAAAATTAATGTTGCCGTCCTACCAACAGAAAACCGAAAAATTAAGAAAATGACAAAAAAATGTACTTTTGGCGGTGATAGATGACAGCTGGCAAGAAAGAGTTTGTGGCAATTCCGAATAGCTAGCGAAGACCGAAGGAAATAGAAAACTAATACGGGAAAGTCTGGGCCATTCTGTAGCACCACTAGTTATTGTTTAATATTACCACCAACACGAGTTTGCAATGCCTCATATCACAGTAAGTGATCAAAATCGTCCAAAATGCGGGCATTTCCATATGTATTAAAGCGGCCCGAAGGTCACGCGAATGGTCGGCGACCAGCGCTCCTGCGGCCACAATGTGAAACTTCGTTCGCTACTTCCATAAGGATCGGCGAAGTGCCGCGGCTGTTAGGCATATTAGCGGGCTATGGTCAGAGTGTCAGAGACTCATGGATGATTTGTGTTGTTAATGCTGGCAAAATACAAACGACCAAAATGATGATACAGAGAACCACATTGTGAATTTTATGGATTCATTCACTGTATTTTGTATTTACTTACCGAAACACATCGTTACCTCAAACACATTGTGGCTACGGTGTATCAGCATCTCGACAGTTAACAACGCAATAAACACGACAAAGTTTATCTTTCATTAATGAAAATATGTTTTGAAATATTATTTGGCAAGTAAATAAAGGAATCCTTTTTATCGAATATAAGCCATTTGATTTAAAAGATTGTGTGTTTACAGGTAAGTAAAACAGTACATTTTACACGGCGTGAAGTATCGTAAAACACAAAGTAATATGGAAAATAAAGTTTTTCTTTAATCTCGATAAATTAATAAATAATTTAGATATATTACATGCATCCATTTTATAAATTTAAAATTCTGAATTGATAATAAAACTTTGAAATTTCTTTCCATACAAGTAATACTTTTTATGAATATGCCCCCTTATAATTTGGTGTTTAGTTTTAAATTGCCCCCCCCCGGTGTTTAGTTTTAAATCACACTTCAAATCATGTTTTGTTGTTGTTTTTCTATAATGAAATACTCAATATTTTTAATAGGCACTTTATTCAAACACGAGTTCAGTGCATTAATGAAAGAATGCAAGATCTTCGTTGATGCATTAGTTCTACTATAAACACGCATAAGGCATTCGCCATACCCACACCCAGTACTTGAAAAATCCCCACGACATGTTCAAGAGATAAGCGACGTGGTTGATTTCTTTTCCTGCCAAGGACGGAGATCACCCCATTGGCTGCCATACGATGCCGTTGAATCCCTTTCCAGCAATCGAACAGTCCTGCTTCCATTACCTGCGATCCTTTCGGATTGAGTTGGTGAGAGAATGCCAAGTGCTTGCGAACAAGTAATCCGCCGAAGCCAGGAGAAAGTAGACACTCTGGCACTCGATGATACACGGCATCTTCACCTTGTGCAAACAACGAAACAAGTGCTGAATAGTCGAATGTGTCCAACATAACTCCACTTCTTTCTCCAGCAATCATGTTCTGAATTTCATTCAAGTTTTCGTCATTTGATTTCACTTTAATTTTCATAGTAATATCAATTTCAACATCATCCAGCAACTCCATCATATCACGGTCCAGGTATATGGACTCAACAATGCTAGCTGCTTCTGAGAGAGTTTGGGGATCTTTGTAGTGGGGTGGAGCAGCCATAAATCCCAATAATTGACCAGCGTAAGCACTGCCCAAAACCAGCGGGAAAAGCAACATCATCACACGCACCAGTCTCTGAGGGAGCGTTCGAGCGCAAAGTTTGGAAGTACCATTGAGTATAATCTTGACATAATCCAAAATGGCAGATCCTAAGGATGTTTGCTGCATTTTCGAAGAGCTGTTGATGAAGTGGTCATAGTGAACAGTTTACCATGAAAAGGTAGCACATGTCAGGGTGAATATGAGAGTGATCCACACCAGTGACTGGTAGGGTAGTAGTAAAACCATTCCAAAAGTCATTGAACCATGTTTCATAACCAAACAATAGGGGCATGTATGGATTGGAGCACTAAAGTCAGCATACTCATATCTTTCTGGAGTATAGTAGACTGGAGTTAAGAGAAAGTCTGTGTTTCCATTCTTAAAATATTCAATCATAGCATGGTAATTGTTTTTATGGTGTATTTCACATGTAGTTCTTTAAAATGGAGAATAATTTGAAGGAACTTGAAATCAACACCGTCGACAATCTTGACCCCGTCTTTAGTAGTCCAACCATAACCAATGTGTTTTGTCAAAATCGCTCCTCTAATTTTTTGAAGTTTTCTATCGTGACCACTCTTGTGTAAATTAATGTAATTCGTGTGGTTATTTTGAGATTCAAGATGGTTCTGAATGCTTGATTGCGGGCAACCTGTTTGGTTACTTTGAGAATTCTTGTTGCTTTTGCTGATTTCCAGGAACAGAATTTGATCGGTTGACGTGTAACCTATGCACAAAACAATTACAAACGTTGTTCGCAACAAACTTATTTTGGCACCATTACAGGATATAACTAACATGAAATCAAACAGCATGCTTGTTCTTCTGGAGGGTTATTAAAATACTTACTAACCCTCACTATTTACAATGGCACATGATATACGCAAATGAAAATCTTCGAAGCTTTTAATTCAGCAAAAATCGAAAAATTGAAACAATACTCAGACAACGAATGAAAGTAGCGCGCAAAGCAAATTATTTTATTCACTTTCGTTATAATAATTTCTATGTAATATTGTATGTAAAATATTTCATTCTCAATACTTCATATTCTTTGTAATATTTTAGTGGCAGTTATTTACAAGCAATTTTTGCTCGTCTTGAAGGAAATTCTTGCCTATATATCGTGAAACATTTCTTGCATTCTCACTTCTTATTATGACTTATTCAAAAATAAATCAGGCCTAATAAGTCACATTGTTGAACTAATACATTTTGAACACATACAACTAGCTTCATCTGTCTTCGTAGTTCATAGGACTTAGTTAATTTCAAATTCAGCATACAGATTCACAGGCGAAGAGTCAATGATAAATTTAGACATAGGTATTGAATTGTATAATACAGTAAATGCGTGGAATCGATTTTTAAATACATTATTTTCTCGCAATACATCCGTTTCTAATTTTTGTTTCCTCTTTTCTGGCTTTCAAGTTTTCGAAGGTTTTGGATGTTCCATATTATAATCGCTCTCGCGAAGTGATAGGATAAGGCGATAAAATGAAAAACAAGCGGTAGGCTTTGAAAATCCCTTTTAATAAAGCCGCCTCACGCGACAAATGCTCTGAGTAATTGCATGCGTCGAGAAACATTTCCACGTATCGTGTAATAGGGCCACTCTGCATTAGGGTTTTCTCTCCCTCCCTCTCTCTCTCTCTCTCTCTCTCTCTCTCTCTCTCTCACACACACACACACACATCAGATAATGGTGTTCTTGAAACCAGGCAATTTTCACCCAAGAATGGAGGAAATGGTTTCCATAAGATATCACTCGTCATCAGTACCTAGAAGAGAGATATGAAGAGGAAGTGAATGATAATTAATGTAAAAAAGAAAATAGTATAACTTTATTCACAAAATATTGAAAGATTAATTTGCAATACAAAAAAATGATTTTTTTTTTATTTATTTACTAGCTGAAGTACCCCACGTTGCTGGGGAATTTATCTCATGAAGTTGTTAGACTTGAAGAGGTATTCCATTCTTTCCCGCCCTGCCGCGAATCCTACTTGTATCCATTCTATTTTATCCCCTTCCGTCTTGCCCAACCTCTCTGTCTTTCTCCCACCAGGAAATACTTTGTCTTCCTACCTTTCTCAATAAAAGTGTTTATATATATTTTTTATATTGGGGTTTCCACCCCCAAACTTCACTCACTTTATAACTAAAAATAATCTAATTAATCAAAAAATTAAATACATTCAATCACATTATTTTTGTTGAATTTTAGGTATTATTCCAATCAGTTTCCACATCGGAAAACTTATTCTTTTTCATATTTTTTTCTTATTTCGTTATAAACAGCGTTTATACAGCAAACTATTAAATTAATCGTTGACCCCATGCCGAGGCAATTGAAATTCAAATAAAATGCTTTTAATTGAATTTGAGTATGCGTTTTAGGGTCCTTGTGCCTTGTAGGGTAATTGTGCCCTTAATCACTTCGACAATTCTAATATCTACAAAAATTTGATACCACACAGTGGATCCCGGCTTGACCAAAGTGTTTCTGTTACCTAAAATGAAGCCACTTTTGTTCCCCTTTCAACAACCTTGAAAAACAGAGTTTGACACACATTAAATTCCTTTAATTTCTCACTACTCTTTTACTTCAACTAAACCGAACCGAACTTACCGAACTTTCATTAATTTAAATCATCACTCCTTTACCAGCCAAGGGTTTGCATTCTACACTGCAATAAAATACTTCCCTACAAAAATTCATCCATCTGTCAACAGTTTCTGCCTAAAACGTAAATCCTTCACAATAACATTCATTTGACTTGAACTCGCAAATACGTAATAATCGTATATAATGTACTACAACTAATCCAATAACTATTTCACATCGAATACATGCGTTGCTTCATACCTTTTTAAAATATCCAACATTCATCAGCAAAATATCGTTATCCAAACATTCCATATACGACTAAGTAAACTTCTCTCTTGTTCACTTAATACATTTACGCCCAGATGCAATTAAAATCAAAGTGAAGAAAAACCGAAGCATTCCTAAATATAAATATTTCACATTAAACAATTGATGATAAATTCAACAGTCTTCCTACATATTTTACAGATATACGCAATTCTCTACATTGATGAACTCAAATCGTAGACTTCAGTTGTCATCCTCAGGTGGCGCGTAGCTTAACTATGGACATTGATGCACACTTGAATCTATGATGTAATGCTAACCCAAAAATGACCAGAAAAGTAATTATTTTGTGAATATGTTCAGGTTTATGGTTGTAAATCATACCCTATAGTACTCCAGACCTTTTAAGGAAGCTAGCACAAATGTTTCGTCAGTATTGGTTCAGTAGATTCAGAGATTATCGCTGTATCGCTGTAAGTCAAGGGACGTCTGTCTTTATATGTTAGTATAGATTTGGTCAAAAAACACAGTAAAAACTGTATATGACGAATGGGGGAAGAAATTATCTGCGCACATTTTCTTGAGGTCCACAATGGACAAAAAAAGTTGGTCTATTATTTGACCGATGTAATGCAGATTGTGTGGGCACCTTGAATCAAACTGTCTAGCGCGGAAGCCTTACGATGTCACGCGATATCTTTATACATAACTCGGAAATTATGTGTCCTAGACCCCTTAAAAACAAGTTTTTCGAGTCTCTTACGGGACATATAATGTTAGTCAAGTCGCAGTCAACAAAATGAGAGCCTTCTGAATGTTTCATTACATTTTTGAATGGTATTTCCATTCCGTCAGAAAAATTGTCAGAAAAATTCAAAGTTGTTTCACCATGAGACACAATTAAAATAATCATTTAAAAATTCGATACCGATATTATGACGATACAATTTTTTCAAAAAAGAATATTTTGTTCTCGTCTATTACGTTTGGGTGGATCGGGTCTTGTGGATATTCTATCTAAACAGAATTTCCGGTTTCATCTGCCAGTGGGGACATGGCACTGCTCGCCACCGATAGATTTTGGAAAATGTTCATAACAAATAAACAACTTTTAAAAAATGCTGAACATCGAGTATTTATTTTCAGCTTAACATATAGGTAGATATGGATCAACTTGTGAGGAGCGAGTTCGGAAAGTGTGGCAGAACTTGTAAAGGATCATGTGGGAGTCACCCGAGCAACATGCAGGAATTATTTGGGGGAACTTCCGAGGTGAATACGAGGGTGACCTACGATGAACGTCTGGGGAACAGTCAGAAAGCATGATAATGAAGATTTATGTCATTAATTTATGGCATTCAATATTAAAATGTCATCCACGTTCATTATTATGATGATTTTAGGGGTTGGCCACTTAAAATTCTGTACCAGTATCTTTTTTTTACTTTTAAAGTAATAATGAATGAACTGCTGTAAATTCTGAAGGACAAAACTGCTTTTTTTATTTATAAAATGCATCAAAAATTTTTATATTATTCTCATTTTTTTCTAGCTAAGGACGTTTACAAATACGAAGCACAGAACAGTAAAAATAAATAATAATATTCTTCTAGAATATGACATTTTATGATGAATAATTACATCTCAGTTATAGATAAGACAATATTTTAGTGGTTTACCATTTGTAAATCATAAATTCGCACTCTAAGAGCAAGATTAACCGTTAAACGTATAATATAACACAAATCCTCTTCGAACTCTACTATCAAGAAATGCAGGCATTCATCTGCCCCAGTCTTCTTTTTTTGCCTGACAAAAAAGAAATCCTCTTCCACTTTTCGCAAAAGTTGCCGCCCGTCTGTCGAGGTTCTAAAGCAATCAGCGTCACAAGTTGCCGCCAAACTCTGCCAACAGCGCCAGCAGTTCTCTCCATTCAGGCGATCCCGTCTCCTTGGCGCTGTCACATTCCCAGTAAGCAAAATCGAAGGCGCGGTGCTGGGGGCGCAGGCTAGAGGGGTTTGGCCTTCCGGGGAAAATGATAAGAAAAAGATTTGGCTGCGCACCAAAGTTCCATCATCAAAGTGCAATTAAATGGGCGTAGAGCTCTCTTCTCAGGACTTTGCGAGCACAATAAACAGGTCAACTTTCAAGAGAGTTTGCCATGGAGAAAGGAAATAAATGCTACGGCGACGTCCGTTTTTGATGTTGTGAATCGGAATGTGTATGTGTATTTTTTTTGTTAAAATTCTTGTTGAATTGATATTTTACAAAATAGGAAAATAAATATTTTTATGTGGCTTGTTACGATTTTACGTAAGTACGAAAAGTGTATTTGTTTTTAATTTACACATTAGTAAACCTTAATCTTGTACACACACACCTAAATGTAAAAATAAAATGTTCCCGATTAACTTCCAGTTTCTTATTTCTTGAACAAATGCATATATAGACTCCGATCCTTCTGGATAGTAAATATTAATGTTCTCCTACCCTCTTATACTCCAGTCACAAACGAGTGACTAACTTTTTTGTTGTTAAATAAATGCAATTAATACATTATTATTTTTCCGTTAAGTTCGTGTATATAGGTAATGAAGCCATTTTGATATTATGATTGCACGATATGTCACTGTCCTAGAAGTATTCTGACTTGATAACGCGATTTATTTCTACGCCCTTAAATATGACAAACGCATCAATTTGACTCCAATTTTTTACAATCATTGCGAAAATAAAATATTGATTACGGTCATAAGGAAAAGATATACATTCCACAATGTACTGAAAAAGTGACATTGGCATAACTGTTTAAGACGTTACAAATGAATCAAGGAATCCACTCTAAAATTAAAATATAAATCTGCAGTACCTCTGATCTGCAATTTGTCACATAACAATAAATCGGCATGACACAAGCAAAATTTCAGACCACACACAAAACACATGCACTCATCTCCAAAAATTGGGAATGGGCGTTCCACTACTACTGTCTCTCGCACAGCAATTGAAATTCGGCGCTCAGTTTTCGGGTCCACAAAGCCGTGACGTGATCGATCAGCGGCTGACAAAACCTGTCGCTGGCGCTCTGTGAACCAGTCATTAATTGCTAATTAAACTACGGCGGCAGCACAGTGTTTTCGATGAATTGATAAAATTTTGATGTGGTCGAAAAGTGGATGTGGTTTTGGGTACGCTCCATTCCAAAGCAGCGCGTTGTCCCGTTATAGATCACATGCTGCATGTTTGACCTTTAGTGATACCTTTAAACTTATTTGGCCAGCTGACTCATTTTTTAGTTACAGTTTCTCCATTCTCCAGAATCCCAATCCCAAGGGAAAAGAAGAAGAACTAAATATTTCTTTTATACTTCCTTTATGTGTACTTGTTATAATGAAGATTCCAAAACTATTTATAATTCCATAAAATATTTTGATACGTGAATATTAAAAGGTTTAAACTTCGATGTTTAACCGTGGTGTCTTCAGGAAATAAATATAGGATTATTTACATAAAAACTTACTTGTAGGTAAAAGACATATCGTACACGAATCTATTTGCGATGTGTTTCTTTATATGAATTCTAGTCCAACCTTATTTTTATTTAGCCCTATTCTTAACTATACTCTAAGGTACGGCCACTCCTTCCTGGACTGTTCTAGCATTCAGCGGGGAACCTTCACTGACCGCTTCGGGAGCCTTCCCTTTAAAGCATTTCGACATTTGAAGAGAGAGCTAACATTTGGGAGCCCGAGATAATGCAATATTTTTCCAGGCGCTAAGACTCATGAACATTATTCCCTTAAACTTTCTTTGTTTCAAGAGAGATTTTTGTTGCTGCCTGGTGGAAAGTGAGCGATATCGTTTTGAATATTATTTAGAAAGTAAGTGATTTCACTTTGGTTAATACGAATTTGTTTTCGCAATAATTACTTCAATACAAGCATTTGAAGATAATTTAACAGTGAGGGCTTCACGTTATTCTCGCTTTACAATTTTTTGAAAATAATGAAGGCAGAAAATTACTTTTAAAATAACATCATACGTCATGATTCAATATAAAGTTTATTTTTTTATAAGTCAATTTCATGTATCAAAAATCTATAAATTATTTTGGTAAAAGATTTTCGAAGATTGAAAATTCAGGAATACATGTGACAATAATCTGGCCCCAAAACTGCGCACATCTAGCTTAATGCTATTGCCCACTTCACTTCCAACGGTTAATTTCATCTCTTGAATATCTCGATGTATAACAAGAAATCTGAATCCAAGCTCTCCTGAAATCGCCGGAAATCTAATTGCTGCTTCAGTAACAGTTCTGAAAGCGAACGTGATATTCCACACTTTAGAACGACTCCGAACGGGTCCTATACGACCTATTTCGTTCTCGAATGTGGCGGAAAGGGATTCTCTTTACTAGCTCTCTGTACTCCAAGTGCTGGTACTAAACGTGAAATGACGAGGAAAATGTTACCGACTACGGCGTCACAAATGAGGCATTGGGAACAAAAGCTACTAAATCAGAGTGAAAATTCAAGAAACATTGGTAAACGAGTGGAGATCATGACAATAACACTCAAGTGTCCCAGAGCTATATCATTATTATTATTATTATTATTATTATTATTATTATTATTATTATTATTATTGTTTGATTTTTTCAACTTTTATGTTGGTTATTTCGTACAAATTTGATGCTATCAAACATAAGAATTCATACAATTTTACAAATTTTTACAGATATGTACACCAAAGATCATAGAGAAAATAGAAATATTGTACAGTATTTACACTTCCTTATAGATATTTACTTCGTATTCACCCTCTGTTAGGAATTTAAAAACCTTTCTCACAATATGGCAACTGTCTAGGACGACTGATTTTCGTAGTTCATGATGTACTATGTTTGGTAATTTTAGTTATAGTAGATTCTGGTAGTAGTGTTGATCTCATTTGTTTGGGAATAACTCCTGAGGGTGATATGACGAGTGGTAGGATGCTGATGACTTCTTGTATCCAGAGACATTTTATTTTTACGCCTGGTACTTCATTAACTTTTCTTGAATTTTGTTTTGTAGATTATGCTTATTGGGCATTGAAACATCAATGAGGAAGGTTTTCTTTTCTTTTTTAAGCACTACTGTGATATGTGGTCTGTTGGCTGGTATTGTTTTATTGCTAATAATGGAAAAATTCCAAAGACATTTTACGTCTTCATTCACAGTAACTAGATGTGGTTTTAATTTGTAATATGGATTGTCTTCAAACAAGATGTTATATTGACTGCATAGATGGCTCTATATGATGACTGTATATGATGGCAGCAACATTATCTTTGTATGTAATTTCTTTGGGCAAGGATGGAGCACGCTGATATGATATGGTCTATGTTTCTATAAGAAGATTGCATTTTCTACAGAGATCTGAAGTTTGTTTCTTTATTATATGTTTACTGAAGCTTCTTGTCTGTAGGATTTGATTCCGAATTTCAATCAGAAACCCTTCTGTCTTCGGATAGAGGAGTCATTTAGATAGTCATGTGTTGGTAGCTGCTTTGTCAGCACCTTCGGCATTGATGGCGTGCCAGTGCCTGATCTTCCCATTTTCTATCAGATTCTTATGATTATGGGCTATGTTTTCTTCATTTGTAGATATATTGATCGGTCAGATAGATGTAGGGGGGTGCAGCCTTCATCAATTTGTGACACCAATTTATGCAAAGGGCTATTTTGCTTTCTGTAGAAATGGTAACGTAATTTTATAATTTGACCGTCTGACGTTATTATTAATATTATTATTTTTTTATTATTATGTGCAACACATTAAAATCGCGCAAAACTCTGCAACGAAGCGTCATAACCCTTTAAAACAATGTTTCCGTGTTCTAGAGACAAGAATTTTGAGGGAAGAGGTGGACATGCGCGCAATAGACGAGGAAATGTAGAACATGTCGGGAATAGATGGGGAGAGGCAGGGTGTGGCCGAGTTCTACTTTGAAAGCAGTATTCTTCAGAATACGACCCTTTAAACCTTCTATTACATTTTTGGAGACTTATGGGGACCTCTTTCGTATTATGGGTGACCTTCTAGAGATCCCTCCTCTGTGGTGTGGGTGGCCAGGCTGAAACAATAACCCGAAATCTACGAAAAATTAAATTGAAGAAATTGTGACAGAAATAATATTCCACGAGAAAGTTAGTGTCTATTTGATTTTCAGTGGAATTTAATGGCGTGCCTTAATAGTATTAGAATGTATATTCTTGTACAGTAAGTACCGTGCTTATAATGCTGTAATGCGTAACTCTGAGGCGGCCGTTTGAGGAAGGGATCCAGCATCAAGCAACTTTCACTTTTAAAACAATGAATTACAAACCGAGGAATGCTCGCTCAGGAAGAACACTTTGCAATGTTTTATCATACGTGAATAGTTCACACGTAATCTCTTATTTCTCGAGAACGTAGACTTAACCACGTTTTCCTTTTCGTTTCCAGAGATGAAATTCCGAAATTTTGCAACAGAGAGTAGATGAACCCAATTTACAGGCTGTTGAAACATCGCTCTAGTGAGAGCAACTGCCGGCAGAATGCATTCGAGCGCTAAACCTGCGCAGTGAAATACGCTCATAAAGCGTCTGTCCTTTTTTCGGGAATCCTTTCAATTTATATTTGTTGCCGCACTCTGATATATCATTACAAAGCACGCTGGCTATTGGTAGGGGCAGGCGGCGGCGCTGGGAGGCGGGAGTCCCGCGTGCAGTGGGCGAAATGGCGCGTTTGGGAGCACGTCTTCCTACACAGTCATGAAAATTCTAATATATTATATGTGTCCTAGACTTAAATGAAAAATTATTAACTTTAAGCCGATAATACACTGTGCTCTTTGTTTTATTGAAAGATCTGAACTTCACAATATGTATTGGATGTTTAAATACGTAACTATTATTTCTATTTTTTTTACAAGAAAAGTGTTCAAATGTATGTTCATATTCTTCTGGCTGTTTTCATTACACTTTTATTCATAATAGTCCACGTTTTCTTTTTTGCTTTTAAACAGTCATTTTTGTTCCAATAAAAATCACCACATCACCTTGAAAATTTCCTTGAAATTGAATCGACCTTGAATCGACCTTGAAAACACGACGTTTCGGGTGTTTTCGACCCATCATCAGGTATCTGACTTTTTTAAAACAATTCTAAAGACAATGCAAATGTTGAAGTTCGTTAAAATTCCTTTTTAAACATTTTTTTAAATAACAAGAATTGAACTAACATATATATAGTCAACATGTGTGAATATAAACATGTAGAAGCTCACCCATTTCATCTGTGAAGTATATTCACACTTTCAAGTTCAACAGGTATCCAGGTGAATTTTTCATGTGAACATTTACCTGCCATTCTTGTCTCAAACTGTCACCGTCTAAAGGTTCATGACCAGATCCCTCCACACAAAGCAGCTTCGTCGTTTCTCAAATCTAAAATGCGCTGTGACCGCCTAAGTGGCGATCGTGGTAAACCAAAAGGGCCACAGTCTTCGTCATTTACTCGTAATGGAGGGGAAGTGTGGGCAGGGATATCATTTCTCTCGAGTCTTATTGGATTATATTTTAATGCGAATATGACATTGTCTTACGTATTAGTCGTTTCTGTGTTGTTTACCAATGTGTTTATGGTATTTCTCAATTTTATTTTTGTTTTCCGAAATTAATGTAGGTTTAATATTAGGGTCAATGTCTATGATTTTAATAATATCGAAATCTATTTGAACTTGAAATATATTTGCACATTCGAAATGATCACCCAAAGAAGCTAATTTATATTAAAATATTTGTCTAATTTATTAACATGTCATGAAAAGAGAATAATTCCATTGTTTCTCTTATTCCCACTTATCATTCCTTTGTACACAAAATTGAATGATTCTGTCCTTTAAACGTAAAGAATGAAAACTAGTTAAAACTTCGAAACGCTACGTGTATCAATTGTGCACGTCAGAGACTAAATTTGCAGTTGATTAGAAAATCCATTACTATTTGTTTTGACGTGAGTTTTTATTTAAAAATAATAGTTTCTTCAATCTCTTGTAGTTATTAGCAACCGCAGTGTAATTTACTAAGCACTAAAAACATTCACATTATTTCCCAATTGCAATGATAGAACATTATGCACATTCATTTACAGTAATATTTACAAAAAAGCACTTCAATCTGGGTAGAGTTGCGAAAGGCAACAGTACATTAGCACAATAATGTTCAACGGTATTAATCGTCAATCATTCATGACATAGATTTAGATCTTCACTGAATTTTTAAAAAATAATAATATATCAGAATTACACTTGAGTGTTTCAGAGTTTTATATGTCCGTTCCAGACAGAATGGATTACGTTTCAGAAGTGAAGCGTTCGATCAAATGATATTCATTAAAACATTTTTCAACCTAATCGGATATTTTGCATTGCATTAATGGTGTTTCTCGACCCTCGTAACAGACACAAACACACTTAGAGGCAACTTTGAGCAGAGACCAGTAGAAACACAGGCCCACCCCCATACATTCCGCAAGAAATCCAAGAGCCTTATGGTTATTGTGTCCACAGCTCTGTGGCCTCAGCCAGGGGATCGTGAATCGTACAATAGCATCCCGCGGTCGGTTTCCTCCCCCTCCCAGCTGCTCTCCTGATAACTCCCTTAGGTTTCTGGCTAGCTAGGAAGACACAACCCGATTGCATCCCGGCCCGAGTTTCGGGAGTAAGAAGGGGGAAGGAATGTGTATATTTTTACATTTCGTCGTTAGACGTCATTGCTTATTATTGACTTCGATACGGATATACACTGCAAAATTTACCTGGATCGAGAGGATAGTGGTTGTGTGGGAAATATTAAAATAGCTGAATGGTGCTCAATTTCCTCTTACAGGTGGACTTCTGACAGGGAATTGTGTAAGGGAAATATGATGACAAACCGAGTCAAGTTAACAACCAGTTAATTAGTGAATAAGTAAATCTAAATCATTAAAATTAATTAAAAAATAAAACCATGTATTACCACGAGCGTTAACTGGTTCTAATGATCTCGAACGACAAATGCCGCTCGATCATTAGAATCCTTATGATGCCTCTTGTGGATAAATAACTATTATGTTTCCATCAAAGAGGACTGCATATGGATGTTCTTGCGCCAATCGAAAAGAAATATTCATCCTGGTAAAATCATAGGAATTGTTTATGTTATCTTACTAAAATATAATTATTTTAATTTTGCATATTATAAGGAAAGACTATGAACCCCTTGATCCTCCGTGGAGAAACGTGGATACAGAAATACAAAGAAATCAGTTTCTTTGTTTCTTTGTTGAAATCAGTTTCTGAAATCAATATTCAATACATTTTAACACCTAACTATCAAGCTTTCCTAAATCTATGTGACCTTTATAATACAAGAGTAAGACAAAATGAACAAAATTAAAGAGATCATTTGTACAATGTGATGCCTATCCGTTGGCAGAGATCGCTAAGCCAGTAGTGCCGTGGCGATCGTGGACCGAAGAATAGTGGGTTCGAATGCTGCCTTGGGCATGGTTGTCTGTGTTTTGTGGGTGTGTGCTGTCTATGTGTAATGTGCTTGTGTGTCCCTTGTAGTTGGCGTCAGAAAGGGCATCTGGCCGTTAAATATTCGCCAAATCCGTGTACAAATGGAGTGTGCGAAAATTAATAAAAATGAGCTCACACCCATTAGCCCCGACCTTCTACAACGTGAAAAGGCAGAAGAAGAAGTAGAAGAATATTTGTATAAGGAGCTATCATTGAAGTACTGATACATGTGCGAGGTCTTGATTATACTCACAAGGAAACCCGAACACGATGCAATCCGGCTATATATTGTGGGGGAAGTAGGCGAAAGACTTCGTAAAAGTATACCTCGGGATGCAATCGGGTTGTGCTTTCTGGGGTGATAGGCAAAAGGTTTAGGAAAAGTATACCTCGGGATGCAATCGGGTTGTGCTTTCTGGGGTGATAGGCAAAAGGTTTAGGAAAAGTATACCTCGGGATGCAATCGGGTTGTGCTTTCTGGGGAAGTAGGCAAAAGGTTTAGGAAAAGTTTACCGCGGGATGCAATCGGGCTATGCCTTTTGTGGGAGGTAGTTAAAAGGTTTAGGAAAAGCTGAACGCGGGATGAAATTTGGCCATGCCTTTTGAGGGAGGAAGGCAAAAGAAGGAAGTTTATCCCGGGATGCAATCGGGTTATGTCTTTTGTGGGAGGTTTGCAAAAGGCTTAGGAAAAGCTGACCGTGGGATGAAATCGGGCCATGCCTTTTTGGGCGAAGAACCCAAAAGGAGGAAGTTTATCCCGGGATGCAATCGGGTTATGTCTTTTGTGGGAGGTTTACAAAAGGCTTAGGAAAAGCTGACCGCGGGATGCAATCGGGCCATGCCTTTTTGGGCGAAGAAGGCAAAAGGAGGAAGTTTATTCCGGGATGCAATCGGGCTATGTCTTTTGTGGGAGGTTTGCAAAAGGCTTAGGAAAAGCTGACCGCGGGATGCAATCGGGCCATGCCTTTTTGGGCGAAGAAGGCATAAGGAGGAAGTTTATCCCAGGATGCTATCGAGCTATGTCTTTTGTGGGAGGTTTGCAAAAGGCTTAGGAAAAGCTGACTCCGGGATGCAATCGGGGTCTTTTGTGGGAAGTTTGCAAAAGGCGTAGAAAAATCGCGATGCGCCCAGTCGGGGTGGGTCCACTGTGCGGGCGTTGGCTGCGGAGGCGCGCGGGCGAGGGCCGGCGGCGAGCTCGCTTTATGGCCCTCTGTCAGTTTGGAAATCGCCCGACCAATTGTAAAAGCTAATACACGACTAACGGTTGTCCGGTTAATGCAAAAGGGCGGCGTCGTGTTGTCACCGCCAACAGCAGAACTCGCCAGATCCCGCCACCACGACCCCCTTCCGCCGCCTACTCCCCGCCGCCCCCGCCGCCCCCGCCGCCCCCGCCGCCCCCGCCGCCCCCGCCGCCCCCGCCGCCCCGCCGCCCCCGCCGCCCCGCCGCCCCCGCCCCCACCCCACATCCCGCGCCGTCACCCGCATGGCCGCCCTCCGATGTTCCGCAAATTAGGCCTCTGTTCGCCGGAGTGACCATTTTTGTACGTTTGCCGAGTTAAATTTTGCCTCTGACGGACTCCGATGAGCAAAACCACGGATGAGGTGCTCGTACTTTCAAAAAATTATCTCCCTTGTCGAGAATCATAAAAGGTAATTTTAAAAACATCATGGGTAATGATTTTTTTGAAACCATGCTTCCTGTGTGGTGTTTACACCAACATTTCACATACACGTGCGTGCCCGCCCGTTGAATACTCTCCATGAGATATACTGCATAAGTACTATTAGTTAATTGAAGCCACTCAGTCATAGAAATACTTTCATCGTGATTAAAAGATGAGGTGTGGCACAATGGAACGTAATTTTGCAACTCAAAGCTTCCAATACACGATGCAGTACCGAGAGGCGCAATATCCTGCCGAAAAAAGGATCTCCACGAAATGTAAAGCGCGACGCGGCTCTGGTCGATGAAAAACGTCCATGGCTGACGAAAAACCCGTCCGCCCGACAGCCAGAATGAAAAGACTAACCTCCATTAATTTGCGGAGTCGGGCAGCCATCCCGCTTGTCGGCAACGCCCGATTCGTCAACAAGCTTCGGAATCAGAGACTGCACCGCCAATGTCGCGCTCCAGTTCGGAGATGTCCGCGTAATGATCGTGGAGCGACTGCAGCGCCGCGCCGCGGCCGGCCAGCCAAGCGATAGCGCTGGCGCTAATTCAATGCTGCCCGCGCCGAGGCTGGAAATCACCGAGGGAGTCCATAGATACAGAGAGTAGCAACCGAAGCCATTTAGTAGCCTCTCACCCGATTGCCCCATCATCCAGCATTCGGGAGTTGAAGAGAAAAAAAAAGATTTTCGAGGAAATTAATATTGGTTTTGGGATAGATTGGTAGTTCCCAACTCACACAACACCGCACAGTTTCAACACTCTTGACAACTGAATATAAAATGGCGGAATTGGCGGCGCAAAGAAATGCGCTTCCCCGTGTATATGGATACTAACCAGAGTCGCGTTGCTGCGACACCACAGTTGGAGAGACCACGGAAGAACCCTACCAAAGTATTTTTCTTCTTGGCAATTTATTGCTGGTTCGAATATCTGAAAAATCATACTTGGCAATCTTGAAGCTTAGATAGAATTGATTGAATGATTGCCTGACTTGATTACAGGAGAAGTTGACCTTACTTTGCCTTGCAGATCAAAATCGGACGTTGAAAAACATACCTGAGTGAATCATGCCGGATTCGGTAACAACCCTTTGTTAAGCGGAGTTTGATTGGCACTGTTGATGTCTCCAGCACTTGGGTCGAAATCATATTTACTCAGTTGCAACGATAGTCTATGATCGATGTAGCTGATGTGTGATTTGACATCCATAATTCTAGTTTCCTTTACACACCTATTGTTAGGACATACAAGACCAAAGGTCTCAATAGTAAATCTAAATGTACAACGAAGTTTCTTTTGAGCGTTGAAAATTGTGTCGGTTGTATTTCGTTTGGTTGGCTGCGATAAGCGTCTGACTCCATTCTTTCTTACCCGTTAAACAGTTTGTTGTGTGTTCTTACTGACGCTTAAAATATTCCTTTTAAAAAATCCCGCGATTTAACATTTGCTCCGTTTCTATGTATCTCAAATTAAAAATAGTCTCCAAGAACGAAACGCAGGAGTTTTTTTAAGAATTGAAGAAATCGTTTAATATCAAACCAGTAACTCTTGGTTACTTTCAAAATTGTGTAAATTCTCCGAAAGCATAAGCGAAATAAAATGTTTGAAATTAATATGATATGTTCAATTCCCGATATTTGGCCCTTAAAAGAGTTGTAATGTCACAAAGATGTCCCTTTGTTGTTGGTGTTTACAAAGATAGAGTAGATGTTTACCAGCCGTCACGCTCAGTACAGTGTTGTCTCAACTCGAGAGCTCGCTGCACAAATGCAACTCATAGTTCAGAATAAATTATTTGCTAGGAAAACTATAAAACGCATGTGGGACTTTGTAAACTTTATTTACCGAAGCGTAAGTGAAAGCCAAAACTGTGTAATGAATACATTGAATAAATCTGTCGGAAGAGAATACTGCTGAAAGAAAATGCTTCGTTTACTTCAGTGCTGAGATGGGAAAAGCATCCTGTCATAGGACGTTGATGCTTCTAAAACACTTACGAACAACATCTTCATATAGGAGAAAAAATCCGATCTGGAGGCTAATCAAAGTGAATTTTTCCTATCCTGACATTGACTTCTGATTCTTTTTCAAAACTTTCATCTTTCTACATTCGTGGACGATTTTTTCTCCTCTCCTGTGAATTCGAATCTCATAGTAGAACTCTAGAACAACTAAGATGCCCATGACTGTTTTGTATGTTACATTTGGAAAATAATAGACCGTTACATAATAAAATTAATTGTTGCAATTTTAATTATTTACTAATAAACAGTAGTTAATTTATGTTTATATCCATTTAACTGTAACTGTTTAACTTTAATCGTAATAAACTCACTTGAAATTATATATTGTTATCCCACACTTCAATACACTTCTGCAATATTGAAATATTTTGCTTTACCATTCTAAAAAAATTAAGTCCTCCATTCAAATTCGTTGAATAAACGTATTAGAACCTCCACAAAATTAAAGTGGCTTCAAGGGGCCAACGTGAGGAATTCAGAGAACCGTACAACCGGAAGTTTTAAGAAATGTTTAGAGAAGTAATGAATTATGAGAACAGTTTTAGTAAGTAAAATATGCAATTTTACGAGACTAAAAGCACAAAGTAAATTTCTAAGATTTTTTCACGAAATTGTAGTGACCTTCGGGGCTCTCTTCTACCCAGTTCCAAGTAACGCATTACTGTTATTAGAGTAAGGGTAAATAAAATATTCTCTAGAATCTGTGATCATCTATCTGAAGGATATAGACAGAGACGAAGATATATTAATGCTTTGGAAAAATTGTATATTGATATACGGTGATGTGGTAAATAAAATAAAGTGGAAGATAAATAACCTTTAAAGTTTAGGTTGTTTATGTACACAGTGATTATTCTTAGAATTTATCAAATGATAAATAATGCCTTTGTTTATCGTGTTTGATCAGTGATCTCACTTAGACCATTCAAGTGAAAAACAACAATTACTGGAAGGGAATTTTTTTGTTAGAGTTCATGGACTTTAAGAAGTAGTAATAAGCGTATACATTATATTTTGTTTCAAACATCGGTTTTATGAAACTTATTATTATTTAAATATTATAACTTGATTCATTGGTGTTTTATTCAGAAAGCAGCGAAACCAAGTGAATAATGAGATATTGAGAAGTATATTCCGTACCAAACAGATAACAAGGACTACGCCGCCGACCGCCGGCGCATCGGGAAAGGGCTCGTGCTAACCAGCGGTGTGTAATTCCTCTCAACAGCAGCGAATGGCACATGTAAGCGACCGCACACGGAGCCTGAGTCTGAGTTCGGAAGAACCTGATGCGGGCGTTGGGGTTAGGGACGTGCTCGGCATGCAAAGGGAGGACGGGCAGTGGGCGGATTGGGGGGGACGGTCTGGAAAGGGAGGGCGAGTGTAGCAGGGAGTGGCTGAGGAATCAGGATGGTGGTTGGAGGGGCAGGAAAGAGAAGAGCGGAGGAGGGTGGCAGAGGGACGAGGAAGGGAGACTGGGTGGGGACGGAGGTCGTGGAACAGAGGAGAGGCTAAAAGAGGTGATTGGAGGAGAAAGGAAGAGGAGAGTGGCCCATAAATTGGGAAGGGGAAGGGCAGAGGGAGGAAGGGAGAAGGGAGAGGCGGAGGGTGGTGGTGGTTAAAGGGAATGGATGGAAGGTGAGACGGAAGGAAGAGGTTCGAGGGGAAGGGAAGAGTAGTGATAGAAAAGAGGCGTGGTGGGAACGGAGGTGGAGCGCAGAATGATGGTAGGAAAGGGTAGGAAGAAGCAAGTGGCAGAGGGCAGCGTGAGCGACAGCGGGTGTGAGAGGGAGGCCCGAGGGAGGGGGAGTGAAAACGCAGGTGGTGGAGCGGTGGCTGGAGGGAGAGGGCGGCAGCGGGCCGCACAGGGAGTAGAAAAGGAAGCAGCGGTGGAGGATGATGGGAGGGGAGGGGGAAGGGGCGGGAGGCGAACACGGTTCCGCGCGCTGCCCCGACCGCACCCGCAGCTTCTCCGCCCGTGTCCGCGCTTTTGTGCGCGCCACAATACACGGCGCGCGCCGGCCACCCGCGAATATTTCATGCCGTGTTACGAACGCCCGCACGTACCCACAGCCGCGCGCCCCCCGCCCAACCCCGCCACAACCTTCCCCCACCCCTTTCCGCTACGCTACGCCCCGCCCCAACTTTCTTTCCCCCGCTCCGCTCCGTTCCACCCCGCCCCGCCCCGCGCCGCCCCGCCCCGCCCCGCCCCGCCCCGCCCCGCCCTGCGTCACACCACCCCGCGCCACGCCACCCCGCCCCGCCCCGCCCCGCCCCGCGTCACACCACCCCGCGCCGCACCATCCCACCCCGTCCCGTCCCGCCCCTCCCCGCCTCGCCCCGTCCCTAGCCACACGTCCGCGCTCCCTCACCCGCTGCACAACCGCCCGGCCGCCCCCGCCCCCACATCCACAGCACACGCAGAACGCCCGTTCTTACAGAAACACTTCATCTTCCGTACGCACATGAATACGAGAGCAATTGGCAGCGCATGCATCCCTCGCCATTCGCAGTCTGTTAATTCACAAATTATGAATAGTTACCGAACTATTGAAGGAAACGTTTCGTTGATCTGTATATTCAGATATAATCCATTTAATACTAAAATAAAAAATCCACATACGTTTACTGCACACTACAATACATCGGTATGTAATGGAAATGAGAACTGTAATTCGCACCAATTTGCTGTCGGCGAATTCCGGAATGATATTGAAATTTCTAGTTCAGCTTTAATTTTTACCTTTCGGCTGTTCCCTGACATGAAACGTATAGACTTTATGTTGGGTTAACACAACTGACAGCAATCCTGTGGGCGTTCCTTCCCAATATGTTAGGGAATAGAAACTGAAGTTGTATGTAGTTTGCAATGTCCTTTGTTTCGAAACACCTTAACAATCAGTAGCGATTAAAATGTTTTCTTTACAATTTGGTGCGCACATCACGTCGAAAGACTTCCTCTTTCTGAACCCCGGTAAATATTTTAAGTGGACTCCGATACTGATGATAATTAGGGGAAGGTTGGATGATATCGGCCACCTTAGCTTTAAATATGATTTCTTAAGTACGGTTAGTTAAAATTATTCCTAAAATAGCAAATATAAAACTTCAATCACTTACACACTCTATCAAAGCTGTTTGGTTTGAAAGTAAAATAATATGATTATTTGGGGATAGTAAAAATCGTTGACAATTTGCATTCTTAAAAGTGGAGAGTGGTATCGGACAAATAAATAAATAATGGTAAAATAATTTTAATGGAGTTTTATTATGGCAATTCACTAAAGATACGCTCACTATTGAGACAAATGTTTCATTACATAATACAAAGAAAAGGTTACATTGGAAAAGACCAGTTCTTTAATTAAAAAACAAAAACTAAACTATTATGTTCAGTTTATAGCTTCAAAACTATCATTTTTGAAGTGTTTTTCTTTTGAAATGACCTTCACAATGGCTATCTTCACATTATTTCCTCCCATTTCCCGCGAATTTTATCTATAGTTTCCTGAAACACGGGCAGAATCCACATTAGTATTTGAATATTACCTCCTGACAACCTACATACAAGAAATAAGGAAAAGTGAAGAGAAGGCAAAGAAGTAATTGTTCGGTACCATCCGATTCTACTTTGTCCGATACCACCCGAACGAACCTCATCCTTCAGAAGAATACAACACTGATATAAATTTTACAAACAACCTTGTACTGCTGTAACGTAACAAATACACCTATTTAAACATACTAGTTACAGTATAATGTATTTCAAATCATCCTAAGAGAAGTTTAAAAGTTTCAAAGTTATCTTCGTACACTGGTCAACATAAAAAAACGTGATATGTGTCGCAATAACCAAACTGATTGATGTACTCATCTAATACGGCGTTTGCAAAACTAATTCGTTTCCAGGAACACACTGACAGTGTGGCACGTGCTACCACCAGTGCCCAGTATCCTAAACTACTTTTGTCCGATACCATCCGCTGTCCGATATGACCCGACCATCCCCTAGTCACTTTCCCTAAAGAACCGTCACAATTAA
Organism: Acheta domesticus; assembly: GCA_031308135.1. Lineage (NCBI taxonomy): Eukaryota > Metazoa > Arthropoda > Insecta > Orthoptera > Gryllidae > Acheta > Acheta domesticus. Next base: position 263,907,944 of record JAHLJT010000631.1, on the reverse strand, counting down.
CATCAAGAGATGCAGACTACTTGCCAGTCACAAACTCCTTCAATCATATGATGACTCAAGGTGATTAGATACCTAGAATAACCTAGAATACCCATTTTTCTAGAAAAATTTGGCCCCCAAGTCTCCGTTACTCCTTCTAGGAAATTAGAATTAAAAAGTTAGGTCTAAACATGTAATATACCAAGCACTTTTTTCTTAGCATTTCATGTCAAATTGGGCCCAGTGAATCATAAAAACTGTATATATAAAGACTTTTTAATATACCTTCCTTCAGCAAATATTGACCACTCAGTTTGTCAAGAAAAGGTTAAAACAAGCATCTTCATGAGCATTGATTCCAGAAAATTATTTAAAGACCAATAGTTTCAAGACCAGTGTTAAATGACCAGGAGTAGAGAGAGTAGCATGGGATCCTTAAAACTATATCGAATCATTTTCTGTAAATTTTCCAAGTAGAGTATTTTAAAGACCTTGAAGAAAATTTGAAAGATTCACACTTTGTTTGCCTTCAAGTAGTAATCGCGTGAGTGATGAAAATAATTAGCAATTTCTTCAAGCAGCAATATCCATGCTTAGCAATATCCATGATGAAATAAAGAAACAAATACAAATGGAATCCTATCATGTTAGGTGATTACTAGTGGATAGAGTAAAAGGGAGCCTTCTAAAATGGCATTTTTATACATGTCAAAAGGGTACGCCGTTAAAGTAATGCATTTAGTATTAAATAAAAAAAATATTGGAACTTTCACCAAATAAGTATTTTATCTTCAATTAATCAATTAAAGCATAATTTTTGTTTTTAGCTGAGCCAGAAAACATTAAGTAATCATGTTCTTTATTACATAAATTAAACTTGTCAACATTATTGTTGAACAGTGTTATAGCAATTTAAACCCGCCATTATTTCAAAACTGAAGTTCAAAAATCAAATGATGTAGTATTTTTCTCATATGTTTGAGCTTAGAATTATTACAGACTGTAGCACATGAAAAGAAAATATATTCAGTTTTATTTTGATGGCTCTCAACATTTGGGACAATAAACATAGTCTTGTGGAAAAGCATTTCAATGTCGAGAGTCTTTCTTTGACTTTTCTTGCTGAAAAAAGCGCCGATGGGTTTTCCCGGGCGGGTGAACATGCGCCAGCCGAGGCGTGCAGTGGCGCTCTTCGGGGATTGCCCGCTGCCGAAGCTCGTCGGAATTCGGAGAGCGAGCTCCACACGTGTCCTCCCAATGCGGCCAGTCGACACGTGCTGCTCTCTAGCGCGATACCACACGCAATGTCTTCTCGCTTTGAAATTTCCTTCAAAATGGCTGAGTTACGCCATCGCAAATGTAGATCCTGAACGCGTCAAGAGACGGGTCAATGCAAAAGCATGAAACTTTAGATCTTTGTGCTGAAGTTTTAACGTACGATTCAAACCATTATAAAAAAGATATTTTGAGCAGTCAATATTAACATTTGCTTTTTTAACATTTGCGTACTTTGTCTTTTGAACCCAGAAATGCTACAGCTCAGAAACATTACATTGTCATGGTTAAAATATATACGGATTCTAAATTATTACTAGGAAATAAAATCAAAATATTCTGCTTTCAAAATATTTGTCATATACATTACTTTCAGTCTGCATCTAATTAAAAAATCGTTACTTCTATAATTATAATTATTTTCTAAAAGTAATGTATATTTCATTTTTATATTAATAATTATGAAATGGCGTCACAAAAAATATTTTCATCATGAAAACATTCCCAAAACAACACCCTCACTTTTCATTCCTGTCTGTGTGCGCTCGTGTGTGTGTGTGTGTGTGTGTGTGTGTGTGTGTGTGTTTGTGAGTGTGTTTGTGTGTGTGGTGGTATTCACTTATGTGAGTAATTACGCATTATTGTAAAAGGTGTTCTTAAAGTATCATTATTTGCCTCCAACTCTTTGCATTTGTCTTAAATTGGACCTTGATTTATTTTTCGGATATTGGACATTAATTTTGTTAGGATGTAGTAATTCAAGGCGATCTGTCTGCTTATTCTCTTAACAGATGCCGAAAATGTAACTCTAGGCTAGAACCAAGCCCAAACGTGCAAGAAAGACAAGTCATATGACAAGATCCAAAACCCTGTACAGAACAAACATTACTTTAAATTTCTCTATTTTATTCCATTAAACTTGAGTATCCTCACAAAAGAATTGATCACGACATTTGCTTCAAGAGGAACTCCCGTAGACTTCGTGTCTATTTTCCTCACGCTGCTCGCCCTCCTGCGAGCAAATAGCAGAGAACACGGCACTCCACTTGGAGAGAAGCAGTGGCGTAGCGTCAGGGGACGCTGAGATGCTGAGCATCCCCGTATATAAGAACCTTAAATACTGTATTGATAATCTTACAAGTGGTCTGTTGAGCGAAACACGTTTTGTATTAATTTTAAATTGATTTCCTATAATTGAATTCGGCGGGCTGTTGAAGCTGGCCTCTGATTGGTTGGAAGCTAAAATACTTCAGTGTCTGCCGCCAGGTTGCGACGAGCAATGACGCATGCGCAGATGGCGAGGTCCCCCTCTCCCCTCTTCATCCCTGGCCCTGAGAAACCCGACTGCTTTACGCTAGCGTCCAGAGCGTCTACTGCGGAAAGAAGCTCGTTTGTGCACGAGAGCGCAGCACACTTCAGGCGTTCAGTAAATTATCTTTCTCTCTCTCTCACTCGGGAGTCCCCGCTTGGTCATGGGTACAAACTGTAGAAATAGTGCCTGACTACTATTTCTTAATTAATATCCAAGAAATTGTATTATCTCTTAAATAGATTACATATTATTTAAGTCTGCAATGTATAAATTAACAAATGGTCTTATTGCCATTCGCGTATAAGAATTAAAGCTGAGCCATTGTATAATTTGCTTTCAAGACATCGGCAGCCCTGACTGCTGTGAGGATTTTGTGGGAAGCGCCTACACCGTCGTAAGCAATCGAGATCGTGGAAGTAGTCCCAGTGTATCTGCCTTGTGTTACGTTCGACTGTTAGACGAAGTAGTTGATAGTGACATTTTGTGTGTTATTGTTGAGCATCCCCAAACGTGTGAGTCACGCTACGCCACTGGAGAGAAGTGATAGAGTCAGGAGCGTTGAGAACAGACGACTGGGTGGAGACAGAGACCATGCCAAGCCGCCTCAGTGAGAGCTTGCAGTGCTACAGAATGGCACAGGATTTCTCGTACTAGTTTTCTAAACTCTTAAGTCTAGGCTAGGTTTTTTCTGTTGCCTAACACACCTCCTAGCTGCGACCTGTCGGCGCCTAAAAGACAGTTTTTTACATTTTCTCAACTTTTAATTCTTCTAACAGTGTAATTGAAATAAGACTTTAAGAACATTATAGAAAAGCACAGTTTCACTCAAAAGTTTGGAACCGTTTGTGAGAAAATGTGGTTTGTGTGTTTCTGAAATTATGCAAATTGTTGGCTCATTTTCACAGATTTCTTTTCGAGAAAGTTCATGAGAAATCATTTGAAACACTCCTACTTACAAAAATAACAATGTATAAAAACGCTCACATTGTGAACATTAAATCGTAAAAGATCTGTGTATCGTAAAAGATATATGAAGAAAATTACATTTGATTTTTTTTAATCAAACGTATACATCAATACGGCGTTTATGTCATGTAAATCAGTGCATTCAGCACAATCTGTACAAAAAGATTCAACAAAAAATTCAGGGCACTTTTTAGAAAATCTTGTTTTTAAAATTGATTTCATTTCAGGCAAAATTACGCAAAAATTACTCATATTTTAAAATAAAGTACAAGTCCTCATTTAAAGATCTACCTTTAAAGAACATACTTAATTTAGAAAAATTCTCTATTTTTAGTACTGTAGTTGTAGACGTCGCAAGAATTTTAAAGTTTTGCCATTTTCGAAAATTCAGAGAACTCAACGAAAATCGGACCTGCGCCATTGTTATAAGTGTACTTTCCTCTCTCCGATTAAAATATTAAATTCAAAAATTTAGAGCCATTACTGAGAAAAAATTGAAAATGATGTCATTTGAGGTTCCACGCAAAGTACCTGCAACAATTAAAATATCCTTTTCAAATTCATAGAGCCGCAGCATCACCCAGATCGATCGGGGAACTTCAGTTTTGGTGAACATTCTGTATACATTTAGCTATTTTTGTAGTTCACAGACAGACGGACACACGGACGAACGAACAGGAGTTTTATAGTTAACCAATTTTTCCATGTAACGAACCCACAAAATGTAGACTGCAGAATGTGTTACAGAAAACAATTTACTACATGTAGGAACAAGAATCATACACTTTTTGAGTATCAGGAACCTACACTACTTTATTTCTGCTAAAAATTCACCGTTTGCTCTATAGCATTACATACTTTCTCTGTGCTACGTATGAAGTATGCGAGAAATTAAACGTCAATATCGGGACTAACTAAAGACTAGCCAGAAGACGGCAGTAAATCATACAGTTTAACATTAATCCCATACATCATAAAATGCAGGGACAGAAACGAAGGGTGTAGGCACGAAAGTTACACTATTCGTGTACATTAATAGCCAGGGAAGTGCGTCGGCAGAAAAATCGTAACCACAAAAGCATTTCGGAGGACAGAGAACTGAGACCATGCACACAGTTGCATAGGAGACAATTTTAGATCGATGCCTACATCACTGCTTATTTTGTGATAATTATCTACATTTCCAGGAGTAGTCTATCATGTTTCTACAACTTTTAGACTATGTTATTTTTCTCAATAGTAGGACAGAGTAGTAAGAAAGTAGAAATTGTTGATTTAAAAATACAATTAACCTTTATAAAACTCGATATACGTGCGGTGTGCATGTTTCTATGATTATTCGAGGAATAACTCTTAAACGCGTGGAACAAATTTAACCAAATTATGCATGAATCCTTTTGAGTGGTCGAGGCAACACGTTTAGGAAGCATTCGCGGCGCTGAAAGTTACCTCCCAGTAGTTTTCTAATAGTTTATTCAATTCCGCAATATGTTCGTGTATTTAGGGGTAGCGTTGCAATGATGTGGGCAGGGGCAGGAACCGGTCAAGGCGATGTATGAGGGTGGTGGTGGGACGGGAACGAAGTGGGGCAGGACGGGGTAGATACGAAAGGGGAGGAGAGGAGAGAAGAGGAGAAGGCTGGCGGGGCCGGGATGAGCGGAGTTGTGAATAAAATTACTTCTTTTTTACGCTTCACACAGAATTCTCTTTCCTTTTTCTGTGTAAAATATTATTATAATGAATAAATATCCGAGCAACGTCAGGTCATTTCGGCTTGTCAATAAACATAGACAATTCAGTTAGTATTAACAGTTTCTGTTTATTTTGTATATGTTAATAAGGTTGACAAAGAAACGAAATTTTGAATACAAATCATGTACCAAATATCGTATCTTGATCCCATATCTCATGACATACATGTACGTGTATCGAATCTCGTATCATGATCAAATATTAAGCTATTACTTGCAGAGTAACACAGTCTTTGCGTGCTTCATTCCTCATTATTTGATTCCAGACGTTGAAAATCTTCTGGGCCGACCTATTCAACGTCAGCTGGAAGAGGAGACCGGTGTTGGAGTAGCATTGGATGCTTTGGTTGACGTCACCGCAGGTAATATTCACATTAAGAAATCATTTAGATATTTAACAGGATTCCACTGTACTACACAGGCACGGTTTATCTGCAATTTAAATCCCATATACTTTTAAAACCGAAAAATTAAATAGAATAACATTATTTCACTATTCATATGATGTAGCGACTGATTCAGAACAAAAACATATTGCCTAATTTAAAACTCTTTAAGATATGAGTATTATTAAAGTTTTCGAACGATATAAATATGGAATATATCGCAGTAATGGTAGTTCCAAATAAAAAATATAGTGAACAACTTCAGTGAATTTTTATTTTATTGCGTTTACAAGTATTGACAGATATACGCATGTAGTTTTTATATATAAAAACTAGCACTAATGGTGGCACCAGTATTACCTTGTTATGAGAAAAATACCAAAAAATAAATATCTGCCGCTTTCACTATCAATTTCAAACGTTAATAAAAAATTGCGTATTATCCTCAACTCCTTAAGTTTAAATCAATTTAGAGTTTTCAGTTTAGATAACTAGTCAGCCTTGGTGTGATGAACACTGAACACTGAATATTTTATGAATACGAACACAAACACAACTTACCAAATTGTGATTAAACTAACGTACTGAGATGAAAGAAACGCTTAATTTTTTTTGTACAAATTGACGTTCCATCACAGTCCAAAGAATTTACGTGTCTTGCAAAAAAAATTAAGGAGAATCCAGTTCTTTTGTCACGGTTGAAGGCACAATAGAGTCCGTCCTGCTTGCAACGAAGACTTGCGACCCCTGTTCTGCAGCAACCGCAGCCCATGAGCGCTGCCAGTCGCGCGTTCCAAAATGGATGGCCCTGCGCGCGACTTTTTGCAACAGACTCCAGGAGGCCCCACAGCGCTGCAGGCGGTCGTCACGCAAATATGCAGCTTCGCTTGTGCCCGACAGGCTGCGCCACCGCAGCCCGCCACGGAACTCTAAGAATGGGGTAGTGATGTATTACGCTGTTAGCACAGCACCTATTCGCCTCTTCCGTCTTTAGGTAGAAGTGCTTTTTGACACTACACTCGTATGCTTCTCCGCGGCACAGTGAACATCCATTCCTTCGCGTTGAAGAAAGTAAAATGTACGCGGGGAGAAAGACGACGGACACGCATTAAAATACTTTGGCAACAAAATGGAGATAATTTAAATAACAATATTGTTTTTGAAATTATCATAATAATCATTACTTAATTACATTACTCATCTATAAAAATATTTAACATTCTTCGCATTGTCACACTCTCCAAAATCAAATGTTTCGTCGTAGCTTTTCTCATTAGCCAATGACAGCAACATTTTTCTTAAAATGTCTGAAGTGTAAAGAATTAACTTTTAAATTGGTATACTATTCATTATTTGAGAAAAGTGTAATGATTTCATTTCTGGCACATTCCCCAAAAACAATTTTGGAAAAAGGATAAATATTTATCAAACTGTAATTGATAAAACAACGTGTACGTGAATCGATAGTAGCAAGACAGAAGAACAGCGCGCCGCGGAAAGTATATTTCGACAATTTTGGAAAACACAGTGGATTCGGTAGTTTTGGAAAGAAATCTGACCGTACAGTTAGTTGGAAAATAAATAAATAAACATTGTGGTCTTTATTTGAACACGATCGGACGACGGGTTCATTTAAAATTAGAATATGAAAAATTAGAGAAAAATCCCAGTGACGTGTCAGATGCAATAACTTAAATATCAAAAGTTTATGAAGAAGTTTTAATTAGGTAACGAGAGGCGTTGTAAATCGTCGTTGTCTAAATTTAATAAAAATTATAGCTGATCCAAAAGACTTATAGAACGTTGAATTTCTGAATTGAAGAAATGTTACGAATTAATAATACCAAAACAAGCGACGAATTGGTGTATAGTTTCGACAGAGAAACTTAGCATTTTCAACCTATAAAATATCAAAAATATATGTTTGAGCAAAAAAAACTTTAACATTGGGCAAAATCGTTAATGAAAGAACGCATAGTCATGTCAAAATAACTTATATTGTACATTTTAGAAAAATTGGGAGAACAACAATGAAAATGCAAGAATGAGATTCACCGGCATTTTTTCTCTTACGAGGTGACGTGTTAAATCGACATGATTTTAAGAACACTTCTTCCGAGTCAGGGGTGACAGCATCGAATCCATGTTGGACGAATTCGAGATTTTTTAAGAATTTGGACTTAGACATTTTTGTGACGAATCGGTACCGTGCAATGGACATGCGGACGGGTAGTGCAAACAGCCATTGATGCAGTGAATGAAGTGGAAGAGAGAAGAAGTTGTTTTATTATTATTTATTGTGACTCTGTGCTTCGAAGTGATCGAGCAATTTTTGGAATTCACGGGGAATTTCTTATGAAGAAAGTCAGCCTACGCAAGATTGGAGCGTGCGAATACATCGGCGCGTGCAAGTGGGCACGCACGAGACGACCGGGCTGGCAACGGCGCTGTCTCGACGAAACTCAACAGAAAAGTGTCGCATTCGTGGCGTAATTATCAAATTAGATATTTGTTTTCGAGATCACCCAAGTAAACTAAATAAACTTTGACAAGACCGGTGGAAATCTTGAAATTTTAAAAGAAGAATGCATGCAATTGTTGTCGAACTAGCAATGCAAAATTTAGTCTTGTTTTCTCATTGTTAAATTTATAAGTACGTACGTACGAGAGAAAATTTTTTTAATGTAATTGGTTTTTTGGTAAAAGGAATTCCTGGACGCATAATAGTTATAAATCAGCTGATTAATATTAATTTCATTTAAAAGTAATGGTATTTGAGTTATAGCAATGTTGCCAAGCACGAGTACATTTATATCTTTACACATTGTTACATTGTTGTTGAGAGAAGGCAACAGGGGACGTAGTGATACATGTTGATGAGAGAATAAACGAGAGAGAACAGGATTTAAAGTTCTTTCTTTCTTTTATGAAAAAAAAAGGTGTTCTTATTTCAGTATTTAGAAGTTCTGTGTATGCTACAATAGGGAACGTTGTTTACAGGTATTTCCCGTACGGGGCCAGCCACGACCTACGATCAAAAATAATTTTATGCAACGTCGTAATATAATAATATTGATTAATTGAAGAAAAGGGGTATAGTATTATATACGGTTGTATTGGCTTCACAATCTGTGGCTAGGTTAATTAATTAATTGAAAAGAGGAGGGAATAGAACGGTTGCTTTGGCACCACAACGTGGGATTTGGAGGTCAAAAAAGAGAGAACAGTTGCAAAAGTTATATTCCACGTAACCTCTGATGTATAGTCATGATGTAAGAATATAATAATTGACCGAAGTTGCCCAGGGTGGCTGAATGTAGCGTCCTTCACCAGAAATGTTAAGCAACTTCAATAATGAATTATCTTTTAAATCATATTTATGAGTCAATATTAAATATATGGCATTACATTAAGTCTGTATCTAACATATTAATACATGTTTTTAGTTCGGATATAAAAAACTTCTTCTTTTCTTCATTCTGTAGAGATTCTACATTTTGTAGAGTGTGTAATAAATTATGTTCATTCGAAACACACACACACACAGTGCATGCAGAAATATTTACACAACTCCAAATTCACTTCACATACTGCCAGGCTCACAAGTAAGACATTTTGTCTCCATATACAAGCATCACGCTCTTAATCTTCATGAATAACAAACAAAATTCATCGAAGAGGAAAACATAGAATGACATTTCTGTGTAATTTTTCTGCAATGTGGTATTTATTTTTCTGAATTTTTTTCAAAACGTGAACTATTTATATTTTTACTTATCGTTTAAAAATGTCTGTACAAAATGTATACGAATGAATTACATCTAACAAATTTAATTTATTCAACTTTTAAGTACCACAAAATCAAATGATTTATAAAGGAGAGAAAATACTTCCTATACTGATATTATTGAAATGAAAGAACGCTATTGAGATTTATGTGAAAATGAAGAACGATATAAATTTTTAGGATTAATGTCATCACCCAACACTAAGTGTAGAAAGCACATTTATCACAATGATGCACGAAAATAAACTGAATATTCTCGAACTCGGAAGTAAAAGCACTCAGAGAATATGTCTTAGTTTCCTCCTCGCAAATATTTGCAAACCTCCTACTCTAAGGTAACTTCTACACTTCAATCTGTTATAATCAGAATGTCGATAATTTTAAACAGTTAATTTAAAACATTGATTTCAAATTGTAATTAAAATTAAATTACTTTTTATATTTATTTGAATTGTTTACTTTTCATTGTCAGGACAAAACTGTTCTAAGTGTGCTTTTTTAAATTTCCTTTCTCCATTTGTATTAATAAAATTGAGAAATTAATTTGTAAACGAAAAACTCAGTGGTAATTTTCAACGCTAATACAATATTTCAAACGCAAAAGTTTTCATTATTGTAATTCAGAATATGAAAACAATATATTGTAGTTTTGACAGTTAATTTGTTTGCTGAAAGACGTTACCTACGTAGCGTAATATTACTAAAATATGTGTAATATTATTCATTAATACGTAAATTACTTCGAAAGCTACCTGAATTTGTGAACACACATTTTCAACAATGAGTACTCCGGATTATATTACGTCCCTCAAACGTTTTTTTTTAATTCGAGAGCTTCGAAAATAATATAACGTTACAATTGTAATATATGCATTCGTAATTTAATATTATGAATGTTCGATAACAAAAATCGTAATTAAATCAAACCAGAAACACAAAGCAACTACCTAACGCTAAATACAATAATTCATTTCATAAATTTATTACTCGATTCCAGTATTCTCGTACACAAACTATTCTTTATTGCGTGATTATTTTATTTGTTACAAGACAAAGAAATAATTCAATATAAGGGAAATAAAAAGTAATGTAATCATCGACCTTACGAAAGCTGCAAATATCACAGTAGAAGTCGTGAAAATAAATGCCTCAATTTAAGGTATCATTAAGTTTGTATGAAGTTCGAAGAAGAGGTTATAGCGACCTGTTGTGATACAAGTAGATGGGCTTCGCCTCTCGATTTTTACAGCGAGTTCTAACTGCCTGTCGCTTCTTCAAAATGAAAAGTGTTGGTGCAAGCGCCAATTCTGATCTCAAACACTTCGAAGAACACACCAAATGTAATTGGTATTAGAAAAAGTGGGATCAAAAAAAGAACGCAAATTATCAGAAAAAAAGCCTTCCTATTTAACACTCACCTTATCGCAATCCAGCTCACCCACAAATCAAATTATTTTCTGTTTCAAAATTATGTTTATTATATAAAACGTTAATTTTCTGTTACATATAAAATCTTTAGCCATAATCGAGCAATCCAAATGTACAAAAAGCATATAATGAGCTAGAAAACGAGGAAGACCAAAACATTAAGGGAGGTCTTGCTAACTGCGTGGAAAGGAAAATATATTTCACAAACTGTATTTTTCAAAACAAATGTTTCGATACCAGCAAATAAATAGATTATCGGGTGCCTGTAAATTACTTATTACTTATTAGTTATTCAAAATTTTAAATAATTTAATATTTTTCTGTGTTTACCTAAATTAAAATATATTTAGTGATTTGTGATGTACGCTTTATTGTTTTTATCTGTCAAATGCAAACATGTCTAACATTTTAGGCTCAATATTTTATTTCATCAATTGTGGTGTTCATATTTTATTTCATTTTTTAATATAAAATGTATTTTTTGTTGATAAATATTACAATGTTTACCGAAGTTTGAGGTAAAGAAGAAACAATCGTCACTGATTTATTTTGATTCTGTGCACGTCGGTTCTTATTTAATTTATTAGTTAGATGTTAATATTCCAATAATTATCTGTGGTTTCTCCAAACAACAACAACAACAGGCGATTGCCGAAGCAGTGCCACAGCAACAAGGGCTACGGTGAGCGCGCGATCTTTCCTTTCCCTTCTTCGTCCTCTCTTCTCCCCTTACAGAGACGCACACGTGAAGTGCATTACTTTACATGTCGGGAAATTAATCGAGAGTTAAGAATTTGTCACATCTTAGACGGTGCCCCACTGGTGGAAATACCTGGAAAGGGAATTCCATGCAAGTCGTAGTGCAGTTCCGCATCCGATTTCACGTTCTAAGTGGGGGAGGAACACTGTCACCTTCCTTAATGTAAAATTCACTTCACTAGGGCACTAATGCCCCTAGCAGTTGACATGCCGGAAACAAATCAATCAATCCGACTTTCATACCCTTCGCATCAATCCTTCTGTTCACTCCCTCCTTGTCCCTCACACACCCTTTTCTTCCCTTTTCTTTCTCCAGTCTTCTTCTCTCTCTTCCCCATCCTCCCCGTCGCCACTCTACGTCTTTCCCCATGGCGTAACATTCCCGCCCCTCCCCGCACTTCTCTCTCATTTCACCTTTTGACTCTCCCAAACCTCCTCACCCTCCCCACCCTCTCCTTCTCATTCTATTGACCCTTTCCACCCTCTTCACCTCTCCAACTCTTCACACTTCTCACTCCCCTACTCTCTCCACCCTTCTCACCCTCCTTATTCTCTCCTCATTCTGTTCACCCTTCCCAACCTCTTCCCCTCCCCAACTCCCCACTCTCCTCGCCCTCGTCATTCTCCCCACCCTTCACATCCTCGTCAGCCTCCCCTCCCCTCCTCCACCCCGCGCCGCCACAAGCGGGTTTTTCCATGTCAGCGTCGCGTCGCGTCGCTGGCCAGCGCCGCCCCATAAATCACAGCGTGTCCGCGGCCGACAAGAAAATTGGGGCGACCCGCGCGGACCCGGCACACGACGCCCCGCGCGATAGCGCCCTTTGCCCGCACCCGCCCCCTCCCCGCCCCTTCCCCGCCCCCTGCCCGCCTCCTACCTCGCCTCCTGCCCCGCCCCCTGCCCCGCCCCCTGCCCCGCCCCCCTGCCCCGCCCCCTGCCCGTCAACTGCCCTGCCCCCTGCCACGCCCCCTGCCACGCCCCCTGCCACGCCCCCTGCCACGCCCCCTGCCATGCACCCCGCCCCGCCTCCCTGCCCCGCCTCCCTGCCCCGCCTCCCTGCCCGTCCCCCTGCCCCGACCCCCTGCCCCGACCCCCTGCCCCGACCCCCTGCCCGTCCCCTGCCCCGCCCCCTGCCCCGCCCCCTGCCCCGCCCCCTGCCCCGCCCCCTGCCCCGCCCCCCTGCCCGTCCCCCTGCGCCGCCCCGCCGCGCCGCTCCTGGCGCGCGGAGGAAGAAGTAAGTGAATTAGAGCGCGGAGGAGGATCAGCGCCTCTGCTAAATGCAGCTGGACGCCGCCAGCCGCTCTTTCGCCTCGCCTCGCCCGCCTCGCGCTTTGCTCTTGGCGTGGAACGCGCTTCGGAGGCGGTCGGCGCGAGTGACACTAAACGAGAGTGCTAAGGCAGAGGCGCGATTCTACTCTCAACAAGACTTTCTCTCGGCAAGACAAGAATTGTGATTCCTTCCTTTCGTATTTTTAAATTCTCTTTTATTCTAAGTCATGAAAGGAAGTGTATAATAGTCATAGTAATGATTCTCCTTCCGATTGATTGTTGAATTGCGTGCATTACATGGTTGCCTAGCCTCTAACAGGAAGAATTTATATGGCAGAAAGTAAATAAATAAACTGCAATTGTAATTAACCTATGAAAGTTTTCGTGAAGGTCCATGCCGAATAGTAAGATTTGTACTTCCGTGTATGTAACGAAAATCATGTTATGGGATATAGTTCACGGTATTGGTTAGCCCGTGAACTATATCCCTTATTTTACCAATTACCATTATCACTACAGTATTTAAAAACATGTTAACAGCTACATGACTTAATTAATGCACTTCCACTACATTTTTTAAACAAATGATTGCGTTTATTTATTAATCTCCTCAGAAAAAGGTTTAAAATGTAAAGGTAAAGGTTAAAGGTAAAAAATTTAATTTCCTGCAGCACAAATTTCTCTCACTACTTACAAATAATTGTTGCTTACAGATAGTACTGATAAATATTTAATATTCAATTTTCGGAAGTGTCCTAACCAGATTCATGTATTAAAATGTAATAATAATGTTTCCGAGAAATTTCTTTTACGTTTTACATCGTAAAAACAGAATATTTTATCAAATTTCTATACTTAAATGAAAAAAAAATTCTATGATACAAATATCGCTCAGTTCTGAACGTTTAAGTCAGAAGAAAAAATACGTTTAAATCCGTATTTAAAAGTTTCTTATGTTTAAATCAGAAGAAACAATACAAGCTTTTGTTCAAATAAGATTCAAGAAGTAAATTGTAGGCTTCTATATTTTTCATCTAAAGAAAGAGAACATAACTGGTGTGTGCAACGTTCTTTAAAAGCAATTTTCGCATCTGTACTCGTACAAGTGCACTACATTGAACATAACTGCACTTGGTGATAAAAGCGAGGCCAATTTCGCAAATTACGGAACGCCCTGCGGTTTCAGCTTAGAGATTTTATGGAGACGAACGAGGTAGACTTTTATTACTTCCTTCGAGGGGATCGACGAAATGGTCTTCTTTTTGCGGTACAGGAGTTCCAATTAAAGAGTTCGCTGCAATTGTATGACGAGTTTTAAAATTACGGTTCACTGAACCAATAACGACCTCGGACAACAATGGACTATTGTTAAACAGCGAACTTTCTGATGAGAATTCTGGGATGGCCGATGAGAGCAAATAATTGTGAAGCTCGAATTGCACTTAAAATAAACCTCTCCTACAGGGCAGTATCAAAAATCAACGTCCTTCAGCAAATTAATTAACAACTTCTTCCATTTGATCTCATTGAAATTATCGCGGCTCTAACTTTCGCTTGATACTTGTTTAATTTTTTAATTAGGTTGAAGTTTAAATGATGAAACTATAATAAAAGAATAAAATTGTTTAGAGATAACATTGTCTGATAAATAATTCATTATATTTTGAACGTTTGTGATGGACTTCAAAGAAAGATAACTATTTCTTCATTATTTTAGTTAATTTTTCCCCTTACATATACGTTATTTACATGAACCATTCTGCGAAAGTTTCTTTTTAATCCTTTGAAAGCATCCCCTTCAATTTTCATAAAAAGCTCAAATGTGTCACTATTCGTTACCTACGCAGATTTAAGCTGTAATTACCTTTCTAAATCACATTGTTATCTCTCCTATTGTAATATATAATTCAATTTTAATTAAATATCATTAAATTATTTTCACGTCATAAATGAACCAATAGCCCAAACAATATTGCCAACTGAACCGATAGCCCAAAGAGAATTTTCATATTACGATTAAATAATAAATTTCAATAAATAATAATAAATTTCAAAGTTGACCCCAATCACTCTTAGAGACTCGAATAGAATAGAATATTATGTACAATAAAAGGATTTGATATTAATAAATCCAAAAATATCGGATGACGGACATGTATTACGACAAAATAAATATTAATTTCACACTCTGTTACGAAAAGTAGAAAGAAGCATATTGCCTGTATATAAACGAAGTGCAATAATTTATTTTTATGTTGTTGAATTATTTACACCTTTAAGTCATACATTTTATTTTCCTTTGATTAGATTTCATCTTTGAAATCAATAAAGTCCTGGAATGTAAATGATCTAAATTATTAATTATTTAGTTTTTGACTAAGTACCAAAGCAGTGAAAATTTGTAGGATTCTTGTATCTGATTTTTCGTATCTTACAATTAATTTAACTAATTAATTTACTTCAAATTAAAGTTTCGTAAAAAAACCTGTTTTATCTCCTATTTAACAAAAGATTTTCAGTAGACAATTTAACACAATCGACATCAATTTCATTGTTTCTAAACAAAGATTTGACGCAGTGTGTTTTATTTGTATAGTACCAAGGACATGCTCGCCTAAAACTGTTTTTAAAATTACTTATTCGTACTAACATTGGAATTGCAATCATACACCGACGGAAAAGCTCTTATTTGTCTTGAACATATTCACACATCTACTTACGTACGGTTGCTCTAAGATATGATCGGTGTCTTCTACCTACAATTTCGACCTTGTGTTCGCCAACCAACTGCGGATAGAGAATATAAATATGAACCTGCTAGCGTACGCTTCTTTATCTAAGCAATCAGTTTCTTAGAGGAGTACACACAAATCACCCATACCCTAGCCCCGAACTCGCGCTGCGCGTTCCATGAAAAGGACCCATCCCCTGGCCTTGTTTGTTCCTAGTGCTCAAATACCGCTCTCGCGTCCCACAAATGTTTTTTATGCTTTGCAAGATGCAAAGTTTCCTCAACTTCGCGGACAGAAACGTGCGGCGGGCACTAGCGCAAACTTTCTTATGGACGAGTTGCGAAACTCGCGGGGCATTCAAGAGACGCGCAGAATTCTGCAGCTCGCTGCGCGGCGCAGCGGGAAATTTGTAATATAAATAACACGCGCCCCCTGAAAAACTGTCCTCGCTTAAGTTTTCTGCGCCCCCGAAATTTGTGACCGACAGACTCGTGCCTGATGTACGGAGACATGTGCGAGTTGTGATGGGAGACGCAAAGTTAAACTACGGAAACTTTCTTCTCGATGCACTTACAAGCATATCACCCACATTTATTAGGGACCTTGAAGAAACTTGGTCGATTTTCACAAATTAAGTTCCAGAGGAAATTAAGGTTTTATTGGTGCAATGAATTCACTCTTCTCGAATGAAAATCAGATTGTTAAGACTTCTCCTCAAGAGATGATTCATTTCAGGAACTACACCTTTTCTTCGTAACCATTTGTACCGATAATTTACATAAAGTTGTATCAAAACGACCGCAGAAGTGATTGGCTTAGTTCGTCAATGAGTCAAAAGATTTTGACGGAGCGCTGCGGCGGCAAAGCAAAAGAACAAATTTTCTTCAGAATGAATTTCAACTATAGACTGTCTCTATTAATTTGTTGAATTATAAAAAAGTTCCAAATAATTATAGACAGTCATAAACAAATATAACAAATATATTTTGTTTATGACTGTCTATAATTATTTGGAACTTTCTTCAGAATGACATCAAAGTTGTCCCATTGCTCTTAATGCATTTTTCACGGAAAGCAGAAGTAAAAGCAGCAGGTAACGCTTTAAATCACGATCTGAGAATTAACACTTAAGATAATATAATTTTCTTCGGATTCTCAAGCATGACTCAACGCAAAAAAACATACTAATTGCATTTTCACCCCTAAACTCAGAGTTGACAATTTAGACTCCGCATCAAGAAGTATTAATAAGAACATGTTTGTTTTTACATTCATTCCAGTTTTTCTATTGTTCCCTAAGTGAAATTGTGTGAGGCAGGTTATTTTCCTACAATTGTATAGGACTTATTTTCGTACATTATATCGTGTCCTTATTCCTAGTTTTTGTATCTCTAATAATTACGTTATAAACGCTACTCTAAAACTGCTATTATAAAATTATTGATTCAAAATATGCTTATGTTTAAAAATAATGCTGGTAAAATGCTTCATACATTGCCTATCCATGAGACGTAAATGTACGTAACTGGAAAAAAAAACGCTAGATTCTTTATAATCGATAGAGGTATGTCCCTAAAAGCACAAGAAATCCTCTGCTTTATATTCTGCGTAACTTATCAGATGAGCATTAGCCTCCTTCGCAACGTAGAGCGCTCTATCTTGTGCGCGAAGGAAAGGGTCGACGATAAATGACCGAGGAGGTCGCGTCCATCTTGCAGGACGTCACTGCGATCGCTCCCCCGACCTCTGCCGTCCGCTTTCTCGCTTCCCGCCCCAGCTGCCTTCTCCTTCTCCTTCAACAACCTGCTTCTCCCCGACGACGTCTCATCCGCAAACGGTCTCCTACTCCTCTTCCTTTTCCTTTTCTTCTTCTTCTTCTTCTTCTTCTTCTTCCTCCTCCTCCGTCTCCTTCAACAACCAGCTTCTCCCCGCCGTCTCTGTCGCACACGGTCTCCTCTTATTCCTCCTCCTCTTCCTCCTTCTCCTCCTCTTCCTCCCTCTCCTCCTCTTCCTCCCTCTCCTCCTCTTCCTCCTCCTCCTCGTCTTCCTCCTCCTCCTCCTCTTCCTCCTCCTCCTCCTCTTCCTCCTCTTCCTCCTCCTCCTCCTCTTTCTCCTCCTCCTCTTTCTCCTCCTCCTCCTCTTTCTCCTCCTCCTCCTCTTTCTCCTCCTCCTCCTCCTCTTTCTCCTCCTCCTCATCCTCCTCCTCTTTCTCCTCCTCCTCATCCTCCTCCTCTTTCTCCTCCTCCTCATCCTCCTCCTCTTTCTCCTCCTCATCCTCCTCCTCATCCTCATCCTCTTTTCTCCTCCTCCTCCTCCTCTTTCTCCTCCTCTTTCTCCTCCTCATCCTCCTCCTCCTCTTTCTTCTCATCCTCCTCCTCCTCTTTCTTCTCATCCTCCTCCTCCTCCTCTTTCTTCTCATCCTCCTCCTCCTCTTTCTCCTCATCCTGCTCCTCTTTCTCCTCCTCCTCCTCCTCTTTCTCCTCATCCTCCTCCTCTTTCTCCTCCTCCTCCTCCTCCTCTTTCTCCTCATCCTCCTCCTCTTTCTCCTCCTCCTCCTCCTCTTTCTCCTTCTCCTCCTCTTCCTCCTCCTCCTCCTCTTCCCTCTCCTCAGTCTTCAAGAACCTGCTTCCCCAACCTCCCCCTGCATTTTGCTTCGCTTCCGTCACTTCCACCTGTGAAATTTCACAGTCGCCTTTTTTACAAAACGCCTCGGTTTCGTAGGCAACGCGTCCTAAGCTGGTGTTCGGGAGGTACCAAACTCGACCTGTGACGAGGTCGTTTCTTGAGTGTTCATTGGCTAAAAGTGATAATCTTTCACTTACCCTTTCGCCTTCGAACTGTATACCTAAGAAGTTTGAAACATTTATTTTACACACACACACACACCCTCTGCATTGTATTGCATTTAAAAGGCACGCATTCAGCACTTGCGTCGCCACCGATCGCACCACAACCTTTGCCATTTCTACCACGTTCTTCTCTCCCTCTCTCTCTCCACCGCGGCCATCGCCGTAACGTCCTCCGTCTGCCCTCTCCCTTCCCGCTCCCGGAGAGGCGACGGCGGCGCCGCGTGGCTCGGCGAGCGCGAGTTCATGATCCCGAAATTACGATCTGCGGCGTCCATGTGTTATTTGTAATCCCGACCACCTTGATACCGCCGCCGCAAAGGGCTCTCGAAGAGTCCGCGATTTACGGCCCGTCGCCCGCGGCAATTGATGGCGAAGGCGACGCTCGCCACAGCGCGAGAGCGCAACGGCCCCGCGAAGAGAGCCAGCGCCCCCGAGGGCCGGCCGCCACCTCAGCCACCCACTTGCTGGAGAGCTGTGCTCGCCCTCCGGACGTTTAAGAGTGAGTGAGGATTTAGTGCCTCCTGGCGCGCCCGCTGCTCAGGTCGTCAGTCCCGTAAGTGCGGTCCATGTTCCACCCCGGGAAGTGGTGGGGCTTTTCTCCCGCTGGAACATCCGGCGCCGAATTGCATTGTCGTCGTTCGAGATTCCCCCCCCCTAAGGTACCTTTCTCAACTGGGCACCGTCTTCGCTCGGATCAGTTCTAGTCTCCCGATTGATGGATTTCGCTTAAAAAATAAACTTGTAATCGTATTCACTGTTTCCTATGAATTAAACAACATGTCAATAGCATTTTCATTTGAATGTTCAACGCACATCAGTCTGTGCATCTGAACGATTAATTACGAGAATTGCCACTTTGATTATATTTGTGACCAGAGTTGCAGTAAGTAGAATCACACTGAAGCAAAAATCTTATTTTCTGCCTATGAAAAACTTTTCATTTTGATTGATTGTTTAATTACTAGTGATTCCGAGCGCGTCAACGGCTGAGGTCAGTATGTCCCTAAGCGTAGTGCATGTCTTTTTCCTTGTGAGATGGCTGTGATCTTCCCCCGCTAGATGGTGACATCAGGCGTCGACTTACCGTCGGCTAGCGTTTTTTTTTTTTTTTCAACTAGGTATGTCTCCCTAGGGGGCACCGCGTCAGCCGGGACAAGCTCTAAACTTCCAACCGGTCTCCCGGCATATGTGGTAGTGCATATATGTGGATACATAAGTGTGTATACGTAAGGGACGAGGATAGGGCAAGTAAGAGGAAGGATCGCGCACGGTCCGTTGCCCGTTTGATAGTGCATTCCTCCGACATTCGCCTGGTGTTAGTCTCACGACAAGGGTGGTAGTGTAGTGCATGTAAGTGTGTGTGATTAAGGGGAGAGGATGGAACACGGATGATGAAGCAAAGATAGTGCGCGCTCTGTGGCTCGCTTGTGAAAGTGCTACTTCAGCATTCGCCAGATATTGATCGGCGAAATGGAAAGCAATCTGTCAGAGCAGCCGGTCTCTAGAATAATCCTACAGTCAGTGGAGGAATTATTTCTTGCCAGTGTTGAAAATCCGCTACCATCGGGACTTGATCAGGACATCGATCTTCTGGTGAACGATGCCGCAGTCATCACTGAACCCTCGCGGCTGCTCCATCTGCTTGAAAGCCGCGCACGCTCTGAAGGTATTTAGAAGACTGGTCTTTTCAGTCGATACTAGTGCCTCTCTTTCTCAAGTGAAAACAGTCTCTATTAGTTAAATCAATTGCAGAATTCCTCCACTATTCTTTCACGTAAGTGATAGTCAACATTATCCCCAACATTGCATATCAACACTGCATATCTTGTATATCTGTGCTGTTAATAAATAGTAAAATTTCTGCGAGGCAAAGTTGTGAAAAGTGTAAAAAAACGAGAGTGAAAAAGATTTCCGTATTATTTGTGATAATTTAAAACACTGTTTCGTTTTAAATTTATCAATTTCTGACGATAATTAATGAATTCATTCCGATGGTCCGTTTTATATTACGTTTATTACATTTTCAAAAAAATATTTTATAAAATGTCATCAAAGTAGAATGCAAAGTATCTAAATTAAAGTATAATTCAGTTCAAACATGCGGTAAATTTTATGCAAATTTGCACTCTCAGTTGTACATTTAAACTAATATTACTTGAAATTTGCACACACTTAAGTATCCATCACAATGTAAACGCGACCAACATTTTTACCTCGATACGTTTGTCTCAACCCATTTCAAAATTCATCTAAATCGATGCTAATCTGACTACGATCTCCTATATCTAAGTACTTCAACGCTTTGAGTATTTAGAAAGGCAATCATAAGTTAAGGAAAGTGATAAACGTCTCTCTCGATGAGCATCACGAAGTTAAATAGCTGAAGCAGAGGGAACACGCTTGCGGTACTCCACGTTGCACCTCCGCAATTGCGTTCACAACAGCCTCCCAGCACCGCACCCGCGGAGGAGCTTGCACAGAGCGTTCCGTCCTCAGGAACAAAATGCCTCGCTTCAACTTCTATGTTGCTGCTGAATGTAAGAAGCACCCCATCGTTTTGTTAATATAACTAAAAAATCAATATTTTTTATTAACATAATTACTCTAGAAGGTGACTTTCTTTCTTTCATAATGCAAACACACATATGAAGAAAGTTATTTATTATTCTATAGTCGTCAAATTTCTTACTACCGACCATTTCCAATTATTTTCTTCGTCAATATTAATAGTAATAATAATAATAATAATAATAATAATAATAATAACGTCTCTTAGTTATAAAGATTTTAATATATTAAATGTAAGCAAGCAAGAAAAAAACAAGTGTTGAAAACAGATAAATAAATAACATTAAATTATAAAATGAAGTGGTAGAGGATAAAATAAAGTGTCAATTAATATAACAACTTAAACCAATATTACGACTAAATATCGATGTATAGATTTCAAAAGCATATCTGTATTCATAAAATTGATGAAAATTAGCATCGCGTATTATGTGGCTCCGTCGTTTGTTTCAAAGGGCCCCCTGGCCTGCCCTGTGTGGCTCGGGCAACCTCAGTTTGCCACCCCCGAACTAGCCTCTCCCGCGGGAGTACCGCTCTCCAAAGGAACGCACCTCACGTGGCTGCACTCTGTCTCGCGCGGACATCGACCCAGGCCCCTGGCGCCGGCGCCGACGCCTCTGCTGCCATCGCCGCCGCCGCTTCCACCATCGCCATCTCGAATTCATAGACGCCGCCACCCACACGGCCACCGCCTTCCCCTTCATCGCCGCCGCCGCCGCTGTGGCCGCTACCGCTATCATCGACGTCGCCACTGCCACTACCACTGCCGCCACCAGTACCTCCGCCAGGGCCGCCTCTGTCACTGTCACCGCCACCGCCATCAGAGTAGCCACCACTAGCACCCTCACCGCCACCATCGCCACCGCCATCGTCACCGCCACCATCGCCACCGCCACCATCGTCACCGCCACCGCCACCGTCGCCAACCGCCACCATCACCACCGCCACCATCGCCACCGCCACCATCGCCACCGCCACCATCACCACCGCCACCATCGTCACCGCCACCGCCACCGTCGCCACCGCCACCATCACCACCGCCACCGTCGCCACCGCCACCATCGTCACCGTCACCATCGCCACCGCCACCATCGTCACCGCCACCGCCACCATCGCCACCGCCACCATCGCCACCGCCACCATCACCACCGCCACCATCGTCACCGCCACCATCGCACCCGCCACCATCGTCACCGCCACCATCGTCACCGCCACCATCGTCACCGCCACCATCGCCCCCGCCACCATCGTCACCGCCACCGCCACCGTCGCCACCACCACCATCGCCACCGCCACCATCACCACCCGCCACCATCGTCACCGCCACCGCCACCGTCGCCACCGCCACCATCACCACCGCCACCGTCGCCACCGCCACCATCGTCACCGCCACCATCGTCCACCGCCACCATCGTCACCGTCACCATCGTCACCGCCACCGCCACCATCGCCACCGCCACCATCGCCACCATCACCACCGCCACCATCGTCACCGCCACCGCCACCGTCGCCACCGCCACCATCACCACCGCCACCATCGCCACCGCTACCGCTACCATCGTCACCGCCACCGTCACCGTCGCCACCGCCACCATCGCCACCATCGCCACCGCCACCATCACGACCGCCACCATCGTCACCGCCACCATCGCACCCGCCACCATCGCCCCCGCCACCGCCACCGTCGCCACCGCACACATCACCACCGCCACCATCGTCACCGCACCATCGTCAGCGCCACCATCGTCACCGCCACCATCGTCACCCGCCACCATCGTCACCGCCACCATCGCCACCGCCACCGTCGCCACCGCCACCGTCGCCACCGCCACCGTCGCCCACCGGCCACCATCACCACCGCCACCATCGTCACCGCCACCGCCACCGTCGCCACCGCCACCAGCGCCACCGCCACCATCGTCACCGCCCACAATCGCCCCCGCCACCATCGCCCCCGCCACCATCGCCACCGCCACCATCGCCACCGCCCACCATCGTCACCGCCACCGCCACCGTCGCCACCGCCACCATCGCCACCGCCACCATCACGACCGCCACCCATCGTCATCGCCACCATCGCCCCCGCCACCATCGCCCCCCGCCACCATCGCCCCCGCCACCGCCACCGTCGCCACCGCCACCAGTCACCACCACCACCATCGTCACCGCCACCATCGTCACCGCCACCATCGTCACCGCCACCATCGTCACCGCCACCATCGTCACCGCCACCATCGTCACCGCCACCATCGTCACCGCCACCATCGTCCACCGCACCATCGTCACCGCCACCATCGTCACCGCCACCATCGTCACCGCCACCATCGTCAACCGCCACCATCGTCCACCGCCACCATCGTCACCGCGCCCACCATCGTCACCGCCACCATCGTCCACCGCCACCATCGTCACCGCCACCATCGTCACCGCCACCATCGTCACCGCCACCATCGTCACCGCCACCATCGTCACCGCCATCGCCACCGCCGCCACCGTCGCCACCGCCACCGTCGCCACCGCCACCGTCGCCACCGCCACCGTCGCCACCGCCACCGTCGCCACCGCCACCGTCGCCACCGCCACCGTCGCCACCGCCACCGTCCGTCACCGCCACCATCGTCACCGCCACCATCTTCACCGCCACCATCGTCACCGCCACCATCGTCACCGCCACCATCGTCACCGCCACCATCGTCACCGCCACCATCGCCACCGCCACCATCGTCACCGCCACCATCGTCACCGCCACCATCGTCACCGCCACCATCGTCACCGCCACCATCGTCACCGCCACCATCGTCACCGCCACCATCGTCACCGCCACCATCGTCACCGCCACCATCGTCACCGCCACCATCGTCACCGCCACCATCGTCACCGCCACCATCGTCACCGCCACCATCGTCACCGCCACCATCGTCACCGCCACCATCGTCACCGCCACCATCGTCATTGCCACCATCACCACCGCCACCATCGTCACCGCCACCATCGCCACCGCCACCATCACGACCGCCACCATCGTCACCGCCACCATCGCACCCGCCACCATCGCCCCCACCACCATCGCCCCGCCACCGCCACCGTCGCCACCGCCACCATCGCCACCGCCACCATCACCACCGCCACCATCGTCACCGCCACCATCGCACCCGCCCACCATCGTCACCGCCACCATCGCCACCGCCACCGCCACCGTCGCCACCGCCACCATCGCCACCGCCACCATCACCACCGCCACCATCGTCACCGCCACCATCGTCACCGCCACCATCGTCACCGCCACCATCGTCACCGCCACCATCGTCACCGCCACCATCGTCACCGCCACCATCGTCACCGCCACCATCGTCACCGCCACCATCGTCACGCCACCATCGTCACCGCCACCATCGTCACCGCCACCATCGTCACCGCCACCATCGTCACCGCCACCATCGTCACCGCCACCATCGTCACCGCCACCATCGTCACCGCCACCATCGTCACCGCCACCATCGTCACCGCCACCATCGTCACCGCCACTATCGTCACCGCCACCGTCGCCCAGAAAATCGCTGCCGGCGCGCCTTCTGCCGCCCTCACAATCGCCACTTTCTCCGCCACCTTCTCCGTCCCCGCCTCCGTCGCCTCCCGCCCCGCCCCGCCGCCGTCGCCGCCGTAATTGGGAACCTGAGACCTCATCGCGCACGCCCTCTCGTCTAATCGCCCAGAGCACCTCCGCCCCCTCCCCCCCAACGCGTTCCACGTCTTCTCTCGCCGCTCCTTCTCTCTTAATGAGACCCAGGGCTCAGCTATGTTGTCTCGAATTACACGGAAATATTCGCGGGCTTTTCGGGGCCTTTGAAATGGAGCGCTGGTTACATCTAGGTAGGCTGTCGGCATCGTGTGACACGAATGAAAGGAAATTTTCTTTGCAAAGCGTCAGATTTTCTCTTGTGCCTTTCCTTTGAGTTCTTAAAGTGATATTAAAAAGTAATGTTGGGATGTTAATAATTGTGTTTTTGACGATACAGTGGTCACTGAAACAGTTAACTCTGTGAGAGATTCCGCATTTCCCTGAGCGTTATTGTGATATTCAAAAGCTACCATACAGCCAATTAATTTTTTTAAATTTTGTGTTTGAATTATGTTTTAATTTTAAAGGTGATTTACATCATTCTAGTTAATGCAGAAAACTACCACACAGTGTTAATGCAGAGAAATTTTAAAGTTACATACGTTCAAGTGGTCAGACGATTAAGGTCCTTACTTCATTTCCTTAGACACGTAATTAAAATCTAAACTGTCTGGAGATAAGCAACAATGAGTTCACATCACAAATTTGTCATCACTCATCAGATTTCGTAATCCAAAAGAACCGCCGAGTGTTTCACTGCTAGCGTAATCTGGCGAACAAGAGAGTCAACTATGCCCGCCATTCAAGTGCCTGTACCGTTCTGCCCTCTGGTAGCTTCTTCAAAAACTGTTGAAGATGACGAGTTACCGTGGCGCGATAATCAAGAAATCCTTGAGTATTCTAGTGTAACTGACTACAGCACTGTCATGCTTGGGAGTTGTTGACATTATTTCTGTTCTCTCATTTCTGTTAGACATACGACTGTCTCTTCTGTTTTCTGCATGATATGTTATTATTACTTCAATTAACTGGCAAGGCAGGAATTACGATTCTAGAACTCTTATTTCATTGCATCGTCTCTCATCATTTTTACTTCCATTTTTCAATAAGTTCCAATAAAATACTTCATTTGCACACTTATCTCTTAGAGCAGTCCTTTCTGTTCTTCTGTTAATCCCTTCGTTAAATTGAGGGTTCTCGGACTAGATCGGTAAATGAGCATGGTTCAATGCTTCAAGGCAATGATCCCTAGTGGCCACCAAGCACAATAACAAGGGTTATAGAACCACTAACGTTTAATAATAGTGGTTATATGACCATTAACGTTAAATTAGTCATGTTTGTCGGTAGAAAGGGAAGATGGTGGAAAGAGAAGTCGGTAGAAAGGGAAAATGTTTATAGTCCCTTCATTACAGTTGTATAGAAATGGCTCCTTTAAGGTGTTCAAAAAAAGGGTATATATTTCGGCGTAAATGTGAATGTTTTAGGACTTGTCGTACATCAAACGAGATATATATCCGAAGTAGGTAAATGATAGTGTATAAAACACATTCACATTTTGGTTTTGATACTTGCTGAGTGTATTTAGTGAGTGGAAAGGTTAAGAGTAAAATAGATTATGATGTAAATGATGCTACACATAATACGAGAAAAACATAGAGATAAAGATAATGTAATAATTAAAGCAAATTTTAAAATGTTAATTCTACTGGGGTATGAGGGTCACTAACATTAATTAAATCAGAATAGGAGTACAATTATAGAAAAGAAATGATCTTATTCCTCCATATCCAAGTATTTAGCATTATTTTCATTTAGAAGCGTCAGAAAAACGAACCAAAATAGCTCATCACACGAGTGATGTAATTACAGATCACATGATCTAATATGGAAGTCAAGGGACAAATTAAAAATAAAAATACACGACCTATAAAAATTTAAAAATTTACATCTTCATTGTTCATTACTCTCTGATTTCCATAAATATTACATTCACAATCGATAATCCATCAGTCAGATAAGTGACATCCAACTTTCAAGTCAGAAGGGAATGAGGTAGTTACACATTCATTAACTTTGTGTTTTACAGTTAGGGAATATGAACTCATTACATAAATCAACGTTCTAAAAGTAAATCAAACATTTAATCAGGAAATGGTATTCATATTGCATAGAATCTTACCGCGAATATTATTATTAATATTATTATATTTTACATTTACCATCTGGTCACAGTTGTAAGTTTTAACAAGTACGTGGGAATATCTTTCCCGTTTACCTTCGCAGTTGACAACTACATTTACGACCCCATACCTATTCACCAAATATAATGGTATAAAATATATTTGAATGTTCAAACATTTTGATTATTCACCAGATGGTGAAATGTAAAATATCACTACCACAGGGGCCCTTAACTCCTAAAGGCAGTTCGAAAAGTTGAGGGTTAATAAAGTAACTGAGCGTATACCAAGAAATCCGGGTTCGCTTCCCCGCTGGAGTAGTGAATTCTTTGAACACTCATTTGTATTATTACTATTATTATTATTATTATTATTATTATTATTGTTGTTATTAATATTATTATTGTTATTAATATTATCATTATTATTATTATGTAAGCATTTTCATGCAGTTTTATGGTAATCAAAGAAAAAGGTGTTTTCAAAAAATTTGGAATTTAGTAGCAAATCGAGACCAGCAAAATTGCTGTTTAACAAAACCACACAAAATGATTTTCCAAAACGTAGCATGCACTCTTCTCAAGACGAACAAATAAAATGCTCTTGGCATCACTTGAATAAATTAAATATTTATTAAACAATCTTCTCGGATCTCTGCAAAAACATAGTATAATGTTCACAGATACCCAGTACAACCGTTCTTTACACATCAAGAACATAAAAAAGTTGATATTCCAAAACGCGGAACGTGGATAGCAAATATTTCGTGGCGGGTTGTCCCATCCTCGGAACATTGTTCTCGCATGGCATCCGTGTTGTAAACAATGACACACTGAATATGATACTTCAGTCGGTACACGCAGTACAAGAATAGGCAGAATAACACAATTAAATATTTGCACTCGTTAGTCAAAATCGATACCGTTTCATAATTTTGGGATTTTCGCGAATTTCTGAGTTGCTAACAAAACCATAGACACTTCTCACACGGCCGGTGGTTACATACATTTTTTTCAATTTCTGTTCGCATTGGAAATTAGTTGTATACATGTTAGTCACGAAATTTATGTATAATATCCACATAAAATCCATCACAATTTTTGTTGATTTGAGTTTTTGCAAGTCATTAGAAAGTTGTGTGTGCGAGCGTGTGTGTGCGAGCATGTATGTGCGAGCATGTGTGTGCGAGCATGTGTGTGCGAGCATGTGTGTGCGCGCGCGTTTATGAGAAACGTGTACATAAAACATGAAGCACGATTTCAGAATTTTAGTTTTCTGAACTTGTATTGTAGTATTTTCCAATCACTAATACCGAGATGAATTATTATACAATTAACCTTGAATTATTTTGAAATACTTGTTTACGTCAAGTGCTCTTGTTAGGGATAATTGTTATCCTTCCGCCTCTCCTTAGGCTAAACGCTAATGAACTTGCCGAAAGTTGGGTGTATCCTTAGGAGTCGGGCGTTGCTGCAGGTGCGCGTACGAAGGCCCCGAGGGGGCATATGCAGAGGCCCACGCGCTTCGCCCGCGGGGACAGCGCGCCCCCGCCTCCGACCTCGCCGCAGTCAGTCAAGTGTCAAGTTAGACGGACGGGCGGCGGGGGGGGGGGGCGAGACAAAGCGCGCGTTCGTCCGGGACTCGACACGCCCTGAGCACGCGCGCCCGCGGCCACGCCCCGCCCCCCCCCCGCCACGCCACGCGACGTCACGCGGGAGGGCAGCGTGCGAATTGTTGGGGGAGGGGAGGCGGTATCGTCAACCCCTGGAGAGGTTGATCCCTCCCGGCTGGAAAAATATTGCAGCTGAGTGTCAATAGCTCGGACGTCAAAAATCCGGACCGTCGCGGTTATCCGATCCGTCAATAATTCAGACCTTCGATGATACAGTACCGTCAATAATTCGAACCGTCAATAACACGAACTATCAATAATAACGATCATCAGTAATAGGGACCGTCAATAATAACGATCGTCAATAATAGGGACCGTCAATAATAACGATCATCAATAATAGGGATCGTCAATAATGGCAGTCAATAATCAGGATTCAATAATCAGGTCCGTCAACATTGCGGGCAATCAATAAGCCAGGTTCCATTCTGGCGACAAAAACGCATGAATGTTTATGTAGTTGTACATATTTGCACCAAAGTACTGTACAGTACGTATTTGTTTAGGAATGTCGATACGACGTAATAATTTTATTGAAACTTTTGATTCCAGAAAATTACCATCCACTCCACTTATCTAACCTTCTGAGTGAATTATTTTAACAAGTTTTCTTACGATGAAGACTTCTACCAGTCCTTTAATTGACTCATTTCAAAAATTCGGAAAATTTGTCAATCTGTAAGTTTCCTAATGAATGTGAATTTTCGACGTTATTTTGTAACTTGTCCCTGACAAGGTGGTAATTCATTTTGTAGATGACCATTTAGTAGCGTAGATTTCGAATTTCACACAAAAATATTCAAGTCAAGGAAATAGGAAAATATTAACTTCCAAAGAACATTATTAGGATTTCTGTGCAGTGCAAAAAGTGGTCTTCCTTTCACAATTATTTTATTTTATTTTAATTTACCCTTCTCCCTTTGGAATTCTGAGTGTCGCCACAGACGAAAATTGCCTATTCACTCCCAGCAAGAAGGAGTGTAGGCGGCGGGCAAGGGGTCGCACAGGTTACAGACACACAGATTAGAGTACATCTTTGCCTAATTAAGAATATCTGGAAGCAAAATGTAGAGAAATAAAATTTATTTGCCAAGCATGAAAAGTTAGCAATAATTTTTACAAAAGTCATTTTTAGTTATAATCTACTATTCAGTATATGTGTAATTGTAGTAATCTCCAATAAAGAAATGTTCCTATACATCCCATATAGAATTTTATGTTACATATGAACGTAAAACTTGCAAGCATCTAAGTAAGAACAATATTTTGCTTGGATGGATTAATATAATATTCATTTTTCTAATGCGCATTCACTTCTTGGAGCAAACTGTCGACGAGATGGTGATTGGATTTGGGAAATGACATCTCTTCCTGTCACCAATATATCTAGTCCGATACGACGAAATGATCACAGGACGTTGATGCAATTTTCCAAAAACTGATTGTGCAGCAATGAAGTGGTAATTCCAAAGTAACTAGTGTCCCCCAAATATTTGGCAACAAATAAAATGAACCATTACAATCAAACAGGCGAAACATACATAGATAAAGCTGAATCATTATATACTCAAATGTGACCTTTACGTCCTTTGAAACACGCATCTCAATCAACTTTGGATCGATTAAACGCATTTGGGATCCCAAAGGAAGATTACGAACACTCCTGAACACGCTTCTCCAATGTACGTCTCATAAGCAATCTATCACGTTCTATTTTATACTTTTGTCAGCCTATTTAATAATATTAGTGTAAAGAGAGTGCTTTAAAATAAACATATAATCTTGTATATTGTTTCCTATGAAGTAAATAATACTTCAATTCATTTTCATTTTAAAGTTATACACATATTATTCCGTACGTTTGAACGATTAATTAAGAGAATTATCATTGCGATTATATTTGCAGTTAATAGAATGACACTGAAGCAAAAAACATCACAATTGTCTGCCTATGAGAAACTTTTCATTATCAAAAGTCAGCCAGTACTCTAATAATTTCAAACAAATACTTAAGTATTTCAACTAAAACTTGCTCCTGAAAAATTAGATTTTTTAAAGTATTTTTTTCATTCAGTATTACCTGAGTTTTTACTTCGGTTATTGACTGAAAATGAGAAAACTAATCTGTATACGAAACTATACTGTATACTTTGTACATGAAAAAACACTTAATAAAAATTCTGTAATTTTGAATAGACAGCATTTAAGACAGTAGATCAAAGAACACCGCAAAAAACAAAGAAAAATTCTCCGTTTTCCGCCGCACGATTACATAACTTTCTCTTCTTACGAAGTATTCGTAAGGCGAGAAAGTAAAAAACACCAGAGAGTGCGCTTCAGTAGAGACGACACCGATGACCCGACCCCACGTCGTTGCTGCCGCACGGAAGAAGACACACTCGCAGTTCCAACTCAAACATGAAGATGACGGACGACGCGTCAACACGCCCCATAAAAGTAGGCCCGAAGAGCCCCAAAATAATGAATACTCGTCTTGTCCTAAAATTAACGCCAGATGGCCGACTCATCGCAACTGGCCCAGTGGGCCTACAAGTAAAGGCAGGTTAAAGCCGATGTACACAGCGCGTTCGCGCTCTGGCGTAAGGAACAAATCCAGATGAGTTAATTTGGTCACACATGTGAGGAAGTGCCTTGCAGTACATATGTGAATATGTACGTCAGCGGAAGATTTATCATTCTTGTGAGACGGCGGCGGTTGTATAGGTCATGGAGAACTGTACGCTTTAAAGGGGCGCTTCCAGGCAACCAGTGGGGAACGGAGACCACCCAGTAGTGCTGTATATTCTCTCCGGAAGGATTCTCTACGCGACCACCAACACACGTTAGTGGTTGCATACGAATGGGGGAAGGGGCGTCAGCAGTGGACCCCACGATAGTTTTTTCCTTCATCAATCTTTAGGTAAGGAGTTAGCGTTTCATCGTTTATTACTTTTTATTAGTATCTTTCTTAACTTTAAGTAAAAATTTTGACTTTCAACACATATCGCACGTTTAGAAAAATCGAGCCCAGCGCTGTGCATAATCGCTTCGTGGAAACTCCAACATTCTCTTACCACGAGCTTGCCCATAAACACGTTGCAACCTTATTTTAGTATTTATGAAGATAACAGGTGTGCAATCGGAGGAACAAGGTAAATAATGAACTTGTTATCAAATAAGGAGTTATTGCCATTTGTGTTCCAGCGGAAGACCGCAAGAACAAAAAATGTTCCAATTTTTTATGTTTTTCTTAGACCTCAAAAACTGAAAAAATTTACCACAAGCTGAGCGTAAATGATTTTCCTTCAATTATATTTCAATTATTCTGGGGTTCTGCGTTAACCCCACCCCCTCTCTCTTCTTTGTGTTCTCTGTGTACTGGACTGACATGAGACTTCAGATAATTCGAACGAATAATATAAAATACTCGTACGATAATTTATTCATTTAAAAAATTGCATGTTCAAATAATAAATTCTATTAATCTCATTCCTAAAAGTTCAGAAAACTGTGTATAGGAGATGACTAATGTAAAACAACAATCGGTGACAGATATTTCTTAATGTAAAATAAATTCATTTATTCATCTTCTTACCACTGTCCTATTCATATGACATTGCACGTTGTATATTTTGTTGCTCCTAATTTTGTTTATTTTCCATGAATTTTCAATATATAGTGTTTTTTAACCATTTTATCTGATGACTAAATTATAATTGAATGAATATTTTTAGCATACTTAATAAATAATTATTTCTGAATAGTCCGTTTTTACTCAAGGTACCTTTCATAGAACTCAAAAAAATGAAATACCAATGCATTACATCATTCAAATGATGAAGTATCAATTACTTTCTTTCCGAACCTCCAATATAAACAACCGTTCATACGACCCTACGTGCCCTCCTGGTAAGCGAGACCATGATGACAGATCCCGTACTACCTAATATTGTAGCGCCAGCTGCCATGGCACGGCGGTGTGCCGCGATTGCCGCACTGCAGGAGACGGTAAGGTTAGCAGGAGCCGAATACTAATTGTCGCAAAAATAATACTTACACACCTTCACAGCACTTGAAAAAGTACGAGTTTTGCATGCCCCTGAATAAGTTGGTAAAATTTAAGTAGGGATGAAAATGACAAAGTGGATCGCAGTACAGAATACTCCACGTTCATTTTCATGTTTGGAATCGTTTATTTACTGACGTTTCGTCAAAGTGAATATGATCTCTGCAGAGCAACCTCAAATTAATACAATGCTATTTTTGTTTGAGTGGCAAGTTAAACATAAATGAAAACAATTGTCTTTAGGAGATGTATTTAGGGTAGTAACATAGTAAACCGCTTAAAGGTATACTTTATTTATTTATTGCCAACTTTTCTCATCAATAAAAAATATTTTATTAATTTCTGTTTGCTCTGAAAAGAAAAAGTTTATTTTGACGAAACTTCTGTAAATAAATGCTTCCATCTGAATGGTGCTTATTCTCTAATTCGATCCGGTGCTTATTAACTAG
This sequence comes from Acheta domesticus, assembly GCA_031308135.1. NCBI lineage: Eukaryota > Metazoa > Arthropoda > Insecta > Orthoptera > Gryllidae > Acheta > Acheta domesticus. The sequence goes on along the minus strand of JAHLJT010000631.1, from coordinate 263,874,896 downwards.
TTCGATCCTCTCTTTCATTTTCGTCTCTCCTAAAATAAATCAATTTTGGATCAATCATTCAGCAGCCATCTCATGAATGTGGTAAAATTAGATGTTCACTGTGTATTCAGCACGATAACTGCACATGCGCAAATCTTTTTAAACCATTTATTATTATACTTGTAAATAGATTACATGTTTTAATTTAAGAAATATCTTCAACAACATTTACCATTATAAATAGATTTCATTGTTCAGTTTAAAATAAAACATTCTTCGCATATTTATTATTATGAATAGATTACATGGTTCAGCTTAAATAAAAACCATTGTATTAGATTTAATATTTTCAATAGGTTACAAGGTTCAGTTTTAAAAAACTTTTCTGAGATATAAGTTATTATGAAGAAGTTACATGTTTCCATTTAAAATATTCACCAATAGCGTTCTATGTGTTATAAGGATTTAAGATTTTACTTTTTTACTTATGTCAATGACTCAAATTTACTTACTTACTAATGAACTGGATGTTAACTCGACTCTGTTTTTTTCATATTTCCCTATTTATTTCCTTGCATAATTCCCTCCATAAGAGAAAATGCAGCATCATTGAACTGTTGTCACATTTCTCTCACAACCGCGATCCCTTCGATCCAGGTAAGTAATGCAGCGCATATCGAAGGCGAACAAGCAATGAAGTCAAGTAAAGCCGTAAAATCTCGTTTCGGATTTTTATTATCCTGTTTGTTATAGATATAGACAATCACTTATTAGTCAGTTAAAAACCAATTAGAGTATATGGAAAGGGAGGGGTGAAAATTGTTTAAAGGAAACACTTATTCTTGATAAAATACCAAATGTAATCTTAAATTTCAAGGATAAAGAGATATCAACCACAATAAAGGATGAAATTTTTTAATATTTAGAAAATTTCGTCATACATATGTTTCGGGAGTGTTTTTCCCATCATCAGTGACTAAAATAGAAAATTCAGTGAAAAAGTTAGCAAAATGAAAATTACCAATGGAATTCTCTTTATCCTTGAAATTTATCATGGAATACCACAAAATCTCTGCTGCCACCACAGAAGAAATGTAATCTTGATAAAAACTTCAACACATGAAGACATTGCAACGTTTTGCCACTTTTCGGCCGCTTCTTCTGGCAATTTTGTCTTGGGAAGGATGTTATTGTTAATCAGATTTAAAAACATTAAAACTTATATTCCAATTACATTAGAGGCCTCTGTAGGCTAATTCATTTTAACTGACTATTTCACTCATGTCTGTCCGCGACGTAAGTAGCCAATGGAAAGCAAAGATATATTCAAATTAAACCAATCCCAGATGTTAATCGCCATCAGTTTGTTTACCTTTTTTTATCGCTGTAAAACCTTTGTTTACCTTTTTAAGATAACGATAGCAATTGTTTTACCTCCAAAATAGCTTGTGTGCAGCAATATAATGTGTCGTTGGTTATGTTTAAAACTCTGAAACATAATATAATATTAAAAATTCAGTGCCGAAAAACAGCGAAAGGAACAAAGAAAGCGTGTGGAAGCAATTTCAAGAATTTTGTGAAGAAAGAAAATACAAATGGACAGCACAAACTACAAATGAGGAATTTTCACATATTTTAGGTAATTAATGTACGAAGATTAGATGGTGAAGAATACAAAGAATATGCTGTCAAAACAATGTGGAACGTAACATCAAAAATTATTCAGGAAAATACTTTAATGAGTGCACACGTGTGTTCAATCCATTCGAATCGACAAATTCCGATGCTAATTCATCTTGTACATCTTCCATTTCAAATACTTCCACGGAAGGGCTAGACTTGGAAACCAACTTCCTACAACTTTAATGATTGTGTTTGTAATAAATATTCTTTTAAGTAGCCTTGTTATTATTGTTTTTGGAAAGTTGTATTACCATAAAATTGAAACATATTTGAAATCATTTTCTGCATTAAACTGTTATTTAAATGTTACTTGATTATAAGTTATTCCAGGAGGCAGTGATAAGTCGGGGTTGAATGAAAGGTTTTCATTTTCCGGTTGTAATTTTGAGTAATATTTCCCTTTTTCGTAATTCCTGTGATTTAAATTATCCTTTCAAATCATGTTATGTGTTTATTCGTGAAATAGTCACACTAAATATCACTCGAAGTGCTGTGCTAGCCGGTAAATTCACTCCTCGCTACGCGAGTGTAGCACAGCACTTCTCGTGATATTACATATGACTAATCAGTGATTGTCTAGGATCCTAACACTGGAAGTGCGCGTGCGTTGTGCGCAGGCGCGCAGGCGGCGGCGGCGCTGGTGTCTGCGCTGCTGGAGCGCGCGGGCGAGGCGCGGGGCCTGGCGCTGGTGGCGCAGGAGCGCCTGGCGGACCTGCGCCTGCAGGTGGACGCCCTGCGGCGCCAGTGCCCGCCCAAGGACCGCGCGCTCTGCGACACCGTCGAGGCCGCGGGGCTCGGCGTCACGCTCGAGCTGGACGCGGTGAGCCACCAAGGGACGAGTCGAGGATTCAAACGCACCGTCTCGCTTAGATTTCGCTTCTTCTTTCTTGGCGCGAGGAGGGGGGTGTCATCGAAATGGAATATCTCACGGTATTTCGCGTCGTTCTCGGTTCAGGCGCTGGGTGTCGCATGATCGCCAGCACTGCTCGATACAGTCGCGATCATGCCACTCCTAGTGGCACAACCGAAATACCGTGAGTTATTCTATTTTGATGTCACCCCCCCCCCACGCACCAAGAAAGAAAAACCGAAGTATAACTACACTCCGTGACGTCACAAAAGTTAAGCAATTTGAGACACCACGGATTACCGAATGGGTGACCGTCTGGGGGAACCCCGGTTACTAACGGCTCCGTGCCCCTGGCCGAAGGGATATAAGGCATTGACTGCGCCACTACGAGACAGACGACCCATAAGTTATCAGAGGATTACTCCAAAATATAGGGTTGAAGAGGTGTATTGCATAAAAGACGCTACGAAATGAAAAAAAAATTAAGTTCGGGTTGGAAGTTTTAAATGGTGTATCTGGTACATTCACCCAATAAGTTGTTGCATTGTGGCAGATGTTTTCTTTCATTCTGACATCTTCACAATGTGTATTTACGAATTGTCAAGATAAATACGAATATTTAGAGTATTATAAATGTCTTTGAGAGTTCAAGGTCAAAAGTATGAAGAACCAGCGTAAAAAAACATTATTTACTAGTGAAGGGCATACAGATGGTGAATGATCTAAATTTATTTCTTAGAAAATTTCCTTTTTTCCCTAATAATTACTTTCTGCTTATTGATTTTCATTCAAATCTTGAACTTAAGATAGTCTGTAACGTATTTGAAAAGCACAAACGTATTGAAATCAGAAAGGACTCTTCAACTCAGTTATTCTAAATGTTAAAATGACGTTTAACAAATAAGCCATCTAATTTTTCTAATTTTCTTAGCATTTCTTATTGTAACATTCCTATAAATCAGCTTAAAAGAAAAATCTGGGAAAGGAAACTATTATTTCCAGAGCACGTGTAATCAGTGATTCTTCATGCAGCGATGACTGCATGCGACTAGAAGCAGTCTGCCATTTCTCGCCGGCTGGCCATGAGCCGACGCTTGCTGGCGCATGTTGTATGCCTTTGTGCAACGGACTGTCATCCATTAGCATAGGTCGCAACCTTGCAGTCCTCGCATTGCTTGTTCCGCTGTCCATTACCAGTTAACCTATGTGTAGTAGGCTTGCTGGTGCACATTTTCTTGGTTCTAGTTAAGTTAATGGGAACATACATAAATATTAAAAATGATAGTTCATATAAAAATATATGAACATATTATTTATTATAATTCTGTATATTGAGTTTTAGAATGTCATAATGCGTAAAGTGTTTATAAATAACGTGTCCTCAGAAAAATCTATCATTCGAATGAAAGAAGAACTCAAATTACGACTTAGTTAAAATAATTAACAACACATACAGTAGTTCAATTGCAAATGATCATTGCAACTTTATGCGACTTCCGATTTCAGATTCTGTCAGAAATATTGTATGCAGTACACACTATTTTAATATATTCAGAATTTACTTGAACAGTTTTCTAAAATATTCAGAAAATTCTGGCCTGTAATTCATTTTAATTTCACCGCCTTCAAAATTAGTATTAGATTAGATTATTATATTTTCTTCATAATATAGCTTTTACTATTCTAATTATTTCAATTGTGCACTTTCTTGAACAATTCATCCTCAACACACTTACGATCTTAATATTCTAAATAGCTACATAATTTATTTACAATAAGTTCATTTCTTCAGAACCAAAATCAGTTTTAAAACTACTTGTTTTAGAAGTTCTGAATAAATTGTAATCTTTGTTGTTTTCATTTTAAATCTACATGATATTCAAAGTCGTCTGATGCAGTTCCAAAAGAAGAACGTAGGTTAAGCTTGAATGACAAAATTACGAAATCGACTGGTCTCTTCAATAGAAATCACATTTTAAGCAGTCGGCGAATGCACGCTCTTTTCTGTTTGAAAATGTGTTTCGCCTTGTGATTTTGCAATAACTTTTAATTAAGACCTAACTCCGTCTTCATCTACCAACATAAAATTTGTATTCACTCACTGGAATTGCAGTTTATGTGCGTCAATACAGTTTATAAATAAAAACAGGCATGGACTAATGCTTAAATAAAAATTACAAAAAAATTGCAGAGCATTAACACTTATAAGATCTATTCTATGTGTATGACAATACTTTCATGGAAGAAAATATTCTTCCTCCAAGGTACGTACAGGAATAAAAAATGCATAAAATGATACCTATACGTTTAACTCACAGGTAAATAAGTTGAGAAATTTATTAATGGTTCATATGAGGTTCCGAAATAGCGTGGATTTGGGACAGAAATTAAAAACAAATTAAGAATTTTTTGAAGATTTTTCTACGGCTGTGCGGAAAGGGAAAATCTTATTCAGAGATTTGAAACATTAGTAGAAGAAAGTGGTCAAAAAAATTTAATTTTTTCTGGGTGCAAGATGGCGTGGATTAGACAGGGATTAAACAGAGTTTAAAAACAGGACTCCACAAGCTAGTTCCCACAGAATATTGTACAGATGAATTCAAATATGTAAATATCCTTTAACATAATATAAAACTAGTATTGCTACAACAGCCGAAATTTCCAGTATATTTGGTAACGGTTACGTAATATTAGAGTAAATATTGTATCTCACGAAATATTGCTAGCGATTTTCAAACAATGTGACTCAAAATTACACTAAAAGTAATATTGTCAAAAAGTTTACAGAAATATTTTAAACATGTTACATTGAGGAATACATTGCACGATTTTTATATAGCGTCAATATTGAAGATCTTGAAAACGTTAAAAAATTATCAATTTTCAAACTTCCAACGATATTCATGAAAATCGGACTTACGTCACATTAGTAGGCAAACTTTATTTGAGCAAAATATATAAAGACAATTTTGAGCCATTTTTTGGTAAGTTTTGATGAAGTATTTTTTGAATCGTCATTTTTTCACTCAAAATTTTGCAAAACATTCTCATATTACCAAAAACCTGTTCATGACGTTATTAAAATACATAATTTCTTAAAGCAAAATTCATTTAAAAATTCCTCTCTTTAAGACTGTGGCTGGAGGATCAAGTCAAAAACAATATTCACTTTTCCTTCACTTTTGAAAGATCTATTGCATTTTCGAGAAAATAAAAATCTGCATAAATGTTAGGAATAACTTTGATATCATCGCACACTTTTTCAAGGCAGACAGACGAAATCAACCGCATATGTTCTTTCATATAAAATAAAAAAACACTACCATATTTCTTAGTAATGACATAGATCGTCTATGGAGTTAATTAGATAGTAAAAATCGGAAACAGTATCAAAAGCAAATCGCGTCTAAAAGATATCATTACCAAATAATTAAATGATGTATTTCTAAAACGATCAGAATATTGGTCCAATCAATGTCAAAGAAATTAAGGAACATTATTTGCAGAAAGAACTAACAAAAAAGCACTAAAAACATGTTAACTTTCATTTTTCATCATAATATTGATTACGAGCCCTTTTCTGATGAGTATTAACACTCATGTCCAGATAAAATCGCATTGTGCTATAATTTGTATTAATTGTATCTTTATTTTACTTTTTTATTATTTACGCCTGTTAAAATAAGAGAAAATATCCTTTCTGTGTTAAGCAATCTTCAATATATTTTCCAGTTTCTTTCACAATCAAAATTGAGTTGCATATTTTTTATTACGTCTGAATGTTTTTCTAGTGATAAACATACAAGCTTCACTCAAGTATGCGCAAAACTCTTGATGTAATGTGATGATAATTTATGTGAAACGACTTCCTTGTTTGAAGTCTCTTCTCTTTGTACTCTGTGAACTTTGTTTTTATATTCTGGTCCTTATTTAACAGAATTATTGTTATTAACATCAATATTTTTTTATTCTTAATGAAAAAACATTTTCCCGAAACGGAAGCCCATAAATATTAATAACAACTACAATTCAGTAGTACAAGACAATTTCAGGGTTAAAAACTGAACAAAATACAAATACAAAAATAATAAATTAGTTTCTCAGCAATTATACAAATCGTTTGAAAAAGTCGAGCACTTTTTGCATTTCACACGGCAATTGTTAGGGCAACCTGACATCTTCACTGATGTCTAAACCCGCCCTCTTTTTACAATAACCGAGCCTTTGTGATTTGGAACTGAGTTTGATTCTGCATGCGTTGACCTGCCACGAGTTTGCTCCCCTGAGAGAAAAAATAACGCATTACATTGGTAACCGGAGATCCGTATCGTTTAAATTGTAATTTATTTTCGTTGTAATTTATTTGACACACGGACGAGTGGTTGCGGTTTTAATTAAATCGAAATCCGAATCAGTGCCGCCAGGATTTTAAAATTCTATGTCAATTTCATGTTTCAAATGATTTTTTTTCTCAAAATTTGATTTCGAATGTGATTTCGTCATAGATGCATCAAAAGAACATTTAATTAGTAGAAACTAGTGATCTTCATGTGTCCTCAATAAGGTTTTGAATCAACTACAGTAAATGAGAATATTGTCCTGACATTTTTATATTCCTTTTACGAACTTTACTTAAAAAACGTTACATCGACATTTTGGTTACGACATTTGGTTTACTCTACGAATAAGCAAGTTTTCAGCTCTTATATTTGAGTGTTTCCCGAAATTCCTTCAGATCCTTTTATATCACATTAACTAAGAAGGGCATTTGATTTAGTAAGTTTATTTTGTTTGTTTAATTTTGCTTCTGTTAACTAAGTTTCGGGAGTGGTTACCAATACCGAATTTCTGTACTTCAATCTGAAAAAAGAATTATTTTCTTTCACGCTTACTTTTTTGAAGATGTTCTTCTAGTTTCTCTGCTATTTCCGCTATGTAAAAGATCCCAAATTTTCAATAAAATGTCAATGTGTTTGTTAATATGTGATTTTTGTTTCATGCAAAATATTTACATTTTAAATGTATTTCTTTTCTGAATTAACTAAAATGTTCTAAATACGTATACCACGACATTTTTGTTTTTCAGTACCCAACGATCTTGGATGCTGAACAATGTGTCGTATTCTTTTCTGATAGACGAAATCAATTTATTTATAAAATCACATTAAAAAGAAAATATAACTTCTGTTACACAAATGTTCAAATGTTAAAGAGATTGAATCAAAAAATTAATATAAAACGTATAAGTTTATTACTTATATTTTGGGTATTTTTCAGGAGCCGTGTAAGTGGAAAACTTCAATTCATAATGGAGTACATGATCCAATTAATACTCAAGAAACTGAGAGAGTCTAAAATAATGCTTCAGAAGGTCCAATCAATAAATTTACTCTGGTTTAAAGTTGCAATAACCGATTATATCAAACCGCAAATGAAGGCTTAACGCCAGTTATGTCAACATAAGGGATATTCTGCAAGTAGACGACCTGCATGACATCATTCGTGTATTGTACCACCAAATTACCATCAACATTATATGGTTGATATTGTCTCAACGTGCATACCAGAATGAAATCATAAACGTTCATAACATGAGCTGCAATACTAAAAAATAAATAAACAACTAACTTCTAATAGTGTGATTTTATATGCGAATTGTTGTTATCTGTGAATATTACCTTATTTACATACTATTACTCTATACAGACATTGTTATTAATCATTAATCACATTATTAATCTATTCCATTTTTTCAAACATTTTGTTTATTTTTGAACTAACAAACGTTTGTTAAAGAAAATTATTGAGAGTTCGTTTCCCCCAGGGGCGTCGAGGCCGAGCTTAGACTGCTTTGGCATTAATTCGCCTCTGCACTAAATGGAAGACCGGACGATCTCCTTGCTCTGTCTAGAGTCCCTTCACACAGACAGTATCGCAAACGCCGTTATTTTATATCCTTTCACTCTATACCTCGTCAGGGAGAATTCAATTGTAGAGAAATTATAACTGAAGACATTTTGGAGATTTTAAGAACATTAATATCTGTTTATAACTGATTGGCGGTTCCCATCATATACAATACCGCACAGTTCGAAGTCCTCTGGCAACTGGATACAAAATCGGGTGGAATGGGTGAGTCACAGGAATGCGCCTCTCTCCGATTCATATTTTTGGGCATTTAGTGAGATAGGAGAGAAAGCATCGTTATCGAATTCATCCGGGAGCTTCAATTTCAGAAATTGTTGCAAGTAACATAAACGATAAAAGTAACGATAACAATACCCCCTCTCCTAACTCACCAGGAAGTGTACTCCGATTTAAATGTAGTGCCCTTGAAGGTCACGAGCTGGAAGGAGAGGAGGCGCAGTCATCCAATCGGGACCTTCAATACCAAATATTTAAGTTGTAACGAAGCGCCCGATTGGATGACAGTATCTGCCTTTCCTTCCAGTTCGTGACCTTGAAGGAACACTGCATTTAAAGACCTTGGGTCAATAATATGCTATGTCACATTTCTGTTGAAATTGAAATGTTAGTGATTTTCGATGCCCCATAGATGCATCTACATCAGGGATGCCCAACTGGGGTCCGTGGGCCGCATGTGGCGCAGGGTGCCTTTCCTGGGGCCCGCGAAAGGTTGTAAGTCAAAAGTGAAAGCCCCTCGCATCATGACGGACAAGAACATTTTGCACCTAGTACATGCGCCCTGTCGCTGTAAAGAAAACCCCTTAGTCTAAAAATAGGTAAAGTTTATATTTAAGAATTATTTTTTCTAGCAAATTGAGAAATTCAAAATCATCCCAGTGAGTTTCCCTGCGTTGTGTAGTCTGATATCAAGCATGTTTCTTTTACCACGATCAGAGTTTCAGAGCATCCGAGCAATCTACCGAGATGATCAATAATATGGGGTAGTGAGGTGTGGATCGCCCAAGTAATGTAAATATGGGCAGCAACCGAATTGAAGAGTTTAGTTGTGGCCCGTGTGGAGTTGTAAGATGTACACCCTTGATCTCGATTTGGGATTCTATTTTAATGGTTCGCCGCAAGATGGCAGTGCAATTCATAAAGTAATGTTCATGATCTCAATGCAATTCTAAACGTTTACTCTCCTGTTTTCTCAAACGTATAGTCGCATAGCATGTTTTTGCCGCGAGATCTTCATTTTAATCGGAGACTTTTACATGAACGTGAGCTTTAGGAGCGCAGCTCGGCTGAGTGGGTGGTTTGGCGCTGCGCAGCTGCTGTCGGACGCGCGGCTGGGCGTGCTGCGGCGCCTGGCCGAGGGCAACCTCAGCGCGGCGGCGCAGCAGGCGCGCGGCGAGTTCCAGTTCATCCCCACGCACGTCGAGCAGCAGACGCGCGACGCGCGCAGCGGTGCGTACACCCCCACCCTCATCCCCGCCCCCATCCCCGCCCCCATCCCCGCCCCATCCCCGCCCCATCCCCGCCCCATCCCCGCCCCATCCCCGCCCCCATCCCCGCCCCCCATCCCCGCCCCCCATCCCCGCCCCCCATCCCCGCCCCCCATCTCCGCCCCCCATCCCCGCCCCCCATCCCCGCCCCCCATCCCCCGCCCCCCATCCCCGCCCCCCATCACCACCCCCCATCCGCACCCCCATCCGCACCCCCCAACCGCACCCCCCAACCGCACCCTCCATTCCCACCCCAAGGCTATTGCGCGGACGCTGACTTCCAAAGTTGCAATTCAAATTAATTTACGTGTGACTCGAGCAACATGAAATCGTAGGCTTCCGAGGAAAGAGTCAGTATCGACTAGGCCAGTGTTGTCAAGGTCGATGCCACGAGCGGGAGTCCGTGGCACGAGTGCCACGACGAAAACGCCCCTTCACGTACTTCGTACGTGACGCCCCTTCACCCCGCCACCAGAGACAACGGCATCCCTATTGTAAAACGGCGGGGTTACTAATAGTTTCCTTTCCGGATGCTAGTTGCGCGGAATAGCTCGTGGCATGCTACGGTGCGAGGCGGGGTGCCACTGCCATCAGTAGAAGACCTTGACACCACAGTACTAGACTGTTCGGGAGACGCTGCGTCCTAGGCAGAGATACAACGTTCCAGTTTCATGCTGCGACCCTCCTTAGGGTGAAACACCACGCGTGAGTGTAAATGTTTTCTTCCTGTAGAGGTTGGTCAAATGAAAGCTTAGGCTTCCGCGTCCGGAGAAAGTATATACTTGGCTGTGCGGTAGACTCCGCGTTCTAGGCCCAGATGCGAACGTTTCGGCCGTCATACTGCGACCTTCCTCAGGGCGAAATGCCCTGAAGCATGTCCTGAGGGATTTTGCCCTGAGGAAGGTCGCAGCATGACGGCCGTTGGCATCTGCGCCTAGGACGCGGGGCGGCGTCTCCCAATCAGCCAAGAAGATGCAAGCAACATGGTCCATTCATTAATGCTATTTAATTTCATGTTACGAATACTGGTTCATTGACAGGCCCCGTAGCTTAGATGTTACGGCGTCTGACGTGAGATGAGAGTTCTTCTTGGGAAATGATTGAGGGTAGTGGCATGGTGGGGCCTAACCAACCTAACCATCATGTAGCACCTTCAAAACCTAATTCCTTCCCAGTCCTCTCCCTGCCCGAATACAGTGAGTATGTGGAATGAAAGTAACTGCCTGGAAGGGGTATGAAACTCTCTCTCATAGGTTTATGAACCGCTACGTGAATGTCATTTGTCCGACGCTGAACTCCCTACCAGTAGGAGTGTTCAAGCGCCGTCACGAACTTACGTGTCACAAACGGTAGACAGTGTTCTTGGCCGCAACGGGCTTACGAGACACAGCGGAATCGAGGAGTGGAAGCTTGCGTCAAGTTTCCTGGGGTGTAGAAATACAATGGAAAGAAGTAACTGAGAGGATGGATCGTCTGCTATCGTTACACGGGCGTAAAATATTACAATGATGATGAACAACTTACGCGAACAATAGTGTCCGCGTAATTTCCAATGGTGTTGATGATAATGATAATGATGATGACGAGTACAGATCAGTTTACTAACAAGGACGATGTAACGTAGTTGTCTATAAACTAACCCTACTGATCTTTTCTGATGGAGGAGATTTATGGCCTGTTCGATTAGACACAAAGGGTATAAATTCGGATTTTGACGACTATCACAGATCCATCTGTCTGCCGCTCAGATGTTAATCAAGTATCAACCCTCCCACTCATACGTTTGTGGTCTGTACGTTCTGCACTTTAAATAAATGATTTTCCTAAAGTTTAATCGTTTCCGGTCTTATAAGTTTCTTCATTAACACTCCATATGTAAATATATTATTCAATTTAAGAGAAACTGCATATTATGAAGAGCCATTAAATTAATTAACATTTGTACAATATACTCTTAGTTCATGCCAATTGATCTGTACAAATGTATGAACTATTTTGGGCAAAACTGTACGTTCGACAACCTAAACCGCATATCTTTCAATGGCGCTCATAGTACAACAAGCAATAACTTGGCCCAATAACTTAATTACTCATATGTCCATATTTCTACAGTAATTGTCATTTCTTTCAGTTGATTCCAGAGTACTTTCGTGAAGTGTCACACTCCATGCTCACAACTATATTAGTAGAAGAGCCCGTTAATTGTTCTCGTCTGTTCATTCGGGAATACTGGAAAGCCATAAGCATTGATGCATCATACAATACGTGTTGTCTAGATGGATTCTTAACGTTAAAAAAATCAAAACATATGTTACATTCGTTTTATGAATATCTGTTTGTTCAGGTGTAATTGGTTGAGTCAATAAATACAGTATGAATAAATAAATATAATGTTATCGTTAATTTTTTCATAAAAAATTCATTTAGAAATGTATCCTAAGTTGATAAATGTATTGTTAGCTCCGTACAGTCACTGTATTGGAGTCACCAATCACCCTCGAAAAAAAGACTCTTAACCTTCCTTCAAAAGAAAGTATTTAAAATATTAACCATTTGCATTTGAGGCATTTGTTTGAATTCGACAGCCCGTATACCTACAGTAAGGTCATAACGGAAGTCCATATTGGGATGATATCGTATCTTACTTTACGATTTTCGCGAAGAGGGAAACGGGAAACCGTTATTGTAAACGTAAATTTTTGCCATTATGGAATATTGTAATGTTCTCGAGTTACATACTGACATACATGACACGCGCCGCCCCACACAAAAGTCAATTTCTTTGCTAAAAACATACGTTTCCCGTGACACAAAACCAAAATATTATCAGATTTCATATACTAGATAACCACCATTATTACTTTCAGAAATGATTAGTAATAAGTCATCGAAATCGTATCATTTTTTATCCATTCTCATGTGAAGTTTTGGTTATATTCTGAAGTGCTTACGCACCCTTTGTTTGTTGTTAAAAACGTAACATATAGAAAAATGTTTCTCTAGGAAGAAGACATGACTCCCACATGTTCCAAGACAGCGTAGTGCTTGCATACTACTTGCATAGAGGATTATAAGAAGAGAGAAACATAACAAAACAAAATGTCAAATGGTTTCCATATTCTTGCAACATATTCATTATGTGTCAACATGATACAAAATCCTTTCCCTGACTGACAGGTATGTCCGCAACCGATAAGGTCAAGGTTAAGACGCCTGCCGTCATCCCCTGATAAATTGTCATGTTTTGTGGGCAAAATATCCGAAAAATACATAAATCATTTGAAAAGCTACGCGAGTAGACAAGACGTTGACCTTCAAAGATATTCTAATTGATCAAAGCTTAGTAGTCTATGAAATGCAAGTGGAGAAGAAAATATGGGAGTGGTGTTTATTTAATAGTTAACACACATTCAAGTCTTTCGATATTACTTTACAAAGATATTTTACGTTTGCAGAAACAACAAATTTACAGTATCATATTTAATGTTATTAATGGCATTAAAGGGAATGTTTCAGTAAGGCTTTAAAAATTCCGTAAAACTGAGTACTCTGCACTATCGTAATAAAATTACTCCTGTTTTTTCTCATCTCTAATAACTGCTCTTCCAACAATTATCTTAACTGCATGTTTACATTTAATAATTCCGAATACTACTGCTAAAATGTATGAATAATTGGCGGTAAAAAATAAGTTATTCTTCAGTTGACAACAAAACCACAACCGTGAATTATATCAAAGTATAATTTTAATTCAACCAGAGTATTAAAACATTTTATCACAATGTGTCTCAAAGAAACACCGTTACACGACGTTCCTAGCATTACCTCTCTGGGAGAATTGCAATTCCACGGTCTCCTTAAAACGGACCGCGCTCTCCGCGTCCGCCATCTTCATGTCGCCTCGCTCCATTACTCCCGCCGCGCCGCGCCGCGCCGCACCGCACCGCCGCCGACAGACACTGTCCGACACCTCGCCCATTTCGGAGAAGACTACTTACTCGGATTATTATTTGAGGAGAAACGGCGCGGAAGGGGGGGGCGAGGCGAGGCGAGCGGAACGCGCCGAGTTATGTGCGCTCTTTGTCAGCCCTGGCGGATATCTAATGAAGTCGTCAGCCCGGGCGCGTAAGGCCAGCGAATGGGGGCAGGGTACTAAGGGACGCTCTGGAGAAGGAGAGGGAGGGAGAGAGAGAGAGAGAGAGAGAGAGAGAGAGAGAGAGAGAAGAAAGTTGAAAGGAGAGAGAGAGTCAGAAGCAGCAGAAAGTCTGGGAGAGAGAGAGGTACGACTTTCGAGGTGTAGGTTTCGAGAGGAGATGCCAAGCCCACGACGGCGGCGAGGCAAGTGAGGTGAAACATTCCGGAAAAGGGTCAATCTGCGGTGAGACGAGGCGCGAGGAGTGCCGTGGAGGCTGCAAGGAATGCTGTTCGACTTCGGCGAAGGTCTTGTCGAGTTGCATAATTTAAAGATAACTAGATAATGTAACGATGACAAATACTGTGACAGCAACCATTCATTCGAATAACTACGGCCTTAAGGGCTTTTTGAGCAGAAGGTTATTCACAGAATGCTACATAATGTGTCGTCTTGGAAAATGAAGGTATTGCTTTAGAAGCTAAAATGTTAAACGCATATGAAAATGATAGAATACTCTCCTGGAAAATAAAGAAAGTTTCGTATTTTTGAAGAATAGGTAATAATTATTTAAAAAGTATTAACTTCAAAAATGTTCACCTTCTTCAATTTTTCTTAAGAACAAATTATTATTTATAATCACACGATATTTGACAATTAAAGGATATATTTAAAGTTCCCATTCTGCAAATGGGCAATGAGAGTTATAAAGTGTGTTATAAATTTAAAACAATTATTGATTATCTTAACAATTACTTCAATATGTTTTCCATTACGTCTACTCTTACTGATTTAATGAAAATGAGAATAAAATTATTATTATGATTGTTATAGTTATGTTATTATATGTTGTGTGATTATGTTATTATCTTACATTAAAAACATCATGTACGTATTATAGATCTTGAGCACAACAAAAATATCTCCCTTCAATGAACCCAAATTGAATGAAACAGAGCACTCTACACTAAATTTTCCGAATTCTTTTCACTTTCTACCTTTCATTTATAATTAGTAATTTACATAACAAGTAATACGTTCCTGGCCAATAACATTACTTACCACAATAACAGCCAATGTTCTTTTGTAGGTTGTAATGTACCTTTATTTCAGTTATTTTCAATGTTTTTTTAAACATAAATACTAAGTATTAGATACCAGACAGTTGCACAATTATCTCACGGCTGGTAAAAGTAACAGTAAACGAAAGTAAAGCGAATATCTGGACAAGTTGAACAAATATTTCCACTGAGACTTTGCTTTCACGTTTTTGTTACATTTTTTTAGAGAAATAATATATTTCTCTCTGAGCCTAAATCATATATAAAGACCTCCCCATGGATCGTCTGCAGTTGATTCAGTTCCATTGTGCCCTTGGGGACAATTCCGGGTCGCTGACCCATAGGAGCGCGGCTGCATATGGTGATTCACATG
This sequence comes from Acheta domesticus, assembly GCA_031308135.1. Classification (NCBI taxonomy): domain Eukaryota; kingdom Metazoa; phylum Arthropoda; class Insecta; order Orthoptera; family Gryllidae; genus Acheta; species Acheta domesticus. The sequence continues at coordinate 263,859,406 of JAHLJT010000631.1, read as the reverse complement.
ATGTAATGAATGTTACAAGATCTGTAACAAAATTTCAGTGAATATTGGAAGATAATTCAAAATGCATACAAGAAATATAAAATGGATTAGAAAAAACACAATTATATCTATGTAATCATGAATATTTATTGTGTTAGTGTGTTAATAAAATTCATAAAACAAAATTTAAGGACAAATGAAAAAAAATTGAATTGTAACATAATTAGATACATACAATAATGATTGTACCCAACTTTTAAATATAAACTATTTTCTTCTGTAACAACCATTAAAAACAATTTGATTCTTTCCGTCTTATGAAATTGAACCTCTAGCACAAAAATAAATAATTTCAAGACGATATTTTTGGCAAAAAATAGTGCATTATTAATTACCAGTAAGGTATATTGCGATAAAAGGACAGTAAAAACATGTAGGTGTAGTGTTAATATCATCATAAATCTATTTATTTGCTTATTTTGCTTATTTCATGTTAACGTAAGGCGAAATTACTCGGATAGATTATCTTCTTCTGTGCTTGGATGTCTGTTTAAAATGGATAGGTGCAATTATTGCGAGTAGACTATTCCAGGACTATACAACTTAATTCTCGGACATTCCTAACGATGTAACAGTACTTTATTTTAGAGTTTCTATCGCTATCTCATTCCTCAACAAATTTCACAGATAAATCCATAAATTATGTGTTTAATGAAATAGTATTGAAATTAAAAGTAAGATAAAATTCTGCAAATTTATTATAATTTTGTAAATATACTCATTCAAACGTGAAGTCGTAGGCTTTCGCGGCCAGTCATGTAAATGATCTTGGCTGTCCAGGGAACGCCGCTTCGAAGGCTGTTTCGACCATCTTGTCGTGGTCTTCCTCAGGGCTGGTCTGCCCCTGGCCTTTGTCAAACTAGCCCTGAGGAAGACCACGCCAAGATGGTAGAAACGTTGGCGACACAGCCTTCGAGGTGGCGTTACCCGGACAGCCAAGATCATTCACTCAAATTAATTTAAAGATGTTTCACCAGGTGATCATCCGTATTTGCCAATCACATATTTAGATGATCCTAACTACATAGAAAAATTTGGAAACAAATATTTAACTTAATTCAAACCTCAAAGTCAGGTTTAATATTATTAAATTAATTAAGGTTCGAAACACGAAATACACTGAGTATGTGTTGACAAATTTCATCAATATTCTTCATCCATCAATTGTGAATCCATGTATAATAAAAACCCTTCCTATTCCACCAAGAGATATTCGACTCGCCAGGACATTCAAATCCCTACTCCCTTTTCTCTACTCCTATTCGACGCTGACCCCATCCCATTATTATAATTTTTCAATACAATGCATGTATTGTACGTGTATAAATCAATATATAGTACTGATACATATTCACATAATTACATATAAATGTTAATATATTATAATATTATGTACTCAATAATATGTATTAGTCAGCCCCGTGGACGAGAACGCTAAGATAATAGTGACGTGGCGATCTAGAGCAGTAGGGTCGCGGGTTCGAGTCCCGCCTCGAACATGGGTGTATTTGTGTTTGTATGTATGTGTGTATCGTCCTGTCACCCCTTGTAATCATCATAAATTCATCTTCCATACCCCCACGGCTAACAGCCCTGGAGTAATCCCCCCCGCAAACAATGTCATACGTGCGTACATGCTCATTTGCGTGGTCCATAGAGGCTGATTCGCGAAAAAAAGGTTTTATTCTTTTCTTATAGTTCCTGTGATTGTCAGCCCGTTTGTTACCAACCATATTCAGGTCCTGTATATGACAGTTATGATGGGTTTTATTGCATAATATAGTTTTTCTACTCCCATGGTATAATGCTGGCATTTGATGTCTGCAACCGGTTGGAAAATGATATTTATTTCGATACAGTTTTCATTACGGTACACCTTCTTGACCAATCACAGAAAAGTTTACAAACCAAGTATTAACAATTAATGATTGAGAATCGTTCTTGTAAATGTTTCATTTAATTGTGTACTTAAAAATTACATTTGATATATTATTTTATCAGTTCAATTTCTTTTATTATTAGTAACTTTCCTTGGAATATTATTTCAAATAAATTGGATTGTAATTTTGATCCTATTTGACTAGCGCAGTACTCTCTCGCAGGCGGAAGGGTGACCAGAGTCACCTGAGCTTGTGAAGGTACGGTTAAGGGGGTGAATTCTTTATGTCAACGGCCCCAAAATGATTCAATGTAAAAATTTAACTTATAATAGTCGTAGAAAAAGTACCGTATGAAACTCGGTGTAATGGGTGTTAATACATTCGTGTAAAGTTTACGATACGAGCGAGAAACGAGGGCGTATAGTAATATCACACTCGTGTATTAATACCCGTCATTATACCGCGATTTCTCTAACTTTGCCCCTCAAGGCCACTCAAATCTCATCTTTGCGATGGAATATGTCACGGCATGTCGTGTCTTTCTCGGTCTTGCCGAAAGAAGCACTGCTTTAAACGGTCCCGATCATGCGAAATCTAGTGGAACGACTGAGAAAGATGCAAAATAACGTAACACATTCCATCGCGAAGATGGGATTTGAGTATATTTGAGTATAAAAAATCGCAGTATACATCATCGTCTCATACTCTCTGAATCTGAATCAGTGAAACTGTCGCTTATTCAATCAGCGAGAGCCGAAGTCACTGATATTTTCATTCCAAATGTGTAGTTTCGCTGACAATCAGCGAATATGCGAACCTTTTCATGATGACCGCCAGCATTTCACTGGTCGTCAATGGTAAAAGTGCCGCGCCATCATCGTTCAGTCGTCACGTTCAATGCGTTGTCCCAGATTTCACTGATTCAAACAGTGAAGTTACACTGATTCAAAAAGTGGACCCGATTTTCACTGATATGTTCAGCTGAATTCACTGATTGTCAGTGGCAGGGTTATAACTGCCACCATCAGTGAATAGTCACTGTCAATCGGTAGTTTTTTCACTGATTCAGACAGAGAGTAACGTACTATTTTTGACGGAGCTCCTCCCGATGCCCTTGCGGTGCGCCGCCCGCGCGCGGGGGGTCAGCGCGTGGGGCGGAGGGCGTTGCACCGTGGCGTGCTCGGCGCGGCGCGCGCGTGCGCAGGCGTGCGGCGGCAGCTGCTGCGGCAGCGCGGGCTGCTGGACGACGCCGTGTGGGCGCTGGACGCGCTCTCCAGGGACCTGGGCGCGCGCGTCGAGGAGGCGCGCGAGCGCTCCATGCGCGTCGCCGAGGCCGCCGCCGACCTCGAGCACTGGCGCTACGTCGCCGCCGTTGGTGAGTGCACCCGCCGCGCCCAGCGGCCGAACGGGGTTAGCGTACCGGACTGGTATACGGGTTCAAACCCGATCGAAGCCATGGAAAAAATCCTTCGTACGCCTTCCTTCGGATGGGAAGTAAAGCCGGCTGTCCCATGTTAGTAGATTTATTGCATGTAAGAGATCCTCAAGCCCAAATGACGCCTCTGAGCTAAATTCAAATCGCCAGTTTCGTCGCCCGAGATAATACCTTCTTTCTCCGCTAGGTGGTGAAAGGAGCGTAGTGAAATTTGCGTGGTCAGACGGAAGAGCAAGGCCTCATGGCATGAGTCTCGCCACGTAAAATAAGGCAATTCAATTCAAAAAAACGTCTGGGGCTACACTCCAACACAAGACTTAATTCTGTGGTCACGGGGTAAAAGTTCTGAAGTCAATTTTTGGCAAAATTGGGTGAAATACTGAAACTACGAGTAAAGAATCTATATTTTACTTTAGTAAAACAACCAAATACGAATGTTGGCTCCTTAACGAGAAAAAAAACATTAAAAATATCGTTTAGCGTAGGAACGAACGGTGGCTCTAAATCTAACCTTTGTTTTCTCCAAACTAAGATTTTTGACTTAAGAACGTTTACCCCGTGACCACAGAATTGGGAAACGTACATAAGAAAAACAACAAGCAAAAATCAAAATTCAGTCTACTCACTAAAAAACAAGCAAAAGTCAAGCTCACCTAAAACCTCTTGTCTACTCCAAAAATAGTTTATTCTTAACTAATGCCATTAAACTGTACAAAGCCATTATCCGACCCTTGGTGCTGAAAGTATGCCCCACATGCACATGCACCAACGAATCAATTACCAACATTCATTAACTCCAAACCGTACAAAAGATATTCCTCAGATTAGCAACACATGCCCATGGTAAATTTCAAATGCCCATCTTCATAAAGAGTGAATATAGTTTTAGACTAAACCAAGCAGTGCAACGATTTTGGGAAGTTCATTAGAGCCTAAAATTCGGAGTAGAGCGCTTAATGATACTAAAATCAGCCTTTAATTTTGGATATGGTTTGGTTGTATTTGGTTTTTGGGCGCTGGTCTTCAGATGACCACCGCTCGCAACCATGGCGCTGATCGACCTGGGGCGCGCGTTTGAAGCAATTGGGACACGTTGCTTAAAAGTGGAACTACATACAAAAGCCGTAGACGTAATGGGTCTTAGAAGTTCATAAATGTTTTTAGTTAACTACATTTTGAAATTCACCTTCAATAAATTGGATTATTTCTAAAAAAAATGTATTTTAAATTTTCTCAAGAAATTGCATTATAAAATATATTTCGTCTGTAAAAAATGATTTCCATAAAAGTATAGTTAGTTCTAGAGTAATCTTTTACTGTAACTGTAAAATAAAGTTTGCAGTACGTTATTAATATTTAATTAATGATCACTAATTGAGAAGCAATTTGAAAAATAATATATTTAAATAAGCCTGTTTTTGAAAAAGTCGCGTTTTCTTTTTGGCTAAATTCCTTCAGAAATATCTGTAGGCACTTTTATACGGTACAGTTTTCGTGCAGATTAGACGTACAGAAAGTGTGCGGCCTAGACTGCACGATTTCCGCATGAAAACTTTTCAGCATGTTCGATTGTTTCAATACGGAAAACGTACAGTTTGACTCCAGCGCCTCTAGCGGCAGAATCGTTCACTAACAGATTTGTTTATGGCGGAAATCGATCGTTTTTCAATTTTGTGGGTAGCTTAGGTGCGATTCATGGGATTTTGTTTATTGACGTGGCGGATTCGAGTTCTTGGATTTTCTCGTAAGTTTATTTTACTGTTTCTTGCAAATGTGAAGTTACTGAATCTCACTTCCGCAGGCACGACTTTCTCCATTCAGAAAGTATTTTCAGCGCACCCGCTGAAGTCTTCGCATTTACAGTCATGTTTGTAGCGACAAAAACGATACTTAAAAGGTCTTTCTATTTTTTCTCCCATGTTTCATTGATACTTAAAAATGAGTTAGTAAAATGTATGTGAACGTGCGTACACATGTGTCGCGAATCAATGTACTCAGACTGCAATTCGGCAATTGCTTATGTGTGCCGGGAGAGCCCCTGATTGCGTCTCGTGATAACTCGTACAAAAAACCTCCAAGCCGTGTAAACATGACTTTAGCGTTTATACTTCTAGTTTGGGATCTTAACGTTTTTGTACCGTCTCTGTGTGAGAATCTGCATGGAAATTGTACCGTGTAAATGGGCCTTATGATAAGATGAGGCGAATCTTTAAGTCTTATTACGGGTCGGATTTATTATCCGTTAGTCGTTCTCAATAATCATCATGATTAGTGAAAAGGACCCAACGATTTGCAACGGCTTAGGTGGCTTTGGGCATCGATTGATCTTACTGCAGTGCCTCTGATGCAGGTCCTAGGTTTGGAACCCCGCGGGACGCAGGATTTTTTGACACTAGCTACATAGCTAGGTCGCGTTCAGCCGCTATCTGGAGAAGAATCCTAGAAGCTGGACGCTCTGATACATTTCCGCGGTTTCTTCAATCAAACCAGGGAAATGTCAGAGTAGCATCCTAACAAACGGGCCACGGACCGTGCGCGATCTTTCCTTCCTCTTCCTTGTCCTATCGTCACCGCTTACACACACACTTAATAAACTACTACCACTCATGCTGGGAGAGCAGTTGGGAGTTTAAAGCTTGTCTCGTCTGGGGCGGTGCCCCGTTGATGGGAGATACCTGGATGGGCAAACCCGCAAGCCGACAGCTAGGTTGGCGCCGGATCTCACCATCCAGTACCGCCTCCACGATGAAAACATGTACCACACTTACGGGAGTAATGACCTATGACGTTGGCGCGCCCGGAATCATTAATCAACCAAGGATTTGCATAGATTCATTTATTTCAGACTTAGATTTAGGAGTAATATTGATTGTTTCGTTTCAATGGGGCATGTAAATATCGGAATAATTTTACATGATTATACAAGGAAATAAGGAACCCCACTCATTATGTCTCTTTTCTCTCATATTTTTCATGCCAATAATGACAGAATCTTGAAGAAATAATTGAAGTACATTCAAAGCAAATTATCTTGACACAACATTTTTGTGAAAATGTTTGTCAGAAAATAACGAAGCCCTATTCTCCCATTTGCAAATCTTAACCTCTCCTGTTAGCCAATTTCGTTCTAAAACAACAGCCTCCTGATTCACTGTGAAATCGTTTGCAAACCACCTGCACGCCGAGTGCGCAAGAGGCTGCTTCTAAAGGCGGCTCCACACATTCGCTATTCGGCGAACAGCGAGCAACCGCTCGCCGAATCCCGAGTAGTGTGGACGGATCGCTTGCTATTTGCCGAGTGACGAACATTCGGCGTCCGCCCTCCCTACCGCGTGTCGGTCTTTTGGACACATGAAAGGGAGCGTACATTTGCTGAACACATCCGATGGTCGGAATCGGGCGAGCAGTCGCTCGCTGCTCGGCGAACGCCGAATGCGTGGAGCCGCCTTAACGGCGCGGCGTGCGCGTGCGCGTGCGACAGGGGCGGCGGCGGCCGTGCTGCTGCTGTGGACGCTGCTGCTGGCGGCGCTGTCCTGCGGCTGCTGCGGCGCCGAGGACAAGGCGCGCCCCACGCTCTTCACGTGAGTCACCCCGCCCCACCCCCACACGAAAGAGGACGAAGGCTTCCGCAGCATACATTGATTAAAACATGGAGCCCGCTCTCTGAATCCGAATCAGTGAAATTGTCGCTGATTCAATCAGTGAGTGCCGAAGTCACTGATATCTTCAGTCCAAATGTGTAGTTTCGCTGACAATCAGCGAACATGCGAACCTTTTCATAATGACCGCCAGTATTTCACTTGTCGTCAGTGGTAAAAGTGCCGCGCCACCATCGTTCACTGATCGTTCAGTCGTCACGTCCAATGCGTTGTCCCAGATTTCACTGATTCAAACAGTGAAGTTACACTGATTCAAAAAGTGGACCCTATTTTCACTGATTTGTTCAGTTCAATTCACTGATTGTCAGTGGCAGGGTTGTAACTGACACCATCAGTGAATAGTCACTGTCAATCAGTAGTTTTTCACTGATTGAGACTGAGAGAGCGTTGACACTTCATCAGATGTGACGATATCATCAAATCGGGAGCTTGAACGTCACCGTAGTGGTGTTCAAGCTCCCGATTGGATGGCATCGTCACTAGAGTGACGTTCAAGTACCCGATTAGATGACAGCGTCACAGCTGACCAAGTGTCAACTTAATGTTTTAAAAGAAGTACACCTACATTGCTGTTCGGGAGACACCGCGCCCTAGACACAGATGCCAACGGTTCGGCCGTCGTGCTGCGACCTTCCTCAGGGCGAAAGTCTTGCGCAGTCCCCTTCGCGCATTTTGCCCCGAAGAAGGTCCCAACATGACGGCAAAAACGTTTTCATCTATTCCTAGAACGCGGCGTCTCCCGGGCAACCAAGTAGATACACCTTCCACCTGCCCACCCACCTCCGCTTCCTAACGCACATACGATGAATAAAAGTGAGGTTGCGTACATAAGATGTTCACAGGCGTAAGAAGAATGGGTTTCGAAAGATCTGAGACTGAACCTTTCGGAAAAGAGAGGCGAGTTGTGTGTTGGGGGTCCTGTTATCTTCATAGTCTATAAATAAATTTATTTAAAAATTCGATGAACAGGAGTCCAATTGAGGATTTAACAATGTACAGTGGTAGAAACGCCTAGAAATTTGTTTCGCTTTCGTGTGTAAAGTCTTCAAAGAAAAGAATAATAAGTATTCACATCACCATCAAGTACAATATCGAAGAACAAAAAGCCAGCAGAAATGGCAAAGACCGAAAGGAAATGAATCTGTCGCTAAGATGTTTTATAGCAAGCGGTGCCAGATTTTCGTGCATTTCGTAACCTGCCATGAGATCAACACGCTTCTTTTAATTCAGAAAAAATACCCATCACAGTCTCTGGACGGACTTCCGCACACTAAATCTATGTTTTACGGCCCTCTTTCATCTAATCCAGCAATATTTTTGTTTTGACAACGTGTCCCAGTTCTATTTCTTGATGTTTGTATTCCCTCCATCTCTCATTTACTGGTTGGGCTGGCTCGATTGAAGCATTGCCTTCGTCTTCGCAGCTACGCAGACCGCAAGGTCCTAGGTTTAGAGTCCCGACGGTATTGGTAGATTTTCTACACTAGCTACATAGCTGTTTCGAATTCGGTCACTGTCTGCAGAAACATTCTTGCGGAAAGCTGTTTTAATGATTAGTTTTCCGTGGTTTCTCAAGAAAAAAACAGACGAATGCCAGAGCATTACTTTAAAGGGACATGGAGCACGCGCGAGATTTTCTATCTTACCTTTGTCATCTTCTCACAAATACGCACTTAATTTATTACGCACGCATTATTTCATTACACGTGCTGAAAGTCTAGTCGAGAGCTTCGAATTTTTACTCCTGGCAGTGGGCCGTCCCTGGGTGGGGGGAAATCCCACCAGCAAAATCTCATCCGTAAGCGACAAGCAGGTCGGCGCCGGATATCATCTTCCAGGGCAGCAGAAGCACCGCCATCTCCCAGCATAATGTGCACTACGCTTACGGGTCTAATGACCCAAGTAGTAATGCGTCCAGAAACAATATGAACTCGGAAAAATTGAAGTGTAATCGTCAGCCGAAAATAATCTTATCTGATGGCCCCTTTAGAGAAGTAGTTCTCTAAATCAGACACCTGTGTTTGTTTGGACAGCGTGCCCTAGTTCTAATGATTATTTTGTATTTGCTTCATTTTTCTAGCGCTTTGCCTGTTCCCTTCGTTTTGCCCGGTGGAACTCCAAGTGAATCGTTTACAGTGGGGAATCAAGAGGGGACCACAGGTCCAATGGTCTCCACGAAAATCGTATATTTATTGTAGTTTCACTCAAATTATTCGAGATAATGACTACAGATCTCTTTACAACCAAAGAACTCTTCCTATTGTAATGTAACGCCCGCTAGTCAACACGTGGCAAAGCACTAAACAGCAGCGTCAGCGTGGACACTTCCGAAGTAGCCACATGTGGAATGCGCGCACCATTGGGAAGAGGGTAAGGGCCACTCCCAAGGGTGCAGGGCGACAGGGTGGGTGCCACGCTGGCGCCAGATGTGTCGCAAGATGCGACCATGGGGAGGCGACGCGTCCTATGTTGGCGATGCGTCCTATGTATGACAGCGATCCTATTGTATGACAGAAAAAGGATTTTTTCTTCCAGAAACATTTGTCGCGTCGCAGTAGCGAGAACGCGAGGGTGCGTGGAAGACCGCAAGCTTGCGAGTATGAGCGCCAGGTGCGTGTCAAAAAATGTGTGTGGTAGTTGGCAGATAACGAGGAGTGAACCCTTTGGTAGTAAATGGAACGGCTGACATTTATATATTTAAACAAACCGTGTGAAAACCAAAGCCATCTTGTCTAAGATTTGTGCAAATCACGACGCAACAGTGACCATAACAAGAGTGACCCAATTTTTATCTTTATTTCAGGAAAAAAATTAAACATTTATTAATTTAAAAATAATTTTGAAAGTTTCTGGTCCTATTCTGACAGTTTCCGGCAGTTTATTTAATTTATTCTTTTGAACGCAAATACACAGGTATTTATTTAAGGGTTACTTATGTTAACTTTCCAGCAGTAACGGATCCAGGAGATACCATGTTGGCTTTGCTCCCCGCCAAAGCCTAGAGTTTTCGCTTGTTTCCTTCTTTCCTTTGGCAAAAATTAAAATTTTGATTTATGTTATATTTATGGAATTATTTAAAAATAATATTGTGTAGTATCATGTAAACAGTACAAAACAATATAATGACGAGTATTTATTATTTAGCAAAAATCTACGATGGGCTCCTCCAAAATAATCGGCTTATCCGAACTAGCAGTATCAGTTATTCAATCATATGTATTCGCCGTACTAACTACATTATATTCAAGAGAAGTTAATTAATGTCAACACATCAAAATCATCCATTTCATTTAGTTAATATTAGTCCATGACCTATTACAGGAGCCATTGGCGCAATAACAATAGCAGCAGGCTTAATTAGCATATGCTTAATTAGCATAGCATAAGCCCCTGCTTTCCGGATCCCACCTCGGTTTTTTTTCACTTTCTCGCCTTACGAATATTTCGTAAGAAGAGAAAGTTACGTAATCGTGCGCCGGAAAACAGCGAATTTTCTCCAGAAAAGTCCTTGTAACTGTTTTTTTGAGGAGGCCCCTCATGTGCGTGGTGTCGCGCAGGTGGGTGGCGGTGCTGTGCCCGCTGTACCTGGCGCTGTGGGGCGGCGCGCTGCTGGCGCTGCTGGTGGGCGGGCACGGCGAGGTGTTCGTGTGCCGGCCGCTGTTCGACGAGCCGCGCTTCGACGCCCTCACGGCGCTGGTGGACCGGCCGGGCGTGCTCTTCCAGCGCAGGGGCGGCTTCTTCTCCAACCTGCTCTACGCCAACGACAGCCTCGACGTGCCGCTGCGCGACGTGCTCAGGTGCCCGAGCGCTGCCGCCACTCGCTTAACGCACACCTTTCACCCCACACTTGGACTCGGTTTTACCCCCAAAGAGTCAAATAATGTTTTTTCTACTCCCATTGTATAACACTGTCTTTGGATGGCTGCAACCAGTTGCATAATGATGGTCATTTCGATACAGATTTCATTATGATACAGGTTCTTGGCCAATCACAGAGACGCTTACAAATCAAGTATTGTCACTTTATTAATCACAGAGAATCTTTATAGTAAATGTTTCGTTCGAGTGTGTATATTAAAATTGCATTTAATATTACATTAAGTTTCTCAGTTTTAATTTTATTTTATTTGTAGTAATTTTTACGTGAAATATTATTAAAAATAAATTGGATCGACATTTCACTTTTATCCTATTTGACTAGCGCAGTAGTAGTCATTGAAGAGAACTTTCAGTGAGGTTAAGATCTGAACGCAAGTCATTTTGTGTTATTTGCTGCTTCTGTGTGGTTGTTCTTAAAAAACCGGCCAGTTCTTTAGTTTAAAATATTTAGTGAATGGTGGTTCTTTCTGATGGTGTTGACGTTTCCAGAAATGAGAGCAAATGCGAAAATACGGAAGTCGTAATATTATTGCCGCAACTTTTGTAGTCCCTCTCCGGCGCTCTGGTAAAGCACAGCCACCTGCGGGTGTAGGGTAGTGAGGTGTCCGCTAGGTGGCCTTGGCTGAATCTTGCATGTCGACTGCCAGGAAATGGTTCAGTGGAGAAGTTTAACTTATAAAAGTTACCAAAAGTCGTAGAAAAAGTACCGTATGAAACTAAATGTAATGGGTATTAATACACTCGTGTGAAGTTTACGATACTCGCTCGAACCTCGCTCGTATCGTAATATCACACTCGTGTATTAATACCCATCATTACATCATCGTTTCATAATGTACTATTGCAACATTGAAAATTTTTCCCAAGAAATTCTCTTTTTAGATATGCTGTTTATATCGTTTTATTTCTGTTCTAAACTTTACAATTTTTTAATGTTTTTAAACTTAAAAAAGCTTTTGTTTTTAAAGTTTTCTGTGGGTGAAAATAATTTGGTTTTTATGCGATTGGGGTCACAAATGCCAGAGTTGATGTCAAAATTACAAAATAAAAATTCTTAAAACGTGTCCATTTCCGTTTTGTATTATTATATTGCTGTTTCTGAGTGATAATCTGATATACTTGTCTATTAAGATTTGGTAGCTCTGTTACAAACATGATCATCCTAGTAAGACACACACCTATGTATAGTTATGAGGATATGCTACAATGTTCTTTTTTCTGGTATCAACATAATTCTTTGTTATTTAGTACGATATAGTAAATAAAGCAAATAACTAACATCACTTTCTCAATCAATAATTCCAAATAACATCCGTGCTTCAAATACTCGTAAACTATTGTGTAAAACGTTTGGGATCAAATGTTATCCCAAAGAGAATCCACGTAAGGGTTGAAGGAATAGAATCGAAGGTTTCAGGTGGTAAGTTCCTGCTAGTAGCCTGTCAAACACTTGAGCATTTATTACACCAACAGATTAAAAATAGTTGCTTCTAAACGTGAACGGATTATTTAAATAATTATTTGTAAATAGTTAAAAAAACACGTATTGAATAGTTTCTCTATAAAAAGAATAGACATCCTAGGTTCGTCTCCCGACGGAGGCAGGATTTTCGGCTAGTTCGGATAGTTTGTCAAAAATGGAATTCAGTCGCTGTCTGGAGGAGAATCCTAGCGGCCGGCTGCTCTGATCGGTAGCTTTCCGTGGTTTCTCCGATCAACACCAGGCGAATGCCGGATCAGTGCCCAAACAAACAAGCCACGGACCGCGCGCGATCTTTCCTTCCTCTTCCTTGTCATATCGTCAAAATACACACACGTATACTAGCATGCACTACATCACATGCGGGAGACCGGTCGGGATCTTAGGGCTTGTCGCGGTTGGGGCGGTGCCTCGCTGGTGGGAGATACCTGGTTGGGAAAATCCCGCTAACCGACGGTAGGTTTGAGCCGGATCTCGCCATCCAACGGGGGAAGATCACCGCCACCTCCCGAGAAAAAAACTTTCACTACACTTACGACACGAATGACCTTAGCGGAATGACCTAACGCGACCGGAATCACTAACAGTCAATCTATGACGACATGGAGCCAAATGTTTATTTTACCATCATTTGTGTGTTTCATTTTTGTTCCAAACCCACGGACCGAAGCGTCATACAATTAGAATTATGTTAATGTAATGATAGGGGTTTTTTTTATTTTCAGTCTAAGTACATCCCTTCAGGGCATAGTCCTCCAACCTCTCACACACATTTACCAGTGTGTGAAAATTAGTAGCATTAATTTTATTACCACCTGCTACACAGCTATCAAGATTCTATCAGCTATACAGTTTAAAATAATTATTATAATTATAATTATTACTACATGAGCAACAACATATCATGCATCTATTAGTGTATTAGTACATAGACACTAATGACATTACACAATTTTCCCGAATTACATTGTATATAAATACATTATTCTCATATAGACATAGAATATTACATTACATAGTTTTAAGCATATTGATTATTTCCTAGGTTGTTTCCATTTCTTAAATTTCCCATGGACGTTTCAAAATTAATTTATCTTGGTATTCGCCCCGTAAAGCAAACGTAATACAGTCTATATCATTTTAAATATATAGTTTGATTCTTCCATTGATTACACGAACTCCATTAATTGGTAGAAAAATTATGAACATGGGAAGAAATTATTGGCCATCGTGAATAATGTAGTCCTTCTTTTCTCGCGCAATCGCATAAAATGTAGTCAGACCGGTATTAAATTGTAACAGCTCCTTCAACCTGAACCTTCTTCAAAGAGAGTTTGCTAACAAATAAGTATTTTTGTCAAAAAATATTAATTGTATCTACTAACAAATTTTAATTTTTATAAGGAGAGTTTTATAAAAGCTCATTTTGGTGCAAAATGATCGTTTATATGCTATTTGTATCGAAAAAATATTTCGTTGTTATCAACAAAATTTGCAACATAAAATATTGGTTTATATCAATGACTATTTTCATCACAAAGGATGCCGAAAGTATTTTTTGTTACATGAACTGAAATCTTTCCTATAATATCCACAACCAAAACTAGAACGCCCTCGGGGCTTTGAATCTAATATTAACATCCTGCAGGATGTTTTTTCTTTCTTATCCGTCTGAGGTCGACGTATTATTTCAGTTCGTCGCCGTAAAGTCTGCCTCTTTGTAAACATCTGACGTCTGCAAGGTCTTCATTCGTTTTAAGACCGAAAAATGATGCTATTTAGGAGATCTACTTCAAAGCCAATCTGATCCATTTACTTTGCGGTTCATCCAAGGCAAATTATCTTTTTATTTCCTGCCTCATGAACACCAGAGAATTAATATTTTAGTAAGCCAAGGCCGAGTCAAAAAACTGAACGCTCTGATGACTGTCAAATGCACGTGCAGAACATTTTTAAATATAGTAATCAAAGACAAACTCTAAACATTTTAGACGCTTTTGAAGTGGTTTTAATTAGATGTCTGATTTCACGAAGAGAGCTAGATGTCTGGTGCACCACCTGGCAGGGAAGTAAGATATAATATCGAATAATTTGTTTTATTACTTTTATTTCAAACATTGTCAAAATGAGAACATACATCCGTGAAGCGCAATCAGAGGAGTCATATGCATTTATACGCATATTATTTTTAATGTTTTCTTACTTTCTTTACCTTTATTATATTCATCATTTTCTTCTTCTTCGTTACTTATTTGATATTTAAAAAATAATTTTGATTGGGAGCCATTTTTCATTCAGCAATATTCTAATTATCAAACTTTAACTGAACTCTCAATTTATCTTATATGATGTATCATGTTCTATTGAAGTAATTGTTTATTTGGGACAAATAGATAAATTATTGTTGAAAAAATACCAATTATTATGGGTAACTGTGTAACTTCTAGCACAATGCTTTATAAATTAAATTAAACATTGCATTTGATTTCTGTTTTTCACCCATCTATAAGGTGAAAAATAAATTTAATTCTAAAAATAAAATTATTATTTTGATATTAAATTGTAAGTATATGGTCTATACGACAGTCCAGAATTGCTGGTTTCACACTTCCTTCTCCTGCACTACATTAAAACAACTTGTTCATCACGATTTCAATGCGAACCGTAAAGCCTGCCACACTTTTTAGACGGTATAAAAACACGCTCACCAAAAACCAAAGTTAAAATTACAACTTGGCGCGCGTTGGTGCGCCCCTCACCCGCGTACGTTTGATATTCCAGAAGCAAATGACGCCTTCAGCACAACATCGCGTGCTCCGAGGGCCGCTCTTGCGGGCGATCGCGCGGCGAGACGCACAATCTCCGCCCACTGCGCGCCGGCCGCTTCGCGTGTTGTCTTTAGAGTATTTGCGTCCGGTGCTGGCGCTCGTCAACGCGCGGGTTAAATTTGCCGGCGCAAATGGCGTGCAAGTGTCGCTTTGTCGCCATTGCCGCTGTCGTTGCTCCCGTCGTCGCCGCGTCGCCGCCACCGCCTCCTACGCCTTAGGGAACGCTGTCTACTCTCCTCTCTTCTCACCGCAACTCCACCTATAACTCGGGAACAAACATTTTCCAAATATTTTATGTTTCCAAAATAATTATTTTCTAAATTCATTTTTCGTTTTTTTTTTATTTTGGCCCTCAAGAAAATGTGCGCAGATAAATTTCTTTCCCCACACGTCATATACAGTTTTTACTGTTTTTTGACAAATAAATAAATAAATAAACTGGCTTAGGTGGGTGAGGGCATCAGTTGATGACATTGTAGTGCTTCTGAGTGGGAGGTTGCAGAGTTAGAGTTCCGGCGGTGGCAGGACACTCCACACTAGCTACACAGCTGGATCGAGTACAGTCGCTGCCTGGAGGGGAATTCATGCGGCCCGATGCTGTGATCGGTAGTTTTTCGTGGTTTCTCCGATCAACACCAGACGAATACCGGATCAGTACTTTAACAAACAGGCCATGTATCGTGCACGATCTTTCTTTTCTCTTCCTTGTTCTATCCTCACCCCTTACTACATATCCTCACACTTACACAAACATGCACTACACTCCACAAGTGCCGGGGTGCCAGTCAAGAAAAAAGAGCTCTTCCGGCTGGGGTGGTGCCCCGCTGGGGGGAGATATCCGGTAGGGGAAAACCCTGCGAGACGACGCCAAATCTTGCCATCCAGCGGGGGAAGATCATCGCCACCTCTCGCAATAAAACATGCACTACCTTTTCGGAATTAATGGACTTAGTAGTTGACGCGCCCGGAAACATCAATCATTCAATACATTCCTCTTCCATATCCGTTCCATTTCAAGCGCTACTATAGCATTTTTGACCAACACCTACTTTCCAAACATCTTTACGTTCTGTACGTCCTACTTTTTTACTTCTAACCTTCTCTTGCCTCTTACATCTCTTTCTTCCATTGCTTTTGCTTATGGCTTCATTCATTTCACTAACTCTCCTTCTTTTCCTTCACAATAATTATGTTGTCCCCCTTCTTGGATTCTGACATCTACACTCATTCATGACCGCTTCCTCTTTTATATTGCCTCCATCATCATTACGCATGCATTACATTGCATTTGCCATTATACTAAGTGGCGCTGGTCTCTCCGCTCCCTCTAGCTCATTCACCTTCGCATCTGATATCCTCCAGTCTCAGCCCCAGTCCCAGCCTCCATCTCCATTTGAAAATCCAATTCCTCCCCACTTTCGCCACCACTTCCGTCATGGCCTGCGCCTCTGCCCTTGTCCTTCTCTGCGACTCTATCGCCGTTCTTCTGGCTGCCTTCGCCTCCCGCACTTCCACCTTGGGCCTCGTTGCTCCGATTCCGCCTTCGCAACCTCCGCCAACGCCACTGCCTCCCATCTACATAGCTAGGTCGAATTCAGTTGTCTGGAGGCGAATTCTAGCGTCCGGCTGCTCTGATCGGTATTTTTCATTGGTTTCTGCGATCAACACCAGGCAAGTGCCAGATCAGTATCGTAACAAACGGGCCACGGACTGTAGGTGATGTTTCCTTTCCTTACCCCTTATTTACACTTATACTCACATCCCCCACATCACCAACATTTCGAAAGAATAGAGCTAATCGCGGCTTGGGGGTGTCCCGCTGGTGAGAGATACCTGATTGGAGCAAAAAACGCAAGTATGCGTGTAGGTCGGCGATGGATCTCAATCAATGAAATATGCACTTCATTTACGGAATTAATGACCTTAGCAGTTGACGCGCTCGGAATCAAGAATCAGTCAAAGCCACCGCCTTCACATTCACCTTCTTTTCCATCTCCTCCTCCTGCATCGCCTTTTCCTCCACTTCCTCCTCCTTTTCCATCTCCTTCCCCTCCTCGTAAATCTCCTTTCTTTGCTCTTCCTACTGCTCCATCTCCTTTCCTCCTCCTCCATCTCCTCCTCCTCTTCCTCTACATCTTCCTCCTCCCCCTCCTCCCCCTCCTCACCCCCCTCCTCCCCCTCCTCCTCCCCCTCCTCCTCCCCCTCCTCCTCCCCCTCCTCCTCCCCCTCCTCCTCCCCCTCCTCCTCCCCCTCCTCCTCCCCCTCCTCCTCCCCCCTCCTCCTCCATCTCCTCCTCCTCTTCCTCCACAACCTCCTCCTCCTCCCCCTCCTCCTCCATCTCCTCCTCCTCTTCCTCCACAACCTCCTCCTCCTCCTCCCCCTCCTCCTCCATCTCCTCCTCCTCTTCCTCCACAACCTCCTCCTCCTCCTCCCTCCTCCCCCGCCTCCACCCATCATCCACCTCACCCTCTACTTCCCCCTCCATCTCCGCTGGCACTTTGTCCTCCGCCTTGGACCGCGCCCGCGCCCGCGCCGCCTGTGTTTACCCGCCGGGGTCCAAGGTTCGAGCAGCCGAGCGGAACCGGCCGCGACGCAGACATATGCCCGCGCGTCCCTAATTTTAACATGCATTAAGCGGTCGGGACGCGGCAGCGCGGAGCGGGGCGGGGCGGGGCGGGGCGGGGGGCTGGCGCTGGCGCCGGCAGCCCTTCCGGGCGTGGCGTCGCACGTGCAGTGGTTCAGAACCACCGCTGAGCTCGCGGCGCGCATACTGAGCGCATTCAATGGTGCTCCGCATTTCCGCACCGTGCTTCTCTCATTTGCGGAAACGCGCCGTTCTAAATACCACTGTCTATAATCCATCATGGACGCAAGTTAGTCGGGGGATTGTGGGAGATTCGTGTCTAGTCTGGGAAATATATGCACATTTGAGAACTGTGCATTTACAACACACGTCAATCGTTAAAACTATTTACTGATTGGTTAACTTGTTAACTTGGTATCTCTGGGAAAATGGTCGTTTTCGTCTGTGTTCTGTTTTAATACATGATTGTCTATAACCAAAAGATACCAAATATCGATAAACGGCAATCGTGTTGGAAACTAGGGAATCTGATTAAATAATTTTGAATACGATTGTTGTCAAGTACATTTCGAAGTTGTAGTGAAGTCAATAGTTACAGACAGGTTATGTGGAAGTAAATATAGATTCTCGGTTAACAAATCATTTCACGGTTGATATCAAATGAGAATTTCAAAGTACAAGTTTGTGCCTAAAGCCGACATTTTTCATTTTACTTGCATTATCACTAAAATTAGAGTATGTAGGCATAAAATGAAAAAAGCATTTTTTTACAAATGAAACCTCGCCAAGAAAATGTACCCATAAAAATGTGTGTATTATTCAAGAGTCCAAGAGGTGCCTTCGTAAAGACACTCTACCCAATATTATTAGAAAACTTTATTTTGTAGTTTACTGATAAAATATCAGTCATGTGCAACTGCTACTTTTTTGGTCTCTTCAGATGTTTGTATTCAATCGTCGTAATGAAATGGCGAAATTATCAAGATGTAGATGTTTCTCAAATGCATTTT
The DNA here is from genome assembly GCA_031308135.1 of Acheta domesticus. Lineage (NCBI taxonomy): Eukaryota > Metazoa > Arthropoda > Insecta > Orthoptera > Gryllidae > Acheta > Acheta domesticus. The sequence goes on along the minus strand of JAHLJT010000631.1, from coordinate 263,840,612 downwards.
ACATCTGCAATATCATTGAATTGTAATTCAATCTTTCCATTACATCCAGAGTATTAGTAACCCAGAGCGTAAGTATGAGAAAGAAGCAATAATATTTTTAGATTGATGTACCACTACATCTCCGACTAGAACTGCCGATGGACAAGTTTGTTTTACACAAAACAGGGGAAACAATTTGCGACGAGGTCTGCATTTCGTTCCGCGAAATATACGACCGCCACTCGAGGCTTCCGAAATATCCTCTCCGGCGGATCCACCCTAAAATCGCATCTGGGAGCTGGCGGAGGCAAGGTCTCGCAGGCGGCTGGCGGCTTCCAGAACTCGGTGACGCGGTGCATCCTGCTCCGCTCGGCGCATAAATCCTCTGAGCGGCGCAGTCCCCGCGTCGCGTCGCGAAGTTTCTGCACGCACACCGGATCTGCACTTGGATGTGTGGATGTGCGCAGGAAGGGATGTTTGTGAGTGGACTAGCCGGGAATAACTTCATGTTACTCGAATCCTCGGAGGCCTGACGACATTAAATATTGTTGTTCGGGAACATCGTTTTAAAAAAATAAACATATGAATGTTTTTTATTGATTTCTTGTGCCCTTTTACAGACAATATACTACAATAATTGTTTTAAAGATACAAACGATAATTTTAAGCAATGAAAAGTCAAAGAGAGAAATATGATTAACATTGATCTCCAAATTATAATTAGTATATTAATTGTAAAAATGTTAATTGTAAAAATAAACAGAAAAAATACGTGTCTGTAAGGGTCGCTAGAATTACCAGCTTGCACTAGAAATATATTTCTCAGAAATAAATTTCCTGACGCCGATGTACGAATGGTTTTTGTGGAGAAAATTCGTTAATAGCCAGCCTATGAAAAATTATGTGAAAGAATGAAAAATATTACATCAAATGTGTTACAAAAATCTTAGAGCCACAAAATGGTTGTACACTCTCACCATTACTAGACATTATAAACCACTTGAAAAAATTTTTGAATCATAAAATGATTCATATTATGGAATTATTAGGTATTAAAGAAACGATATTTTAAGAAAACGGTATAATAATGGTGGACAAGGAACACGAGCGGAGAAATGGATGGCGAGATAAATTTAGAGAATATTTAGCACTAATAAAACGAAAAAAAGATTGCAATAAAATTCTAATCTAGAAAATGGGAAAGGAAAAGAAGATCGAGGGATAGGGAGATTAATAGCATGGTGGAAAGGGCAGACAACGTGGTATGAAACGACGATGAATGAGGGGCGGATAAACAAAACGGGACAGACGTTCGTGACACAGGTGGAAGGGAAGAGTCTGGCAGGAGGGTGAATGGAAAGAAATCAAAAGAACTATTTACGTTTTGGGCGATCAGGACGCACGAAACAGAGAATGAGCGAGTGGTGGGAAAAACACAGCAGAAGAGGCAATTCAGAATCATGAGTAGTTGAAGTGAGCGTTAAACATTAGGACCACTGGCGAAGAGGCTGAGGAACAGACGTAGAGGGAAAAGGGCGGAGTGGGGTGCGGACGCAAGCGGAGATGATGCCAGAGGGGGCAGCGTGTTGGCGGGAACAGCTGAGCGTGGTTGCAAGGGCGCGGGGGTGAGAAACAAGGAGCGAAGCGGGACAAACAGCCGTCGCCGCAGGGCTTGGCGCCGGCGGCGAAGCCCCGAGCTCAGCCGGTGTGGCCACAGCCGTGGCTGGGTGCGGTGGCTGCTGGGGCGGCGGGGCGGGGTGGGACTGGACGAGTGGGGTGTGGCAGGAGAGCGACGGGGTGAGACGGCGCAGGCGAGCGCAGCGGAGAGTGGCGGAGCGGGGCGGGGCGGGGCGTTGTTGGACAGTGCGGAGCGGGGTCGGGCCCGGCGCTGGCGTCAGGCGGAGGCGGGCGGGAGGGACGGGGTGGTATGGAACAGTGCTGGGCGGAGCTGGGCGGGGCGGCGCGGCGCATGCGAGGCGGGGCGGGGGAGAGCGGAGCGGGGCGGGGCGGGGCGGGGCGGCACGGAGGAGCCCAGGCGGGGCGGGGCGGGGCGGACCGGAGCGGGACGGGGCGGGGCGGCGCGGGGCGGCTCAGGTGTGGCGGGGCGTGGCGGAGCGGGGCGGGGCGTTGTTGGACAGTGCGGAGCGGGGCGGGGCAGCCCAGGCGAGGCGGAGCGGGGCGGGCCGGACCGTAGCGGGGCGGGGCGGGGCGGCGCGGGGCGGGGCGGCTCAGGCGAGGCGGGGTGTGGCGGAGCGCGGCGGGGCGTAATTGGACAGTGCGGAGCGGGGTCGGGCAGAGGCGGGCGGGGTGGCAGCGGGGTGGGGCGGGGCGCGCCGCGCCGGTTGCGTGCCTGGGGTGCGGCGGGGGCCGGGGCGGGGCGGGGCGGGAGAAGGACGGCCGCGGCGTGGTTGGAGCGGCGCCAAACGCGTCAGCTGTGATGGGAGCTCGCGCCCACACGCTCGCCCGCGGCGCCACGCGGTCGTCACCTTTGCAAGGGCTCTGAATCCCAAAGCAAAGCCCCGCACTTTCAACTGCCGGTCGGGGCTGTGAATGGCGCCACAGAAGCAGAGGATAACAAACAAAATACACACACAAACTGCAGGTACCTCGCTTAACTTCGCAAATGTATTAAACGTGAATATTTGAGAACATCAATTCGTCTCTAATTAAAAGTAACGTTCTTCTTTGGGCACCCACGAAATTCGTTTTAAAATACGTTCCACTGATATGGTCATTTCAGATGAGAAAAATACGCCACAATAACCTCCTTGGTTAGACGAACTGTTCTTGTTTCTATGCTGTAAATTCTATGTTTCTGCACAGTAGCTTCTCTACGATTTCTCTTCTCTTTTGACGTCTAGAAACGTATGCTTGTAACGTGTCGAAGTTCTAAAATAGTTTTAAGTATTGCTAAAGATAAAATCGCTTTTTGCCGGTACGAACGAAAGAAAACTAAAATTTGTGCATTAACTTAATATGGATGTAAATAACAGACCTATTTCGCGCGCGGTCCGGTGAATTCGCCCAATTTTAGGTCGTAAGAATCTTCAACCGGCAGATGACACTCTGACACGCGGAGCAATTGCTTTTTCCAAATGACAGGAATAACATCTTCAGTCTACCACAGCGCTTCGAGTCTTGGATATGCGCATAAAGTTGTGGTGATACATATATAGGCTGTGACAAAATCGAATGAATACGAAAAACACTTTCTAAGGGAGTCTAGCCGGAATACAGCCACTATCTGGAGGAGAATTTTAGCGGCCGGCTGTACTGATCGGTAGTTTCTCTGATCAATGCCAGTCGAATGCCGGAACTGTACCTGGCAAATGTGACAGCTTTTCTTCTTCTTCCTTATCCCATTATCACCCCCGTACTTACACACACACACACACACACACACTTACTTGCACTAGACCACACGTGTCGGGAGAACGGTCGGGAGCTTAGAGCTTGTTCCGGATTGGGCGGTACCCCTCTGGTGGGAGATACCTGGTTGAGGAACGTATATCGTCGGCGGATCTCGCCACCTCCCGCAATGAAAACATGCACTATACTTACGGGACTATTGACGCTCCCGAAAGAACTAATCAATCGATAAATAACAAATTAACTGTTCCCACTCACTATTCTCACTTGATTTTCGACTACCATTTTTTGGCAGAGCGTGCGAGCAGAACAGGCCCAGCTACCCCGCGTTCCGGCTGCAGCAAGTGCTGGACGTGGACGCGGCCACGGACCACCGGCGCTGGGAGCAGCTGCACCGCCAGCTCAACCGCCTGGAGGTGAACCTCACGCAGCTGCAGCTGCTCACGCCGGGCCTGCAGCTGCAGCTGTCCGGCCTGCTCAACGCCGCGCTCGTCAACCTCACCTCTCACCGCTCGCAGGTGCGCTCGCAATCCACCAACCTCCTCGCAATGCAATTCCTGCCTCCTCATAAGGGCTAGGTCAGTGGAAATAAATAATTTAGTTGTTTGCCATCGTTTAGGAAAATATATTTTCATCAAAACTATAATGTACAATATAAAATATACAATCACAAATATTAATTAACTGTTGTTGGTTGTGTAGTAAAAAATCCTTTTTTTTGTTATTGTAAGGTACTGTTCTTATATTTTGTTTTATTATTTCCTTCCATGTTTGACACAAATTGAAAGAGAAGGTTTAAGTTGTTAATTTACACATTTTTATTGTGTTTTTTATTGTGTATATTATAGCCCTCATCATGGAAATGTGTTTTCCGTAATGTTGGCAAACAACTAAATAGTATATTTCCATTGAATTGCCACATGAACCAGCCTTCGTTACTTTATGCTCGTAAGGATTCTCCAGGCTCCTCTTTTCTGTTTGACTCTCCTGGCGAGTATTTGAACATCATTGATCAACCTCGATAGCTCAGCGGTAATACCGTTTCTCACAACAAGTACTTTCAAATTTACGCACTTTTAAATAGTGTTTTCCTTCCGTGATTCCAAAACCATAAAATCAATGGTGCAACGTTTATCTGATCATTTTGTTCTGCAACAGACGACTGTATCAACGCATTTCAAACATCCTCTAATGCAATGTTATTTATCAATTTTGTGGATCTCTGTCCTCTGCTTTATTTTAGTTGACCTCTGTAATATCGAGCTTTACGAGATGTTATCTCAGCAGTAAAGAACTGCAACCATGTACATTTCTTTGATGTTTAAAATGCACAGCCCATTCTTTGCAAGAAAGTGAAGAACGGATATAACCGGAACAAAATTAATAATTTACAATACACCCCTTCTTGTAAGTAATTGATTGCATATTGACAACTTTTTTCAAACATTTCTGTTTCTTCTTACTTTACATTTTTATTCTGAAGTAGAAGGAAATGTTTTCAAAAACTTTTCTAGGCACGTAATATCCATGTTCATCACCTACTGAACTGAACATCTATATACATTTCTAAAATCTGAGACAATAAATTATTTTTTCTTCAATTTTAAGCTCTTTGTTTCATACGCATTAATTCAAAGGATTCATTTCATAATTTATAATTTTCTTGTGATCATCGCTAATGAAAATCTCGATTAATACGTGTGGTATTTCGTTTATAATGTAGTGATTTTTAATTTGTTATGTCCGCTATTAAAAGATGTAACGTACACCAAAACACTTTGTTTCCCTTTTTTTATAAAATGTGTTTACGTAAGGAGAATGGATTATTCATTGCTGAGATCACAAAGAGTTTGGAAGTGTTAAGACCTCTTTTGAATTCCGAGTCCTCTCATATTTCCGTTCAGACGCCGCAGGGAATTCTCAGACCCATTGAAGCAGAGCAAGTGCTCCGAGGGCCATTGGTGTGCACGTAGCGTTGGGTGTGCGCAGCTGTCGAGCGCGGTGACGGGCAAGGACCTGGCGTCGTTCGCCGACCAGCTGGAGAGCGTGGCCAACCAGATCACCGACCTGGCGACGGCCTCGCGCATGGAGACGCTGGCCTCGCGCACGCGCCGCCTGCTCACCAGCCACCTGGAGCCGCTCAAGCTGCGCAAGGTGCCTCATCACACCATTTGCTCACCAGCACCTGCGTCTTAATCACAGGCCCCGCCGCCCGTACCGAAACAACGCCACCACAGCCAGCATTAACAACACTGTCACCATCTCCCCCACATTACTCCATCAGATCACCATCACCTGTACACGATCACCACTTCCTGCTCCTGAACCACAACCACCCCCACACCAACGCCAATGCCACCTTCCACATTACAACCGCATCAATAGCAATACTATCATCACTACTACACCCTCCCCGTCACTCTACCAGACATCATCACACTATCATCAAGACCTGTACAAAATCAACCACTAAACCAAAACCAATGCAATTACCACCGCCCTACATCCTCACATCAACATGAACATTGAAGAAAACCCATCCAATCTTCTTAAACCAAAATAGTTATTGATTTTTAATTCGTAGTGGACTAATAGACTAGCTGGAGTTCGCCTCTCTTCTGTTAGCTCATTTATAAATTATGACTCTTCTTTTCAAAATATAATTTGTGACTAATTAAAATACATTACAAAGTATTAGTGTGCCTTTTTAAATTGACAAGTTAAGTCTGCACTCTTACATGGCAAAAACAATTAATAATACAGATCAATAACGTTTTTAAAGTCATGACTACGCTAGTCACTTTTTAGTTTCCATGCTATGAAGCGACACAATTTTTAACAGAGTATTTAAATGGCAACAGCACCTTATTAAAAATAATTTCATTTAACGCATTGGTTTTGGTTTTCAACAAACATCATCACATATCAATGCTCCCACTAAGCATTTATCACCTCTACTGTCGTCTGAGTTATCACCACCACCGCTACCATCACCATTTTATCCTCACGAGGCGGCTGAAACTCGCGAACGCTCGCATATCTTACAATCCGTCACTTCCCACGTGAAAGATTCATCTGTGTGGACATTCTTATGCAAATATTTATCCAAGCACTGCTTTAAATTTCACTCAAGTGGACTATGTATTATATATGATTTCCTTCTTTAGAATTCTTTCAGTTTGAAAATGTCTATTCACCGAAACTATTCTAGTGTAAACGTAAGTTTACAAGAATATTTTAGGAACTCCTAATTGCGGAAGCAGAGAAGTGCGTATAAATGTTACAATTTTACAATTATGTCTTTTAAAATATTTTAACAAGTCCGCCTCAAATAAATAAAACAGTATCCACTAGAAGTAGTCACAGAATTTCTTACCCGTTTACTTTAAAATCCCGAATTTTGACATTTAACTAGAGCGTGTGGAATGTTGTTTAACTACCTTGCTGTGAGATAATGATCTCCTGAGTTATTCTTCTACAAGAGTTTCTGCTGTGGAAAGCACGACTTATTGATATATGAAAGTACCGCTATAATATCTACAGGGCTCAACACATTGAAATAAATAATTTCTTCGCATTTATACGTTTGTTTCCTATCCCTCCTCCAGGAGGATCTGGTATATCAGATCACGTCTTTGGAAGTGCAGTTGGTCCCGTTGCAACGACAGGTCAACCAGTCATTATCTCATTTGAAGACTATACAGTTTTTCATCAACAACCAAGGAGCCAACATTTCACAAACTGTAAGTAGCATCAAAGTTTAAACATTAAAAATGAATATATTTTTGTTATTATTATTATTATTTTAATTCAATAAATGTTTCATTTTTGAGCATTTAATTATATACATTTAAACATTTCCAGTAAATTTTGCACGATAAAATTGTATCGTCTTCGAGCAGATATAATCGTTAACAAATCACTCGGTCTCTTCATTATTAAACTGTGTAATCAATAGCCTCGTTTGAGCATCATCAGAGACGAGCAGAAGCGCTAGAGCGCGCGCGCGTGCGATGCGTTTGGTGCTTGCAGAAGTCGCGGGAGTACGCGGGCCGCCTGCTGAGCTACGTGCAGCAGTACCGCGACCACGTGCTGCGCGCCACCGGGGAGGGCCTGGCGCCGTGCAGGCCCATCTGGGACCTCTTCCACGCCGTGCGCCAGCTGCTGTGCAGGCACATCATGGACCCTCTGGTCAGCCACCCCCCCCGGCCCGCACTGCCCACCTGCGTCCCCGCCCCCTCCCCGACCGCGTGCGACCACTCTCCGCCCTCCATCCGTCCTCCCCCGTCTTTTCCCGTCTTCCCCCTCCCCCCGCCCTCCAACCCTTACTCCCGCTGTCATCCCGCCGTCCTGTCTCCGTCCTCTCAGTATTCCCTCCGTCCTCCCTCCGTCCTCCCTCCGTCCTCCCTCCGTCCTCCCTCCGTCCTCCCCCATCTTCCCGCCGTCCTCTCTCCGCTCTCTCATCCTCTCTTCCCCTCCCCTCCGCATTATCTCTGCTTTTATAAGCCTGAAAAATCATAAGAACCTACGTTTTCTGTTTACAGATATTTAACTTAGCATTTCGGCAGTTGCGTTTTCTGTTTATAGATTTTCGAATAATTGGTTGATCAATGAGAAATTGTCGCCCCCCCCCCCGCGTTAACCCAAAGCCCATCATTTTGTTCGTCGTCCAGCTGTGCCCTCCGTCCCTACTGCGCCCTCTCGCCCTGGTCCACGCATTTCTTGTTCCCCGCCCGCCGAGCGGGCGACACGACGCGACGTGGCCTTGTTTACGCGCGGCGCTGGCGCTCCGGAAGTGCAGCGGTTTGCTCGCGGGCCAACGACACCGCTTTTCTTGCGCCGCGTTGAGATCAGAACCTTCTGTTTAGACATGTGGCCCCAGGCGGATCCACGCTCCTACGCTCTGCACATTCAAGTGTCCTTGCCCTGAGTGAGTGGAGATGCTCGCACTGAAAATAAACGCAGGACTGAAAACGAACGAGTCATTCTTCCAAGAAGTGTTAGCATTGCGAAGTTAAAATAAAATTCGAAAAATGTCCATTTAATTAATCTGCACAATAATAGTGTGTCACGCTAGGTTATTTCAAAGTCGTGCCTAAGCATGACTTTTAAATAAACAAGTGTGACACAAGAGTTCTACTTGTCGATAATTCATATATTTCGGTCAGTCACTAACTGCAATCAGAATATTAGTTAGTTCCCTTCCCTTCTCTCATGTTTTCACATTCCTAATTGGTAAAAATCTTATACTTATCATTACACTATTCACTGCACAATAATTTTTGTCTGTCTTAATGCAAAACTAAACAACATTCAAAACTCAAAATTATATTAAAAACGCACACATAGCTATTATCCCAACCCAAAAGAATGGGTACGTTTAATTATCCATTAACAGAATCTAGCCTATATCATGATTTCCTACGTCCCCGAGATTGTACCGTTAACTTTAAGCAAATAGAGAAACAGGACCTTTTTACTTTTGGGAGGAAAAGTACTGGAATCCCTCAACAATACAATACAGTGCATGTATAATCTCGAATTTCGGTTGCGAATTCTGTGTTTAAAGTTCTTTTCAGCTGTGGCTATTGGTGCAGATGGAGAGGAGATACATGCAAGGTACCCAAATATTTGTATTGGATGGGGTTGTGTCAGGCATAACTGTTAGATTAGAATCTTTTGAGCTGAAACTTGGTGAAGATGTCAGGAATAAGATCTAGTTGTGCCGACTCAATGATCATTAAGATATTTTAATTTTTGGGAAGGAAGAAAGACCCAACGTAACGTTTCAGAACTGCTGTTAAAAGGATGCAATATATTAACGATTTAATAAATACCTTTGTTCTACATCAAGTCAGGGAGCCAATCTTTTGTTAAGTGATTATGATGTTAGAAGAACCTTATTTCCACCGTTGTCAAATTCACGTTGCCCTCTCCAGCATATAAAAGCTTTTTCCAAGAGAGTATCTCAGAGAAATAGCATGAGGAAAATTTGTAATAAAGGAAATCTTAAAATGAAAGAAAATCAATTTGTACTGTGTTTTGTAATTAAGGAACATAAATAGTGGCTTTTTATTCTTTATTAACGCAAAGTTCATTTTCGTCGCGACATTTTGATTGATTACATGTAGTATTTATTTAGTTAAGTGAAAAATTAAGTGTTTCAATATTAATAAATTTAAATGAGGAGAGAGTTGGGTTAACTGGTCCACTTTTTAACTGGTTCTAAAGTGTTATTTACTTGACCAATACACGTGAAATATCGCATGATATTTGAGAGAGGCGTTCTCCTTATATAGTGGAAACAAACAACATCATTGTGTTTACAGTTACTGTCAAATGCGGAATGTTTTTTACATTTGCAATAGGGCCAGTTAACCTAATCGGTAATGTTTAGTGGACGGGGAATTGAAATAAGCTGCGAAAACAACATTGACGTTCAATAGACTGAGTGAAAAACAGTCATTCTTCTGCAAATTGTCATAACCTTTTTCACACTTAAATGAGAACGGACCGCGCACCGTTTCCCAAAACATGACATCTAAAATGAAAACAGTGGTAATTAATTAAATTAATAAAAAGTGAAAGTCGAATAAATTATATAACATTCCAGATTTAATAATTGCAAATCTACAAATTCTACTTGCGGAAGAAAATAGTGTAACTGAACCGGTCCAATTAACCTGACCTCCCAGCGGTCCACTTAACTCCACAGCACATATTTTCTTTGTATGCCCGAAAACCCACAAGTTATTAAAAATAAAACACAACACAATTAAAAACAAAACACACTATTATGCAGCAGAAATACTAACAATTAATTTGGTATGAATATTCTTCTTGTAGTAGTTATTCAATAAAAATGCAAAGCAGATGAGTGGTAGAAAAAACCTCGGACTTTTCAGAATAAAAATTCCTTACAGTGCTGAACAAATCAGGGCCTGTAACTTATGATTGTGGCTTAGATTATTAGCCTACGAATCCTACGAACGCCATCCACTGGAAAAGTCAGAAAACACTTCCCACCAACATTTAAAAGCATGGACTACTTAACCCAACCGATCCACTTAACCTAACTCCCCCTACTGCATTGCGCTACCTACTTGAAGTTTAGTGAAATGTATGCTGTAAATAAATTAAATTTAGAATTTCTTAGCTAAATTATGTAACTAAGTTGTTTTTAGTATCCATTTAACATTATCATTGAATAAAAAAATCGTTGGAATTATTTTAAATTACCTTACCGTTTAGTTTACTTCAATGAATAGTAAAAGTATTCAGTAGAAAGTAGTTCACTTGAGTACTAATGGACATTCGTATAAATGACCAACTGAGTCTTACGGTTGCGTTGGATAATAAAACACGTAAAATCGAGATTTTATTGACAGAGCCACGTGATATTCGATCTGAGAACTGAAAAAGGAACAAGATGGGGAAAAAATCTAAACAAAATTACTAGCAAGCTATCCAACTATATGTCTAGGTTCTAGATGAAATTCGTTTTATTTCGATAATGATGATGATATAAACGTGTCAAATCTGATTTCACAATGTTTTTGATATTTTACAATTTATTTACTATATTTTAAACATTTCATTTTACTGAATATTAATTTACAATTATTTGGTTAGAAAGCAAAATATATTAACGCAGTCAATTCCCTGTGTTTTAATTAAGAAAAAGTATTATGACGAGTAAAACGCGTACGAACGCCCCCTGTTTCTTGCGCGTGATGAAAGCGGTGCTGTCGGTGCGCAGAACGGCTTCTGGTTCGGCGCCATCTGGTGCCTGTTGCTGCTGCTGGCCGCCGCGCCGCTCAGTGTGAAGCTGGCCGAGAGCTACCCGCGCAGCCAGCCCCCGGGCCTCCTGCACCGCGCCAGCGCAGAGTGAGTAGCCTTGCCCACGCCCACGCCCACACTCATGCCCTTGCCCTCTTCTACCCCCATGCCCACGCCCACCCCCATATCCACGTCCATGCCCACACCCATGCCCATGTCCTTACCCAGGAACATCCCCATGCCCACGACAATGTCCACGACTGTGACCGCACCCACGTCCATTTGCTTTGACGCTGCACACAGAAACGGCTTTTAACTCAAAGACTAGATGATCTGCCTTTTAATGATCTGTGAGAGTGAACAAAATTGGTGTTTACTTTGGTATCTACTCCTCCTCCTGGTAACCTATAAATGTAACGTGGATGGAGTCTTCTGGTCCTTATGAGAAACTATCAATTTCTCTAAAATCTCATGTTTAAATGGCATTGAATGTGTACTTAACAAATATAGCATAATCCAATGACACCCCAGACTGGTTTTAAAATTCCTTTTCATGAACAAAGTTCCACATTGATCGTGGGTGCTTATTGGCTGCACCACTTAAAATGCTCAGTTGTAATGTGCTCCCTTGCCTTATGGAAAAGTCAGTATTCACGGACTCAATCCGACTTCAGAACTTACGTTGTCCATAGCAATTCCCACCAGAAAAAATCAAATCCTAGTTATTCTACACATAAATAATACATTCATGATTTTCACTTGATAATGTTGGTTAATGAATGTAATATCGTAGGGTACGATTTGTCATACCAGTATTCCTAATTTTCTTCATACTACTTCAAGTTTACAAAAAACACCCATTAGAAAAAGAAGATTTATCAACAGTTAACAAAATCTTGTTAACACAATATTCGAAACGACTGCAGAGTTCGTCAGGGTTAATCAGATATTACTTAAGTTTGATAAATTGAAATAATAAACTTCTGATAGGACTTCGTCTAAAAACATGATCGAAACAGCCTCCATTGATACACAATAAATATTTGACATTTCATCATGCCACGCACGAAGAACTACCTCTTTCAATGCTTCTCTTAATTGATTATGATTATATTAATTTTCATAAAATTGTTTCTCGCATTTTATGGAGATTCTATTGAAATCGAGAGAGACTATTTAAACTCGTAATGACACTAGTGTTAGGCGTAGGTGTAAACGCGTTTGCAGCTAGAGCTTCGTGGTGGAAAATTTTCAAGATAAAATGGGACGAAGGAAAATTCGATAACTCGCAGCTACTGAAGAACGTGTAAATTGATTTTTTTACGAGGGAGAGCGAGATGTACGATTAATTCATGTTACGTATATCTCCAAGGTCATGGGGCTAGTTCAGAAGAGATTTCACCAGTGGCTCGCGTTGTTTTGCTTTATTTTAATACTGTATCAGTTCTATTTTCTTATCAAATGTAAGTTATCAAATTTTCCCCCTATACCTCTGTATTGTATATTCACAGGTGATAATGTCATTGGTGCTAATATTCTAACAATAATAGAAAAAATGTCATGAATATCTAAGCGAATGATAATAATGTAATTACAGAAGGCAACTACTTTTTTTACTTTTAACAAATTATTCAAAACTAAATGAACAAGGATTGACAAAAGAGTAGTACACTGTATTCAGAAGATGAGACGAACTTGGAATAATTTTTAATTACATAATACGGACTGCATACAATTCTAAGTGTTTTCAAGTAAATACCACAAGAAGAGAATTTAAAGACCATAAGAAGAGTATCTAAATACTCGTAGTACTAGAATTTCCTCTAAAACAAACCAAAAAATAATTATCGCACTCCACGGATGTGTGATTTTGGTGAGAGCAATGGAAATTACACATCATGTATTGTTGAAAATGTAATTTTGTATTGCAAAAAGTCTCTGAATATATGACTCGTAATAAAAGGTAGAGAAGTAATTGCTGAGAAATATTTTTAACACTGGTCGATGACTTCTTTCTTGTTAGTACTAATAAAGAACATTTTTTTAAATTGCCTCAAAATTTTCTACATCAAAAATGATTTAATTGTCAGTATAAAGTTAATAGATTAGAAACCCTTATAATATTATATTACAATGTGTCTTGTGTTCTTCAAGTGAAGAACCAAAGTGATTAGAAAGGAAAGTATGCATCATATTTGTTAATATCACGTATTAAGTTCACTTTCTTATTATAATGGATGTACCTGTTGTATTATGTACCTGAACTGTTCACAAGAAATTGTAATTTGCTTAAGCAATAAACAAGTGTATATAAAAACTCTTACTTCATTATTTTAACAAAAGATAATTGGCATTTTTATTTAAAAACATAATATTTAAATTCTGCATATACTTCTCCCACATGCGATTGAAAACTGTTTACTCGACATACCTTGACTTCTTTAAATTAACTATTGGAACTTAGTCACTGTTTAACACGATTCGATTTCCTGAGACTCTACTTTTTATTTTTTATTTATTTTTTTGTAAAATTTTGATGAAATCACCAAATGAAAAGAGTTTAGAATGGAAAGTGTTGTTACTTGTATCAGCAATGGAGCAGCAATTATGCTTCATAGCTCGTCCACGTTAATAATATCAACTTTCTCCCATTTACCATTCATTTTAAAAATGAAAAATTATAAATTTATAAAAACATGTTAATTTAGAAATTAACTGGGTAAAACAACGCAAATACAAAACCAAAAACAACTAAATATATCAAGATTGAAGACTTGAACCGTTATCATTTTCGTATGCGATTTAATTCCTGAAACGTTGAAAAGGTATAACTAATTTCATTGGGAATTGAAGAATAAATTAAGTATCTTCCACTACTCACTGGTGAAAAAGAGTGACTTTTCGTCAAGGGAGAATAAATTTTTTATAGCTTAAAAATATTTAAATTAGCTTTCGAATTTTTCTGATTTAAAGGCGTTTTATTCCTTATCCATGGAGATCCTGTAGTTAATGAACAATTTATAATCAAACATATTTGATTATAATGTGTATGTCAAGAATATCTTACATTTTACTTTAAATCCTAACTTTTAATAATAGTCTGAGAGCAAAAAATCTTCTAAAAATGTGAGGAAAATTAATTACATTAAGAATATAAAAATGTATCCATGATCTGATATTTATATAAAACCTATTTGTAACATTACCGAGGAAGACTATGAATCTCTTTGTATTTTCCAGGAGCCCTCCGGACCCACCAATCATGCCCGAGCAGACGACGTGGTCCACGCCCGGGTACGTGCAAAAGCATTGCTCGCAATCCCCGGATTCCCTCGTGTACGATAGTTACGCCATGTACCAAAGAAAATTCTAAATGTTCCTCCTCCTACTTCAGACTAATGCACTACGAACAGTCCAAATTCGAAATAATTTGTAAAATCATTCTTCTTATTAGAGCTCCGGAACCAGGAGGGTGGTAAGAAAATTTCGAGCATGGTAAACCAAACGCATTTCCCGGAAGAAGGAACGCAGAGAAATGGAGGAACGCCAATTACCCTACACAAACATGCTTACTGTTTAAGAAGCTTTGTACAAACTTTGTAGAATTTCTGTAAATCTTCATTAATAAAAGTATGATAAATACAAAGAAAAATTAATAAATGAGTTTATGAATGAGTGCTCTACACCTTTCATGATCCTTCTTTCTCATTATTATCATCGATGTTTCCCAGATGTTCCTCAAGTAACAGTTTTAATCAAATTGTAAAAACTATTATTCCTTAAGACAAAAATAATATTTTTCTGGTTATGTAAATACAATAAACTTGTTTAAAAATAAAAAAGGAGTACAATATTGACACTTCGTAAATCGCATTTAAAGAAATGTGTATACGAATTTAAAGAAATAAAACAAACATTTGATCAACTACTATCTAACAAATGCATCATCAAATAAATTAAGCTGCTCTTAACTCGAATATCCATCAATAACTGTACTTTGAGGAGAGAAAAATGATACAGAGTGAGAAGATGAAAGAGTACTGGAAGAAGAAGAAGAAGAAGAAGAAGAAGAAGAAGAAAGAAGGACAAAGGAAGAAGCAATAAAATTGGCTCGCGGTCCCTACATGGCCCAAACGAAAGAAGAAGAAGAAAAAGAGGAAAATAATGTAAGAGTAATCGAATCTATAAAGGAGTGCTAAATTGACAATGATTCCGCATCATTTGCGACAAGAATGCAATAAAAAGAAAAGTTCTGGTTTCATATTCATGAGTAGGAGCAAAATTGTGACGACAAGACATTTGCCTCAGTCTAAAATGACAATTTGAATTTTAATGCAGTATAAAGTAAATGCACTAACTCTAAATAATTAAAATATCATGAACAATTTGAGGTCAAATATAAACTGTATTAAAAATGTATGTTAAGTTCATATGAAGCATTAAGAATTATTTCCTAGTCGAATTAAAATCGCTCGCGTCCTTAGAAATCTCAAGTACCATTATCAACTAACTCACTGCTACGGGAAGAAACACAATAAAATAAGGATGTTCTTCACCTTGAGTGACCACTCTAAATCTTGAAATTGTGCTTTAACGCCACGAAGATTGTGGCGCATTCTTGTTAAAATACAAAGCTAACGGCTAAGGTAGCGCGTGCAGGAGTCTCAGTGGTTTAGTAAACCCCTAAAAAATGTTGTGAGAAAATATATTTTTTATTTCAGCAAAATAGTGTTAATAAATATATTATGACGACTTTAGTGGGACTTTTCGTCAGAAAATTTGATCAACTGTTCACCTGAGTGCATGTCGGTCTGACACACTGCGTCGTGCCCGCGCGAGGATCAGGTTCGGAGGTTCAGTTGATGGAGAGAACTCCCCAGAAATAAATAAAGGTGATAAATGAAATAAAGGTGAAGTGAGGTGAGGTGATTGATTCATTGATTAGCGTTTCCGGGTGCGTCAACCGCTAAGGTATTTGGATGATCTTGGCTGTCCGGATGACGCCGCGTCGAAGGCTGTGTTGCCGACGTTTCGACCATCTTATCGTGGTCTTCCTCAGGGCTGGAATACGCCGGGATATATAAACTCGAGCGCCACTAATATATAAACTCGAGCGCTGACCATCCCGGCGCAATCTAGCCCTGAGGAAGACCACGATAAGATGGTCGAAACGTCGGCAACACAGCCTTCGACGCGGCGTCACCCGGACAGCCAAGATCATCCACATGACTCCGGCCGCGGAAGCCTACAACTTCGCTAAGGTATTTATTCCCGTAAGTGTATTGAATGTTTTATGGCGCGAGGTGGCAGTGATCTTCTCCCGCTGGATGCCGAGACCGCAGCGGACCTACACGGCGGCTTCAGGGGTTTTTCACTACCAAATATCTGCCTCCAGCGGGGCACCGCCACAGCCGGGACAAGCGCTAAGCTCCCGACTGGTCTACCAACAAAGGTGGTAGTGTGAGGGGTTAGGATAGGACAAGGAAGAGAAAGGAAAGACCGCGCGCGGTACATGGCCCGTTTGTTAGGAGCTCCTCCGGCATTCACCTAGTGTTTTTCGTAGAAACTACGGAAAACTAGAAAACTACTGATCAGAGCAGCCTGCCGCTAGAACTTTCGTCCAGACAGCGGATGAATTCGACCTAGCTGTTTAGCTAACGTCGAAAATTCTGCCACCATCGACACTCGAAACCGAAGACCTTCCTGTCAGAGCCTGTGACATCAGTTAGTGCCCTGAAGCACCTTGCCGGTGAAGTGAGATGAGGGGAGACCGGAGAAGACGTAACTGGAGGAGATGATCCCTCGACCAGTTCTTCTGTGAAGTCAGAGGAAGGGCGGCGGGAATAAACGAATGACACTCTTGTAACTGTGTGAGTAAAATCTAGCGAGAGAGAGAGCACGAGGGGTATTCCAGGATCTTTTTCTCCGAAGGAAAAATCGTACAAACTAAGGACCAGATTTTTGAGATTTTTTAATATTCTATTTGCTGAATCGTCGGTAAAGTTTAGTACGGAACAGATTTAAATAAAGAAATGTGAGTATATTTGATTGATAACATATCTTTTGTTTGAAATACTTGATATTTTTTGTTAGTTCCTCGTGATTTAATTTAACGTTATTGCCAAAGTTCACCAATCTGGGAGTTACCGAGTCTTTCTTTTCTCTCCTGCTGATAGACGGGCAGTGATCGCTCAATGGCTCTTGAAGAAGCGGGTTTCTCCGGAAAAGCGTGCGTGAATGAGAGATGTCTACATTCACGATTCTATATCACCCCCCTGTTTATTTGTTACGCGTTTTTGAAACTGTATGTTACATCGATTTCGTACTCAAAAGCTGCATTTGATTAATAAGTGATTTGAATATGCTTTCTCCATCGTCCTTCATTGATATGCCGTTGTCCAATATTCAAAAACTCCTCAGTGATCAGCAATGATACTGCTGTCAGTGTCTAGTCAGATCAGCAGTGATAGCTGATATCATTCCCCACTTCGCCTACAACTAACTGTTTTTATTTTTTCGTTTAGACTACAAGAACAACACTTGTCCCAAGTTATCATCAAAATTATTTATAACGAGGGGTAGATAAGTTTGATTCCAAAGTTACGAGTTTCCAGATACGATTGTTCGTTCTAGAGGCACGCTTACACATGAGCAAATACACACATTCACTTTTAAGTCCGAATTAGAAGTATTGAACCTTCAAGTCGAGCATGACGCTCTCCATTTAGAGATCTCTGCATCCCAGGTCCACATTCATTATATATTAATTTTTTTAATTCGCTTGCACTGTTTAAGATAGCGTTCTACCCGAGAAAAACATTCTACAATTTTGGGACTATTTTGTTTTTCTTTGTACATTTGAGTTCTTTATGCTTTTAGAAATCAAATGTTGAAAAAACTTTTTTTTCAATTTGTTGATAAATAATTGAGAAAAATGTAAGTTTTTACTTCAAACATCATAACTCTTCAACAAATTGATATATTTTGAAAATTCTTTTTTTAAACTAATCACGATTAAATTATCTATTGAATGAACTGGAATGGTAAAGATACTGTGAAAACTAAAGAGTCAGGTCTTGTTTATTTGAGAAAAAACATTTTTTAATAAATTTTATCGGGACATTTCAGTTGATAAAAATAAAACATTTAGGAACAGATTTACTGTTCTACTTTATTAACTACAGAATTTCATGGGTTATATGATGCAAAAATAATTTTATTATTATCTTTAATAGCTTTTGATTTATGACGTTTGAAGTGCACGAATGTGTTGAAAATTTGCGTTGCAGGAAAATGCATCTGAAGTTAACTCACTTAAGGCTTAACAGTTGACATTCGATACGAAAAAAATATTTTAGCATTTAAAAGAAAATAAGAGTTAAAATTCGGAAACAATGAAAACATACCGAATCGAATAATTATGATTTTGCGAGATGTCACTGACTGAAATGTTGCCTCGTATTTAGCCCAAAGATTCCAGAATAATGTTTCTAATTTTTAATCATGAAACTTTAAAAATAATATGTTGCGTTGCAAATACGCCATTATCGAAATTTTTAAGTACCACCCATGCACTTGAATTTTATTAAAAGTAACAATATGACCTTACTGCTAACATTAAAAGTCCAAAAATTCTACCCATTATTGAAGTGAGTTAGTGAATATTCAATTCATACTAATAATGTCATTAGTTCCTTACGTGTAGGGCATGATATATCCCAGGAGTTTTCCTTTCGTCGATGAGTAAGGAAAGATATCGTGCGGTGCGTGGTTCCTTGTCCTTCCTCTACTGTTCAGACATTCGCCTGGTTTTGATCGAAGAAACCACGGGAAAGTACCGATAAGAGAAGCCGGCGACTAGAATTCTCCTCCATCCAAGTGACTGAATTCGACCTAGCTCTGTAGTTAGAATCGAAAAAGTTCCAAACCCACTATCGCTACCAAAATCCCCAAACCCTAGGACCTCCCGGTCAGAACGCTGCAGAGTCGGCGCAAATGCTGTCCACGAGCTAAAAAGGTTTCTATAATTCTTCTCCAGACGGTGGTTCAATTCGACCCAAGTAAGTAAGAAGCGTCTAAAATCCACTACCGTTAGTACTCGAATTATATCCCTCAGACTTGCCTCACACCTCTGTGACGACATCAGAACCGCATCCTGAGCAGCTGGAAAACCCCTATAAATTCTAAAGTTTTAATAAATATTGTTTAGCATTAAGAGACAGCGCGCAGAAAATTGCGGCTAAGATGTAGCATGCCAATACACTCAAACACGTAGATACTTAGGCAAAAGTGTATGCGTGGAGACACGCAGGAAGTTCTCTCAAAAGTGAGAACAACTGCTTTCCTCCCTCAAGTGACTGGCTAACGCCTGACGGCGGCACGTCGCCGTTCGTCACTCCTCAGGCAGCGGATATATAAGCGGAGGTGGCCGGTGAGAAGGGGACACAATTAGTTGTAAGCTGTAAAAAGATCTTTCTGTACATTTCGTTTTTAAATAAACGGCTGTCAACGGAAGTTGATGTTTGACTTTCTACCCGAGACACTTGCAGCAACGCAGTGCGAACTTGGACCGCACACTGTTCTATCAGCCCAGAGAGAGAACGACCAACACAACTCTCGAACCTTAGAACCTTTCGATCGGCCATATTGCAGGGACAACAAAGTTGCTCCTGAGCTCCCACAGCCGGAAGTGGTATTGGTGGTCAGGTCACCCATTTAATCTCACCTGAAAAAGAAATTATCCATAGCGTTTGTTTCATTTACTCTCCGCTAACTTGTAATTATTTGTTAATGCGCCGCATCTTCCAGTAGTGCCTCGAGCACGAGCCCCAGCTCACGCTCCGCCGCAGCTGCTATCGACGTTCGCTTTCAGCGGTATTTCGCTTCGAGCGAGTTGCACACTCGTCCAGCGCAGCCGGACATCGCGCCGCCGCCCCAGCCATCCAGCTGCCCCCACCACCCCCGCAGCGCCTGCTGCCGCCCCCGCCGCCCCCGCCGCCCCCGCCGCCCCCGCCGCCCACGCCGCCCACGCCGCCCCCGCCGCCCCCGCCGTCCCGCCGTCCCCCCGAGGAGAAAAACGCGTCGCGCGCTCGGCGGGCGATGACGCGCGGGGGACACCCACGGCGCGCGGAACGCCGCGTTTTTGTCACCGCCGGCGACGTGCCCTCCCACGCCCCCCTCGCCACGCGATGGAAGGGGGGCGGCGGTGACAGCGACTAAACCGCAGCGGCTGCAAGGGCTAGGGCGGTACGTGTTTCGATTTCGATGGATATGAGTTACGAGATACTGAAGACGTATGTAAAACATCTTTCCGTTTCTTTCGTTTTTCGTGGTTTCTCCGATCAATACAAGGCGAATGTCAGAGCAGTATCTTAACAAACGGGTCACGGACGAGGTGCGGGCTTTCGTTCCTCATTCTAGTCCCTCGCTCTTTCTTTACACACACTTCCACAGTCATGGAGTACCCCACCGCACATGTCGGATGAATCAAACGCTTAGAGCAGGTTCCGATTGGGCCGGTGTTTCGCTGGGACCAGATACCTGGCGGAGGGAGAACTTGTAGGCCGGCGCCGGATTTCAGTTCCAGCGGAGGGGGAACACCAACACATCCAAGGATGTACCATAGTACGGAACAAACAGCTGCTGCAACCCAAAACAAAAAATGTTTTCATTTCTTCACCTTTTAACTTAGACACGGGTTTTTTACTTGTTATTAGTAACACAAATACTGAATTAAATTAAAACAAATTTCGTTCTAAAATTGTAGCAGATGAAGGTCTGTAATGGTCACCTTTGTATAATGTAAGAGATACACTGAAGAACTGAAAGGTGAAATGAGTAGTTGTACAAGTACCATGACGTATCCAGGGGGAGCCGTAGGGGTCATGCACCCCCCCCCAAAGGCCTACGGTTTTCGTTTGTTACCTTCCTTTATATGGCACAATTGACTTAAATATTCATATACATTAAAAATATTTAATTATTTAAACAATAATATTGTGTATTATCATATACACACTACTAAAATAATATATATTATAATAAATATGTTTATTATTTAACAAAAAATCTATGATGCCCCCCCTTCAAATGATCTGCTGGGTCCGCCCCTGTACAAGGATGATGTACTATAACTGTTCAAGATATAAATATTATATCAAAGGCATGAAGTGCCGTAACTTGATGATCAATGGCACTCAATGTAGTGCCGAAACTTTGTTTTTTTAATTTACGAATAATTATATTTCAGTAGCACGGTCTAACATCAAGGAGAAATCCTAAACCATAGTATGTTCAACATTTAGCATTGTATGTACCAGAAATTTTCATTTTTCGAAAGCGCTTCAGGAAATTTGATTGAAAACTATTTAAGTACAGTTAAATTAACATTAGTCACATTGTATTAATGTGAAGTTGACACATTGTTTGAAATTCAGTTTCCAGAAGCAGTTCTACAAAGAAAATTGCAGAGCTGCGTTACGTGTTCGCGCTACATTTTGTTACGAATACTTTGTTCTCATTTATATTTTTCTTAATATCCGCGTCGTAAAGCTTTCACATTGTTTCGCGTAAAATAGTATTTTTTTAAAGAAGGAATGGACAAGTGTAGAATATAAAATTCCTGGCTGATTCAATGCAAGGTCTTAATAGGTCACGCGAAGGATTAGGCCACCCAACCTGAACCAAAGAAATTCCACAATTGGAAAATATCAAGGAATCAGTGTCAAAACTTTTTCTATTATCACTACAATAACACAATGAGAAGTACATTAGCTGTCAGAGCACAGGTAGTGATCAATTCAATATGAAATTCTGTCGCGGTATTTCCGGTCTCTAAACGCAACGCTCTCCTGTCCGAAGGATTAGTTCGAAACAAAGAACATCGTACATCCGTTTCAAAGAGACAGGCAAAACAGTCTTGTGATGGAAAGAAGGCGAAAGGTCTCGAATGCGCCGTATTGACTGATATGAAGAGAGCTGAATGGGTGGGAACAGAGAGAGCGGGCGGAGGCGGTGGGATGGATGGAGGAAGGGACGGGTTGGGGGGGATGGGCAAGAAGGAGGAAGGACAGGTGCACAGTGGGCTGAAAGAAGATGAAGAGCGCGCATTGGAAGAAAAATTCGTGGGAATGTCGAAACGTACAAATGTGTGCTTTCTTATACGTTATTTTATCCAATTTAATGTTTGAATCCATTTTGATCGTTTATTTTATAAATTAAGAGCTGAATACAGCATTGAAGTCAAAAAATTATATGTAAATTATACGTAATTTCAGTGAGAACTTGCATATATATTTAAATTATTGTATCTTGGAACGGAGTTTCAAGCTGCTATTTTAGAATAAATTGTTAATTTAAAGAGCTAAATTGCAAACTCAAGTGTATCGTGAACGTGAAAATTACATTTTTTAATACTTAAATGACAGAAAACTCGGTTTTCAGAGAATTGCAGTTAAACAAATTTTAACTAATACCCAAAATTTCGAAATATTGCCGGATTCGAATCAATGTAAAAAACTGACAGATACATACACATCCTTCTTGTTCTAGTGTGTCTATGTAATATATATACGTATATATATATATATATATATATATATATATATATATATATATAGAGAGAGAGAGAGAGAGAGAGAGAGAGAGAGAGAGAGGGAGGAGAGAGAGATGAAATAAATGTTATTTAATAAATAAAAACACAATAATAAATTAGAAATCTTTAACCACCGTCAAATTATTTGAAATGCATCGTAATGAAAGTAGTTAAAGAAGGTGGAGGTGCCACGTAAATATATGCATTTTTTCTTTAAAAAACTTACTTTAAATCGTAGATTACATTTCCGACATTTGGTATGCATTACGTCAACATAACTCCACACATTCGCTATTCGGTGAACAGTGAGCAACCGCTCGCCGAATCCCGAGTAGTTGGATGGGTCGCTTGCTATTTGCCAAGTGACGAACATTCGGCGCTCGCCCTATCCACTCGCGTCTCCGTCTTTTGGACACATCAAAGGGAGCGAACACATCAGTTGGTCGGGATCGGCGAGCTGTAGCTCGCTGCTCGGCGAATTTCGAATGTGTGGAGCCAACGCCATCTACACAGTGTAGTGTAGATGGCGTTGGTGGAGCCCTTCCCCTGCAGGAGCTTGGATTGGGCGAGCTGTAGCTCGCTGCTCGGCGAATGCCGAACGTGTGGAGCGGCCTTCAGGCGGTTGTCTGCCACTGTGCGGCGGTGGCCCAGCTGGCGCGCGGCCGCCGCGTGGCGTGGCGTCGGGGCGCCTGCGACCTTCCTGCGCCAGGGGAGGGCGAGGGCGGCCCAGCGGCGCGCGACGCCCGCCGACCTGGCGCCGCGCCACCGTCGCGATTTGCGTCCAGCCACTCACCGCGGAAGCCGCCGCCGCCGCCCCATACACAATGTCACGACTCCGAAGGCTTATCCCGCGACAGGCCATACAAAGACATTTTATCTACTACGCTTGTAACTTCTTTTGCTTTTTTCTTTAGATTCTGTTTCAATGCGATGTTTTCCTTGTCGTCTTATTAAATAACCTTCCTAGAATAAAGAGTTGGTCTGTATTTTTCAACTTACGAATATTGCGAATATTTTAGATTTGTTTCCTCAAAAATGGTGAAAGAGAAAAATAAAATATGGGATTATGAATATTTTATCCCACTTGTCAATATTTTGAAATACGTAAAAGGAGACAATTGGAAAATAAACGCTCCTTTTCTCAATTTTCTCTATTTGAGAATAATTCAATAATATTTCCGGAATTTTTAGCATCTGATAAAGTCACTTAATCCTTCGTTAAATCTCGATATTTCCTCGAAGAGTAATTATGAGGCACACAATCATTAATACAAGAGAAGAACACTTGAATAATCTCCCAGCAGTGTTTCATGTAAATGACCGCTTCACGCAGCACTTTGCTCTTCTGTTTCCGCCGCCATATGTATTCCCAGATAACCATTTGTGAATAATGACACATAATATGATCATAATTACCATACCAGATACCGTGTATGATATTCTTAATAGCAATAACCTTGATGACAGACATTGCACAGCACTAAAACATTTTATTTCAAGTACCTCATAAGGGATTATTGAATGTGTGACATCAACATGCCACCAATTACATCGTACGAACATTTCATGTTTTTTCGATCAAGCACTGAATATTAATCTCGTAGGGTCGGTAATGCGCCTTATTAAAACTTCAAATATTTTTAAATATTTGTTAACAAACAAATTCTTGGACTTCTGATTATTTATTCTGCGAGATTACTTTTTCATTGAAATTCTGTGCCTGATCAGGAGGAGGTTACCCAAAACAGCCAACCGCCAAATATGTGAAAAAGCTCCAGAATTATCTCGTTTTCTTTAGATTACGACGAAACAACGTATCTTATGGACTCCAACGTCCTCGAGAAAAATATATCTTTTTCGAGGCATGAACGATCGGTGCGTCAGGAAAAGTGCATTGTGTGTCGCTCGTTGCGTGGCGTCGAAACCTCCGTATATTCTAAATTTTCGAAAAGTTTAATTCGATATTTTACGAAAAGAAAGAGATGTGGATTAAAAATACACAATACCGTCGATTTTAGTTTATATAGAATTCAAAATGTTATACCATATTTGTAAATTATATTCCTTGTTATGCACAAAAATGTACCCAAGAATTAGGAAGTTGTACATGTTTAGGTTTTGAGTACACCAGGCAGACAAGGGGCCAGAACCTTAATCATGTACATCGTAGATCGCCAAACGTCCATCGCAAGCTAGCAGTATCTAGCGGGGAAATTATCAGTAGATTGCAGTGTCACGCTTCGGTTGTCTGACCTGAAGTTCATTCACTGAGCATAGACAGCTGACACACGAAAACAGATGCTTGCATACTCCGTCACAACTGTACTGTTACTTGCACAGACGTTAGTGTAAGTTTAAGTCTGTTATGTTTTACATGTGTACAACATTTACTAAGTGGACAGTTTGACGAAAGTTCTTGTTACACCCTGGTTTCTTTTTTAGTTTACAGTAAGACTTTAAAATGGTACGTTTACTCAAAAGCTTCATACGTTTGGCGACCACTGCTCTAGAACAAACAGTTTCCGGATGAGACGTGATGGAAGAGCGTAACAGGTGTTGCAGTTTGCTCGTGCGCCAGTTAATTTCATTTAACATAAGATAT
Source organism: Acheta domesticus (assembly GCA_031308135.1). NCBI lineage: Eukaryota > Metazoa > Arthropoda > Insecta > Orthoptera > Gryllidae > Acheta > Acheta domesticus. Next base: position 263,815,290 of record JAHLJT010000631.1, on the reverse strand, counting down.
AACATTCTACAGTTTTTTATTGGAATTTGTTTACTGCCACCTGAGGGAAATTCCCTAGTACTAGCAATTTTACAGGATTTTTTGTAAACAGTCTTCTAACATCTTCCGTTAGAATGTTGTTGAAGTTGATCCCGAAGTTTATTTAACGGCGAATATGGTTGTACTCGACCTAAGTTTTTAAAGGGGAAACGAAGTCGAATCTGCCTTGGGAAGTTGACGCTATCTGCTTTAGTTCTGAAGTTAACGAGTGTTGCATATATCATGATGTGAGCTGTACTCATTTCCTCTCCCCGGCGCCTTTTTTGGACAAGCAAGGCAACTGCAATTAGAGTCTACTTTCGACTATCATCTTCCACTGGCGCACGAATCATTGCACATAAATAGGACTGTGTTCAACGTTGGTGCGAAAAACTAAGCTACTGATCATATGTTGAAATCAGTTAACATGTTCAGAACATTCGTAGTGCGGTGTGAGCAATAAATTCGACTCCGGAACAAATGAAACAATTGCTTCTGGAAACAAATAGAAGGGTGATATCTTACGGGGGAAATACTTACTTGTATTTTTATCTGAACAAGTAGGCAAACCTCAGTATCAACTTGAAATTCGAGAAAATGGTAAGATTTCAAATAAGTGGACAGTACATTGTCACACCACACTTAATATTTGTGAATTGCTACGTTTGTGCGTGTTTTATTTATTTGCTATTTATTTGTTTATTCTTCATCCATTTGTTAATTCTGATCATCTTCTCATATTTTACAATATACTTTACGTTGCGTTTGTATTTTTGTTGATTTTGGACGTTGCAATATATTGCACGATAATTTTCGAACTTCGCATTAACAAATTCTACATTTATATATCACGTAGCACTTCTCTTTTACATTTTGCGCTCTTGAATTTACCTTCTTTCTAGATCTCCCCTTCCGTATGATGCTGCATTGAACAATTCGTGCTAAATTTTGTCACTCATGTTCGACAGCGAGAGTTTCATTGCGGTCTCTCATAAGGCCTGTGCCTCATTGCGATGACGCGCGTTAAATATCGCACGATGAAGATTAACATTGTGTGCGAAACGGCACACGAGCGCTTTGGCCGTCCCGCATAAGATACAGTGTTAATTTACGTCGCACGTCAACGCAACGGTCGTGTGACATAGACATCGGTACAGACTTACTACAAACATTTACACATGAACTTATAGTACATCGAACACTGTTCTTATATGGATTATTTAATCAACGCCACCTACATATTACTCGTTCACTTTACATTAGCAGACGGAGCGCTGCGATCTGTTTACATGAGGTCACCGCCGACTGAATGAGAAACGCGCGTCTGCAGTGTATACTGACCGTTTAATATGATATAGATGGCGGTGAGCAGCACACAGAAACCCGGTGGGGCAAGAACATAACCATTAAGCAGTAGATAATGCAAAGAAGAAATAAAAATATTGTACGTGAATGTTGTGAATAGCGTGTGGTGTGATCTATTTTATTGTATATTATCTTCATCATTTAAGAGCGCGACTCCAGCTCACTGTCAGAAAGGCATAATTCGTCAGCTGTGTCCGTAGCGCTTGTGCTGCCTTCGGAGACGCTGATTGGTCAGATGCTGATTGACGTCGGGGCCATTCGTGTATTCTCGGTTGTGTGTTCGGGCCTTCACTTTCAAAACAACATTAGTTCCTAATTCTGCCGTCTGCAAATGTAAAGTGAACGAGTAATAGATCAATCTAGGTGGCGTTCGTTTAATTCTCCGTCTGTCCACTCAGATCGCAGCGCTGAAACATGTTCTTGGAAATTTCTTGGAATCTTCTGGCGGGATCCGAAAACAAATTATCAGTTCCCCACCAGAAGACCGAGATGCGTCGAATGACACTAATTTCTCGATTGGTGCATGGGAAGTGGTCTAACCGCGAGTGACGGACCCGCGGACACACACTCACAGTTACTCAGATACTGTGTAGGGATTCTGTAACGTACTTATAGTGTCTATAGTTCTGATAGGCTGAGGCGGACAAAACGCACTCCATTATCGATCGGTCCCGCTGGCCACCCTTCGCAGTCTGGGAGGGCGAGCGCGCTACTTATCTTTCCGCGAAATCTAAACGCATGTCTCTGTCAAGACACTCCGGAACCGCTCATTCTCGGCTGTTCTTGGCAGTATTGGTGGAGTTTGCTAATAGATTCGCGGGATTCGCCTGTAGAAGCAACACGTGCTGTTACAAAGGAGGAAGAAAGGAAATAATTTAGCAAACGGAACGTTACATGTTAGAAGTAAATAATCATTATTTTTTCACAAGAATTCAACCTTTATAAAATAACGCCACTTCCGAGCTCTTGCAGTTTCAAATTTCACAAACATTAAGAAATTTTCTATGGGTCTCGTGCGAGGGTTTATAACTCAGATTTCATCGTGAACCATTCCTTACCTGTTTGTGCATATACATTGAAAGTATAAGAAATAATGCACTTAAAATGTTTTTAAAGAAGCTGAATACAATCTAGCATGTTAACAGTAAAATTAAAAAAGTGTTTTCATGACAAAAAACATGGTAAATATCTTGCGTATCCTAAAACAGATAATTGTGGAATACAAATATTACTGAATAACGAGTAATGTCTAGGATACAGGATAAGGTTTTATCTGGACAAAATATCAAATAACTCATGAATTATGTTCATTAAACTTTATTATGAAATATACAAATCGTATTCTATATTAATGTAAATAAGCTAGCGTAAATCTAGTTTTAAGTCAAAGTGCTCTTAAGTGAAGTTCTAAAGATATTTCCGCAAAACTCTTCACGCTACACATTTATCATGTGTACAAGTCTAATACTATAAATTATCAGTAACAATATCAGGTACAACCTATTAATTTAATGGCACAATCTAAGAAGAGAACTCGAGGTGAACCCCGGAGCTCATTCAGAAAGACTCACGAAATATTTGCTCGGACCTGAAAAAATAGAAGTTGGATCTATAAATTACATACATTACTTCTGAATCAACAATTTTGTTAGTAACAGAATTGTCATATTCACCTTTCTAGGTAATGTCGCGTTAGTAAAAAAATCCACTCCAAAGAATACCGTTTTAAAAAAGAATGTTATGTATTATCCGAATAAGCAAAATAGAGAATTTTCAGTCTGAAGTTTATGTTCGCAAACTTTTTCAGCTATTCTTACATGTAATACCCAAGTGACATGAAAGTAAATAGCAGATTATTTTATGGCGCCTAGGGTAAGACATTCATAGCAGTGAGCATGCTTGTATTATGCGTGGTTCTTACATAAGCATATCATTTTCAAAAATGCAATACTGAAAATTATTTATGGCAATACTTCATAATATAGCTAAATATTGGTACTTGAAACATCCGTACGTTCCTTTAAGTTATAGATTTTTTCTTTGCAATCCTCTTCACAGCTAGTCTGAGTTGAAATGACATGAGATTTCAAAAGTTCCAAAATTAGATATTATGGAACGGAAAAATAGATTTCTAATAATTTCCGCGACATTTTCTAAAACTTACAATATTCAATCTCACATTATGCGGAATTTGTCCTTTCTTACATTATTTGCGCTTTATCCTCGAGCAAATGTCGAGAATGACAGAATGTTCGTACGATGTCAGAGACTCGATGAAACTATCTACGAGAGATGCCGCTGCAGGGATAGAATGTTTAACACATGGTCCAGACGAGAAGACAATTTGCACAATGTGAAGGGCATTGGGGAGACGCAAAAACGTAAGCGCTAATGCCACAAAACAGAGCGAGTGGCCTGCGACTTCTGCCTGATGCTGCAAGTATCCGATAGAAAAAGGCGTGAAGACGCCAAGGAACTATCTCTGTTAACAATTTCAACACAGCCGTTGCAAGAGACTGCGGAGTAGACGGTTTCTATTATGTGTGAGCTCAAAGTTTTTAGCTTACAACAAACGATAGAAATATGCACATTATTTTATTAATCTCAGTTATTACTTTTATCAGAAGCGCTTATAAGTCGATCACAGGTAAAATACCTGTTAATTTGCAATGCCAGTTAATTTTCAGGTGAAAAGAGGGAATTGAAAAGCAAAAAGTCAAAAGTTGTAGAAGAGAAAATAAATGCCTTGTGTACTAAAAATATTTAATATTAATATTACATAATAACAAACACTGATAACCTGACATTTATTTTGTTTATATCGTTGCAACGTCTCAGAATAAATTCACAAACTTCTCGGGCTTGTAGAGGAGTCGAAAATGATCACTTTTTGCTATTAACATGAATTGGGAAATTGGACGTAAAGGAATTATAAGCATTTACACATGTGTCAAATTGCACCCCGTTCGCTCAAATGTTTGTCACGTACATGAAAACCCCTTGATTGCATAAAATGTGACCTGCCAAACATCTGTGTATAAGAAGTTGCCTAAAAATCGGGAGGGGAAATGTCCCATTTGTAACTTCGTTGTTATACATTTTTTCCACTTCACGCGGGGAGAATTTTGAAACATTTATTCTGAGACATCCTGTACTTTCCAGCCACCCCCAAATGACCTCTGCCTTACCTCGCTTCTGCGCTCGCCCTGGGCGCGAGGCGCGGCGCGGCGCGGCGCGGCGCGGCGAGCGGGGGCGTCGGCGGGCGGGGTCAGCGAGCGGAGACGTTGGCGGAGGCGCGGGCGGTGCCCTCGCTGTTGCCCGCCACGCACGTGTAGGTGCCCGAGTCGGACGGGCGCAGGTCCACGATCTGCACCCACGACGTCGCCATGAAGGGTTCGGGCCCGCCCCGCACCTGCACCGCCACGTACAGGTCGTCGCCTGCGACACGCGCGCAAGCCACGTGCACACATGAAATGGCGGCCGCTTCTTAAAAACCATCTGCATACTTATACATACCCTTCGTTCTTCTGTTTTTTAATAGAATAGAAGAGAATATTTATTTTGCTACTTTGGAATACACAGAATGTTCCGGCAGAGGTAGTAGTTACTAAAAGTAGTTACTAAAAATATAAAACAACAATCATTATAATATTTACATGTTTCTTAAAACAATTTTTCCAAATTAATGTATTAATCCTATTATACTAAAGCTGACCTGATATAAAATAACTATAACAATACAAACAATTGAATTTTAGTGTTAATTTTTTTTAAATATTACAATTTAATTTTAAAATTTTCGATACTCTGAGGGAAAGTTTCCAGCACTGTTGCAAATAATTCATTCCAATTTTGTATTGTTCTGTTTACAAATGAGACTTTACCTACATCTGTTCTCTGTTTTCTTTGCCGAATTTTGGAGCCATGATCCTTCCGCGCGACTTATGTTGATTTCGATAATCTGGCACGCACTTCCCCCACAATGCTAGCGCAATGTTATAAGTATTGTACAAACTAATGATGAGTAATATTTGAGACTAGTTGATTTTTATTTGTTTCATTATAAAATTATTTGTTATAAATAAATAAAATTAAATAATGGATAATAAATTTCCTTCATAAATATGGTATTCAAATTTTTATTTTTTATATTCCCCTACCCTTCTAACACTCTCTGTGAATCTGCCTCTGAGTCATTTCCAAACCAATATTTTTAAATAATTTTCCAATTTTCTAAAACAATACAAAATTCGTCAACCATATAATAATGAATATTATAACACCCTATAATAATGCAAAAATAATCTGTTAGAAAAATCAATTACTAGAAATGAAATTGATAACTAAATAGTCAATAAAACTGGAGTAAAGTGAGATATCCTTCTTAAAAATGTCTCTAGACGTCGTCTAGACAACGAAAAATGTGACTCCCACATACCCTTCGTTACGTCCGAGTACACTTAACTCTCTTTAGTTTTAAATGCTGAACCGGCAGCAGCAAACGAACTCACTCGCTCTGCACTGTGTCCGCGTCGATACGAAGAACGCTGCGCCTGCACAAAGTGCAGACGAGCACAAAGTGCAAGCTGTGCACGTGCAATCACGTGCATAGGAGGCTGCCTGGGTGCAAGCGCAAAGAGAATCTCTTGGCGAGGAGAACGCAGGGGCGACAGCTCTATTAAAACTACTAAATGATTGATGTGTCTTTCGACCCTCGTCATCCTAACAAGAGATCGATCATGAGACTTCTTTCGATCAACACGATGAATATAATTAAATCAAATAGAGATAACTTAAAAGGCATAACGATTTCCCAACCCATCATGCATAAATATTGAATACAAATTACCAAACAATTGATTATTTGCAACTCAAAATAATTGATGAAATTACAATAATGATAATTCAAATTATCAAATGTTCAGAAAATAGTATCTTTAAAGTTAGAATAGATTTAGCTCAGAAAACCTGACAACATAGTTTGCAACGTTTGAACATACTTTGAAATGTGTTATTTACACACATTTCGTGAGTTAGTCTTAATTACAGTAGATTCATCTAGCTACAGTAGCGTTGAAGTTTGATCACGGAACACGCAGAATATTTGCCTGATTAAAATATTATCCTTGTTAACTCTCTACCCATATCTTCTAAGAAATTTACGAAGCAATATTTCCGTCGGAGGTGACTCGCTGAGCGTCCCTATATCACACACTCGGAGAAGAATAATTGGATTCCAAGGGGTCGCAGAGTGCGGGTCGCCGGTCTATTTGCGTCTGGCGGGTTGAGAGCGAAGACCGAGGACGTGTGGACACAAAGAAGGCGGAAATGAACGGGCAGCAGCAGTGATGGCCGCAGACGAGCCGTCACGCAGAAAGCCAAACTTAAGACCATGAGTTTAAATGCTTTTGTGAGTGAGGGAGTATTTATTAACATAGGGCGCATCAACTACTTAGGTCATTGATCCCGTAAGTTTATAGCAATGTTATATACTGGGTTGGGTGTTCCCCGCTGGCATGCGAGGTTCGAACCTAACCTATGCGTCGGCTTGCAGGGTTTTCTACCTGGAGGTAACTCAGTGGGGCGCTGCCATAGTCGGATGCAGCTCTAAGCCCCCGTTTTGTGCGGTAGAGTGTTGCACGTATATATAAATGTGCGTGCATGTGTGTGCGTGTGTATGTAGGGAAAGATCATGGGGCAAGAAGATAAGATCGCGAGCGAACATTGGTTCGTTTGTTAGTGTTCTGCTCCACCATTCGCCTGGTATTCAGTGGTGTAACCATCCGATCAGTTAGCCGACCGCTTAAATTCTCTTCCAGATGGTAGTTGAATCCGATCCAACTAATGTCAAAAATCCGCCTGCGTTGAAATCTAACCCTAGGACCTCAACTACGTTGCAGACCTTCAACCTTCAACTACACTTGGGATTTTATTTCTTGGCGCGTGAAGGCCTGTCTTCACTATGGAATATCTCACAGCATTTCCCGTCTTTCGCGGAGTGCCGCTAGATGTCGTATGATCGAGTAGTGCAGTAGAGTCTCTAGATACAGAGGGTAGCGCATTCCACCGATCCCTCCTTTTTATGTATAGTTGACAGGAGAATTAAAACTCTAAGATATTTTGTGTATTGAGAACCATGAATCTATCCCAAATCAATATTAATATTCTTGAAAATCTTCAAAATGTCACCAATGGTTATAATTTTCCTTCAGCTGCTGAACGCTGCCTGGTGTGGCTATCGGGTGAAAGCATATGAATGTCGGCGGTTGCGCTACTCTCTGTATCGAGGGACTCTACAGTGCGGGTGATCATGCGACATATAGTGGGATGATCGAGAAAGACGAGAAATGCCGTGACATACATTCTTTTACATCGTATTCTATCGTGAAGGTAGGTACTCATACGCCAAGAAATAAACACCCAATTACACACTGCAGAGGCAACTGCGTCGTCACTGATCCGCCATTTGCGCGGAAGTTGTTCCTATGAAACACAGAACGGCGCACAGTGGGCTGAAATGGCCTGAAACGCGCGCATTGCATTTCAGGTGTAATTCTGTTCAAGCAACGCGTTCAAAATGTTGTTGCGGGCTATAAATATTTAATATAAGATCGAATTTAATTTTTTGTAAAAGCAATATAAATTACGGATGGCGCCACTCTAATTTTTTAATAATTATTTTCTTGCTGTTTTGACGGAGATTCCACAGACATAAATCGAAATAAGGTGTACAAATTACATTATAGGAATATATACCATTGGGTTTCAGTGGTGTCGAATTTCGTATCCAATTGTAAAATTAAAGTTACGAATCCAATTTGATAAATATATTTTTGAAAATGTCATTCAATTTCAATTTTTAAATCTGAGAATTCTTATGAACATTTAGGAAGCAAATGAAATGGATTATTTATTTTAACTTGCCTTGAATATTTAACAAAATGAAAGCAAGGCTCGAAAGTTCATGTCTTCCCTTTGAAGGCCATTATTATATTCTATGATGCGGACTTATTTTAGAAATTATATTTGGACGAGGTTATGCATCAACCGGTTATGCGACATCATACAAGTCGAGATAATTGCACTTAAAGGTTTTATTACATTTTCAGATCTAAAAACTGTAATTTAATTATTTCATTCATTGAAGCGCCAAACTACGCAAACATGAGTTGAATATCTGGCGCTTACCTGCATAATGTAAAATTAAGAACAGCATATTTGAAGATTAAGGTTTATAGCCGGTTGTTGCGAAACAAAATTCCTTATGTGACTGATGGCGTTTACATTTTTCGTTATCAGGCTATTTTTACAGATTTTGCGTCAAAATTTTGCGTACACTTAGAACATGGGCCAATATAACTGATGGCGTCGATATCTCATTTTTGTTTAAATGGCGCTTAGCCGGTTGATGCATAACATCGCCCATTTGGTGTTGGTTTGGCGCATTTCGGCTCATTTCAGCCCAATGTGCGGCGCCTGCAGCGCAGTCCCCGACGCGTCGGCGGAGCGCCGCGCCCACTTAGCACAGATGCGCAAAGCCCCGTCTAAATATACGCTCTATCTCCATTCATCAGCAGGGCAGCAGCAGGCGCGTGGCGCACTCATCGTTTCTCTGTGCGCCCGGGGAACAACATAACGACTGGGATATGATGAAAAGTCGGAGAAACACATTTAAATGTTTCTAAGTAACTTAAATGTCTACTTACAGTACCAAAACAAGAAATCATAAGAACGTAGATTTTTTCTTATAATAATTTCTTACGAGCAAGCCATCCTAAATATTATTTACATAAAGTATGTCAATGTAATAAAGTTAAAAAATAATATTTTAAATTATTGTTAAAAGCGTAATTTGTAAAGTAACATTCTTAAAGGTAAGAAATATTAATATGTATTACTACCCCATAAGTAAAATATTATAGAGTATATTGTCGTATATTATGGAGTATAATGTGCTTTAAAATCACAAAGAATATTAGTTGATTGAACACAAAATATTTCCTTCTCGTGTCTTATAAGTGTGACAAGTTCGTTAATTCGCCACAAGAACACTAAATTTACGAATATTTCCAGACCTTTAAGCAATGAAAGTTAACTTGACAGTTAATTAAACAAGTATGCCGACTAAATGCTTCATTGCGCAAGAAAATATTCCCGCTCACCAATATGTGGAAATTAACTGAATTTATTTAATTTATACACCACGGTAATTGGTGTTTAACGTAGATAAATGTACAACCACGAGGAATCTTTCTTCATAGTTTTCTTCATTAACCATTAACAAAAGAATCTCACTCACTTGGCAACACTTTAAAGCTGCCGTCTTCGCCCTTGAATTCCCAAATAATGTTGGGTGTTGGGTAACCCTTCACCTCACAGTCCAAGGCCAGGCTGCTGTGAACGGAGCTGTGTTGGTCCGCTGGTCCAGAGATGACCCACGGCGCTACAATAGAAAGAAACAAACGCTATTGGTTAATACGTACCGTTTGGCAAATAGAATTGTGTAATAAAATGCCATTGGTTTTAGAGCTTGAAAGTTACCATAGTTTTTTCAACAAAACTAAAATGTTCAGAAATGTAGTAAATATGATAAAATTAATACAATTAACAACGTTTTATATCATAATTAGATCATCAAATACAAGTAAAATGATTTACTTTGTTCTTCCCTTATCATATATTTTCAGCGATGCCAACTTGGCACACTGAATGCCTCAAAACATGCATCATTATGTTATTTAATAATGCAGAGATTGACACTTCTGTTCTCTATTAAGGACAAACTTTAAATTTAATTTATAGTATTATTTCCGTCATTTTAAGTTAAATTGATGACTGTGTCAACTTGATTTGAAAGTTGGCATATTTGTGATTTCTTTGAAAATAAACTATGAGAAATATTTTTATTGCCACAAAATTACTAATTAACGGTGTATTGTACAATTTTAACCAATTTTAACCTTTCACGAAATGGTTATGCTTAATATTAGGATCGTAATGATTTTATATTATAGTCTCTTGGCAAATTCTACATATTTCCATGTTCAAGTTTTTTATTTTATAAACCAAACTGAAACTTAAGAATTGAATACTTAACTTCTCGCAACATTTTAAAATCATAATTTAAATAGTTCTCATTAGAACATAATAAATTTAAGAATAATGTAAAATAACGGTTTGACAATCATAATTTTTGAATTGTTTGCATTAATGACGATTTTTCACCAAACAGCGATGCTACATCTGCGCACATTTATGTAATAAATATTCATCGAAGGATAATAATGTTCATTATTACGAGAAGTTCCTCAACATTACAAACACATTCAATGTTATGCAAATTCAAATCATAAAATGTGATAAATAAAAATTTCTGAAATTTGACACAAGAATTCCATATAAGATAATATTCCAGATAATATAATCTGTTGTGCAGTTTTTTTAATCGAATAAATTATCTTTCAAAATGAAATAAAACATTGTATCTCTTCCATGTAGAGTATTCCCATAACAGGTTCTTGAATTTATTTCTTAACGATTACAAATAATAAAACTATCTTGCACTACAGAAGATTAAAGAGGAGCATGGTGGCGTTTGTTTTTTCAGCAGCTTTTCTGCATCCCAAGTCTTCCGAAAATAAGCCTCGTGTAGTACTATGTTGCATATTAAGAAACGCATTGCCCTGCATATGAAAAAAATGTTTACTATACATTTTCTTCTGTGTTATCAAATCATTAAAACGCACACCCAATTTCAAAACATTCGCGACCTTTCGAGACCAGCAGATTAAAAATTGAAAACACAACAGAACACAACACAATGCCCTCATTATTTCTATTGATTATGGCTGGCTTGTTTCCTTCATCCATTGCTGAACATACAGGCGACCCTAGGCAGCTAGTGGAGTTGGTCCTCCTTTTACTAATTCTAATTAAAGTTCGATAATGAACAATTCGGCCTGCTCGACAAATTTCCAAAGATTTCCCGGCCGCTGTAAATATTTTATACGAATATTATACTGAAATATATAGATTCATCCTTCCAGAATGGTTTTGTACTGCTATACCACCATTCACTAATAATTTCCTGAATGATATCTTACGGGATTATTTTATAAAACCCTTTACAATACATTAAACATGTAATTGAATGAAGTCGCGTAAAAACAAAAAAGTCGTGCAAAAACAAATAAGGGTTTTTCTGGCGCACGATACATAACTTTCTCTTCTTGCGAAGAACTTGGTAAGGCGGGAAAGTAAAATCTCAAATATAGTTTTGCGTCTTGCATTATAAAAAATTTAACTTGGTCAATATTTTTTTCTATTTCGTTCGGAAGTTCTGCCATTATTTTCCATATCCTATATTCTTAACGAGCAACAGTTTGGCTCCCTTACGAGACTGGGGCCGTAGGCAGTTGCATAGTTAGCCTAGGCAGAAGCACTCCGGCGCCCATACCTCTACTTGAGAGCCCCTGAGAGGAAGTCCACGTCGACCGAAACGGTCTGGATAAATTCCGACCATTTCCGCGAATCGAGGCGTCCCGGAACGATTGCGAAGGCGTTGCCCACCGCCCGCCGCCCACCGCCCACCGCCCACCGCCCGCCGCCCACCGCGCACCGCCCGCCGCCCACCGCGCACCGCCCGCCGCCCGCCGCCCACCGCCCATCGCCCACCGCCCACCGCCCGCCGCCCGCCGCCCGCCGCCCGCCGCCCACCGCCCACCGCCCACCGCCCACCGCCCACCGCCCACCGCCCACCGCCCGCCGCCCACCGCCCACCGCCCACCGCCCGCTGTCCACCGCGCACCGCCCACCGCGCACCGCCCACCGCGCACCGCCCACAACCCACCGCCCACCGCCCGCCGCCCGCCGCCCGCCGCCCACCGCGCACCGCCCACCGCGCACCGCCCACCGCCCACCGCCCACCGCCCACCGCCCACCGCCCACCGCCCACCGCCCACCGCCCACCGCGCACCGCCCACCGCGCACCGCCCACCGCCCACCGCCCACCGCCCACCGCCCACCGCCCACCGCGCACCGCCCACCGCGCACCGCCCACCGCCCACCGCCCACCGCCCACCGCCCCGTGCCCAACGCCCCATCTGCGCCCGCACTCGCGCGAGCAAGGGCGGGACGGAGGATATCGGAAATGGGAGGGTGGAATGAGCAAGCCGGCGAATGACCAAATGCAATGGAGATAATTGACGAAGAAAAATGAAGGTGGGGCTCAACATTGATTAAGAAGTGAGTAGAACTCTAATACGTATAATTCAATAGAGAGGTAACAATACCAAGGAATGAGGTACGGACAGACAGGTGGAATAAAAGACGGAAAAGATCTTCCATACTAGAACATGCATTATTTGAACAATATGTGTATCTCTATCTAATGGTTGCACTTCTGCAATGGTTGCAAGTTCTTTCAGAATTTATAGATACAGATTCTATATATTTACTTTACGCAACGGTGCCCTGCTTGTGGAACCTACAAACATTTTACTAGAACTCGTTGCTGTGGAACTCATCTGAAAAGCCTTATGCAACCTTTCCTTAGTTATGGTTAAAGTGAGTGTCAGCCATGGGAGGGCGAGAATGTGAGCAAGTACAAAATCTTGTGAGGGGCGACGCGGGCGAACTAGGCGAACGGAGACGAGTGGAGACGAACAGATACGAGCGGAGATGAACGGGGACGAGCGATAACGAGCGGGAACGAGTGGGAACGAGCGGAGACGAATGAAGCGAGCAGATGCCAGCGGGGCGAGCAAAACCGGCGGGGTCGAGCGAGGTCGAGCGGAGACGAGCGGAGACGAGCGAGAACGAGCGGAGACGAGCGGGGACGAGCGAGGACGAGCGATGACCAGAGGGAACGAGCGATGACGAGCGGGGACGAGCAAGGACGAGCGAGGACGAGCGATGACCAGAGGGAACGAGCGATGACGAGGGGGGACGAGCAAGGAGAGCGAGGACGAGCGGGGACGAGCGATGACCAGAGGGAACGAGCGGGGACGAGAGGAGCGAGCGGGAACAAGAGACGAGCGGAGGCCAGAGGTGACGAGAGGAAAAGTGCGAGGGCGAGGAAGAGCAGAGGAGGGCACCGCCGAGGCGCACACGCCGTCAGGCGAGGTGCAGGGCGGCCTCTCGCTAACGACCAGCGGCGACGGCAGGCGATTTATCACACGGAGCGCGCGTCTTTTGTTCGCCCGCGCGAAGTATCGACACCCGCGCTCCGCGCGGCCTAATTAGTAAAGCTTCCAACGGTCTGGCAAAATACTCGCTCTCCTAACTGCGTCGGTAACGTTGCGGTGGTAATTGGGAGACCTAGCGAAGTGCGCGGTTCTGGCTGTCACTGGTTTATCAGAAATCAAGTAACTACAAAACATTGTTCTAGTTTCATGTTTTCGTATTAATAAATACAGAACCAAATCTACTGTCCAGCATTATAGCACCTGACTTACATGTGGGGAAAATCTAAACACTGGGTTAATTAATACTATTAAAGAGAGTGAGTTAAAATTGCTTGCCTTATGTTGCTTAGCCATCTACTTAATATGTTTTAATCCACTTAGATTGACGCAATTGAAGAGCCAACTCTTTAGCTTTATAGTTGAAATCCCGTTCATCTCGTTCCGCTGAATCATTCCAATTAAGCTTAATTGTTCTCATACAATGTGGGAGGGTATGCGAGTAAGCCCTCAATGCTACTCAATTGGAAAAACAATCCCTCATGGCCTGCTCCAAATGTATACCCTTTGACACGTCACTCTTAAGAGTTTATGATTCCCTTGGAAGTCCCATGTGTTTTAAACCAGCTACAATTGTCTTTTATGACAAGGAATTATTGCAGTCTTTTCCCACAATTTTACCACAGCTGAAGATAAAAAGTTCCAAGATGTCAAGTAAATTTGATGTCAATTGGCGTGGGGTAGACACTCTTGAAGTATTTAAAGACTACTACGCAGCTCTACAACGTAATAAAAAATACTCAGTTGAAAACAGTGAAAGAAAATATTTTATTGACAGTATTTTCATTTCAGATAAGCAATTTTATCCTATATTCAACAATTTTAGAACAAATTAATGGATGAACAATTATTGTATTCTTTCCCGCGTCTACTTTTCTGCGGTTTTCCTACAGTTTCCGTATATTATTCAATTGCGGGTTATTTTCCATGTTGTTTTCCATTTTCCTTTCTTACAAAATATGTATTATTGAATCAATGCAGAGATTCGTGTAAAATAATTTTTATTTTTTGACTTAACAATATTTGGTAACATGAATAGCTCAACAGTTTTTTTCTAAACAAATGCAGTTTTAATGAAAATTACTAAGTAAATTAAATCAATGAAATTAAAATTGTATTTGCAGAAAAAGGATCTACCATCTGGACGAACCTTTTGAGGAATAATTTAAGAAGAAAAAATAGAGACTTTTCTAATAAATATGTGTTATCTTATCAGTTTTCTAGTATCAAAATAGAACATGATAAAAGTAGTACGTAATGATTTTCAATCCGCAGTCTATCCCATCTCGCGATAACCTGAATTTCTATTTTAAAAAATTGCTTGCAAAGTAATTCGATAATAATTGGGAAGAGAATTTAAAGCAAAACCGCAATTCGTAAGCTACCTTCAAGAAACAATTAAATCAAATTTTGAACAATCAAGTTTTAAGTAAACACGGAAATACAAAAGTGTGCCTATATCGTATTTCGTATTACGAATATAACCAAAAGGTTACAAACATAATGTTTGCCTTAAATGAGGATTCTATTTAAAATTTTCTTTCTTTGTTTGGTATTCTGAATACCACATCTACCTAATATATTCTTGTTTCATTACGTTATTATTAAGTTAATTAAGTACATTTTTCATCCTGCGAAAGGAAAGCAATTGTGAGAATCAAAACAAAGATGTCAAAATAAAGAAGTCAAAATAAAGATATCAAAATAAAGATATCAAAATAACATCTATGATTGAAAACTCAACTAACTACAACATTTAAACATTAATTACTAAGAGCAACATTTAAAAATACTGATAGGAATTCCCAAAGAAAACAGCGTAAAGAAGTGAAAAATTTGGTTGGAGTTGAAACGTTCTACCAATAGAAAGATAAAATAATTAAAGAAGAACAAGAGGAAGGTAAATAATTGATTAAATTATATAAATGAACAATAAAATCACCGAAGCAAAAACATGGCAGATATTGTAAATTGACTTTTTTTGTGAAAAGTTGTGGTCATGCAAACAAATCAAATAAACCAAGAATAATTCGTTTTATTCAACTGAAAGTAATTTGTAACAACAATTTTAACGTTCACAAAATATATTTTGTGAGCATTAAATACTCATTCAATTAAATTGTGACATTTTGTTTATTGAACTGAATACAAAATTTTAAATATTCTGTTATCTTTTATATATTTCAAATTATGGCCTTGCCAAGGTGTGACGGCCATGAGCTCGGAAGATCGGTGGTAAGAAGATCACAACCCCTTTTACAATATTCATTTGGCATCCTCTTGCTGGAAAAAGCTCTCACATAAACATACAATTATATGAACTGTGATATGATAGTGAAAATCAGCAATATAATCTTGCCCCTTGCGGGAATCGAACCTAGACCGTGCCTTGGAAAATACGTTTGCTAGCCATCACCCAGCAGATAGCCATTTGATTCATTTCGTTTATTTGATTCATTTCATTTACTTGATTACTTTCATTTACTTGATTACTTTCATTTACTTGATTACTTTCATTTACTTGATTACTTTCATTTACTTGATTACTTTCATTTACTTGATTACTTTCATTTACTTGATTACTTTCATTTACTTGATTACTTTCATTTACTTGATTACTTTCATTTACTTGATTACTTTCATTTACTTGATTACTTTCATTTACTTGATTACTTTCATTTACTTGATTACTTTCATTTACTTGATTACTTTCATTTACTTTATTTACTTTATTTCATTTATTTTATTATTTTCATTTATTTTATTTATTTTTTAATTTTCTTTATTTTCTTTATTTATTGATTTATGGAATGCTGGCGCTGTGTGTGTGTAAGAGAGAGAGAGAGAGAGAGACTCACCGGAGGCGCAGGGGCCCTCGTGCTTGAGGGCGAGCGGCGCGCCGCCCGGGCGCGCGCGCACCGCCTCCCTGCGCAGCTGGCACTCGTCGTCGTAGGTGCGGTTGTTGGTGCCGCACACGGGCCGCTGCTCCTTGCACACGCAGATGGCCTCGGGCTCGTCCTGCGCACGCAAACGCACCCGCGCCATTTCACTCACCAAAACAACGACAACGAGAGACGTGTTGACGCGATAGCTCCCGAACTTCGTTGGAGTCATTCCCACAATAAAATGCAAAGTCATATTTTTTCCTGGTTGGTGCAATGCAGTTCACAAATGATAGAATTCAGGTCATAAATGTCAGTATTGAAAGTTTCAGATCATATTAATTCCAGTTCATACGAATTACTCCAAGCTACGGCACGATAGCCTACGAACTCAACTCGCAGAGTTTTTTAAATTGGCAATGTTAGTGCCGATTTTGACGGTTGACCGCAGAGATAAGGAAAGGGGTAAAATAGACCACAGTCTGCATCAGATTTATACGAGTACAAAGGAACAATGAATGACAAGAAACCTGAGAGATGTGATAGATCGAACGGAAGAAAAGAAAGAATGAAGAGAAAAATCAAGGAAACATCATTGTAGGAATTTATTAAATGCAACGAGAAATAACTAGCTGTAGAAAATATCAGGGGGAAAAACAAACGTCGCAGTGTAATAAATAATAGGTACAGCCTTTGTACATAAACAGACAAGTAATGTTAAGATATTTAATAGTTGTGGAATGTAAAGCAATTTATTCGAGGATTTTTGTTATCGATCTAGACAATCTCCAAATTTTTTCGATTAACGTTTTATCTTTAATTTCAACCATCAGTTTTATTCTGGTATGTTCCAGAAATGTCGGTTGCGAATTTCAGCGCATCTCCCCCTCCCCCTCAAACTGCTATTCACAAAGAAGCCAGGGAGTAAATTTCAATTTGTAACATTTAGGGGTAGCTGAGACGAATTAGCTGCCACCGAACTTTACCATTCATCGCCATTCCATCAATCTCAACGCAAGGAACGAACAAAGACGAGGTATGTAGGGGGAGACGACGACAACAGACAACAAGGGCGTGGGGGAGGAGGAGGGGAGCCCGCCGGGGGAGCGCCGTCTATTTGCATCGCAACTCATGCGGAGGGTGACGTAAGCGGCGGCGGCGCAGCGCTATTTGCCAGCGGCAGCGCGCGCAGGGACAACCGGCGGCCAGCCACCCCGCCGCCCACCCGCCCGCGCGCCCACCCGCCCGCGCGCGTGTTTGTATCGGAAACCGAAACGCCGCCTCGCTTTTCCCAGCGCTCCCGGCGGACGCAGTTCGGATGGGCGGATGGGCGGGAGTGTGCGCGAGGCGGAGAGAGCAAGCGACGTGTGTACTGTGGCCGGCTCCACGAGATGGGACGGACCGGCAAGAAAGACAACACGAGAGGCAAGGCAAGATGAGCAAAGAAACGAAAAGCAAAGGAGCGTATGAAAAGAGAGGTAGTATGTAAACGAAAGTTACCGAGACACTTAGTGGAGTGGAAATGGAAAATACATTGCTAAATAAGTATGAAGGGCAAATGCTAACGAAAATCAGGAACAAATATCATAGGTGTTTTCCAAAAAGAAGTAATACTTTCGGAAATTAAAAAAATACTCGTAGAAGGAAAGACATTGTGTGAGACGAATTGTGGAACGGAACTATGGAGTTTATACTTCGTTCCGGGAAGAGGAAAAAATCAAAGGAAAAGGAATGAAGGTGAAGAAAACCCATGTCAGCCACAGATAATTGGGAGGAAGCCAAATGAAATGTTGAGAGCAGTAAAAAATGGGCGAAGGCAGAGAAAGGGAGAGAAAATAAAGGTCAATTAATTGTGCTGCGAAACAAGTGTTAGTAAATCACATAAAAATACAATGAAGTGTGCAAACACAAAATTAGCCAGTAAAGAAAAGTGAACTCATAAATTCATTTAATACATGGAAATACTAAAAATACGAACTGATTGGAGTTGTCGTACATGTGATTGAAGAAAATCCGAATATACATATTATTTAAGTTACAATATCTTGGCAACAGGTCAATGCTATGTAAATGGAGTAAATAATGCTACACTCTTGATACTGCAATGTAAATCTTGAGAATTCTACAAACCTATGTGTCTGTGAATGGATTTTCCAACTTTCAACGAATGTCAATGGAATTGACCCGATTGACCAATGTTACAAAATAATCATGAACGTTTTTTTAGTAGGTGTGAGTGATTTAACAGTGTGTCATTACGAATTTAAAAAAATAACGCCGCATAACGTTTTTTTCATTAATTGCATACATATTGCATTTACAAACACGATTAGTTAAAAAAATACCAAATACCGAAAAAACAATATAATCAAAACATTCATGCCAAATTGGAAAACTGACTTTATAATCTACAAGGCACCCTTTTCGCCTTCATAAATAGACTCGATTCTATTTGTTTGAAGCGACGTTAGAACGAAGAGAATAGACGACAGAATGCCGGAATCAAGAGAACACGACTTCGTTCACTATCGTTCTTTTCTCAATGCGAGGGTTCTACTCTGTCTACATCACCAGAGAACGTCTCTGCGGCGTGTGCGTTTGTGTATGTGCGTTTGTGTGTGTGTGCGCCGGGGGTGATGGGGGGGCGGGGGGCGGAGTCCCTCGCTGTTTGCGCCTCTGCGAGGGACGGACGGGTCGGCGCGGCGGGGCGGGGCGAGGCGACAGAGGGCGAAGCCTCGTTGACCTTCGGTGGATATCCAGAGACAACTCCCGACCTGGAGCGCTTTTGCGGCAATCCGCTCCACTTCACTTTCGTTTCCCTCTCGTTTAGGTCTAGCTTTACCTCAGCAACTGGACGAAGCTTTTCTCTCAGAAACGAATTAATTTAATTTCGACATTCAAAAATTGCTGCTTCAGGTTTTGGTATGACAGCACAACCCTTCATTTTACTGGTGGTGCACGGGTGCACATTTTACGGGTGGGCACAACCCTTCATTTTACTGGTGGTGATATTTTGGTAGTAAGGTTATAATATTTGATTAAAGTTATTTCCAATACTTTTGGAAATGTAAACAAAATAGCCCGGTTTGTTTTTTCACATTCCCGTACATAATTGTATCTTTAATTTGTTGCGATTTTTTCTTGACAATTAAAACGCTCCACAAAAACATGATAAAAAATAATGCATAATCAAGAGTTATTCTAATAACCGAAAAATGTACCAAAAATGACAGGATCACATATAATTGTGCATGTTTGAAAAGATATAGAGTAATGTATTTTTGCAGTAATATATTTCTGCAGAAAGTAGTTTCATTTATAATAAACTTAGTTCTCTATCAGTAGGGAATTTTGCTTAAAAATACCATTATTTCACATTTACAGTCTACAGAAGGACAGATCATTCTTAAGCATTTGAGAAACTGGCGAAATGGTGAACTGTATTAATTGTTATTAATCCCGAATTTTGCGTTTGTTATCTATACTTTAGTGCATTTTAAAAAGTCTGCTCACACATCCTGAAGCAGTTCTAGGAAGTATGTTCCCTCTAAGCGAATAAACTGATTTCAGCATTTTGTAAACACCATTATCAGTGCATCCCAATGAACTGAACCGATCAACCCGGTTGATATCTCTGACAGCTGACATTTCACATGTTAGACGCCTTTTAAAGTCGTAAGAGGAAATAAGAAAGATCAAATCGAAATGACCATAGCCCTTCCTATCTCAAATCTGAGCAGTTGTCATGCGGAAAAATCAAACAGCTGTATTTGTAAGTTGTTGTAGTTTGTTATTTGTTGTAGTTGTATCGCCTTCTATTTAAATGGAAAATACTTTTCCTATCTCTCAATACCTTTCTACGTCAAAAGATGGAAATGTTACGGGAATGTTCGTTCCTTCATTTGTGGACCAGAGAAACTTGTAATACGACTGAATTTTTTAAACGATTTTTGTGGGCTTTTTATTCCGCAAAAATCTGTTTCTTTCCAGTTAACCGCAGCCAATAGTCATCAAACATCACTGAAAATGTATGCAATTTAACGATGAGTCTGACTATTTAATGTCAGACCTATTTCACCGAAAGCCCATAAAGTATATGAGAATTTTTATTTAATCTCATATGTAACTATTCAATGGAACGAAGTATTTGCTTACAAATTTAGAATGTAATGTAAATATTACTTTATCTAAAGCAATGAACTGAAATGTTTAAGAGAAACAGATGTGACAAATAATTTAAATTGAATGTACTCATATTTTGAGTCTATATTTATTATGGTCAAGAAACCATTTAATAAAATAAACAAGATAACAAACTTAAATATATTCATTAAAATTCAGCAATTAGATTTAAATAATTTGATAATTAAAGCTGATTATTATAATTCATTTGAGTCGGTTTTACATACAAGCAATTTACAATATTTTAGTAGACAGGAAAACGGCGTGAAACGACCCAATTCAACACCTGATTAAAAATAATTGTATGGACACTTCACCCGCGAGTTTCAAACGAACAGTTTATTTTTCATTTAATTCTTAACAGCTTTGTTTAAATTTGCTCAGGTTCTATCATCTCCCGAAGCGGGTTCCAATTTAGAGGCAGCGAGCGCGTCGCAGTTCGGTGCGCCTGCCCTCGCCGCCGCGACAGCTGAGCGCCGCCCGCCGCAAGAAGCCTGCGATGCGCCTAATTGCGACCAGATACGCCGTGCGCAAAAATGCGCTCTCCGCCCCCCCCCCACCGCCTCTCACTCTCTTCCCGTTGCCTTTGGCGCAGTTATCTCGCGTAATTACACGCCTTCCGAGGAAGGATAGAATGGGAACCCGAAACAGCCTCGGAGATATCACATGCAGCATTTATTAACACGCAACTTCAGTGAGTTATGCCCGCGGTTCTTCTCGGTTTGTTTACGTTTATGTAATTAAACGTCCGGTCGAGTACGGAAAGTGGTTAAATAGTGTTATAAATTAGAGTTTTAGTACCGGCGTTGTGGTATAACACTTGAGAAAAATCGTGATTATATTATTAATCACGATTAATTATATTATTAAAAATGCTAAATTATAATTTTATTTTTATTACGGAGCATCATAGCGATTCATTGTTTTGATGTACGGGAAGAAACCAATTTACACCTCATTACGTTACCTCCAACAATAGTTACAATAAAACTGCGTTCAATATGTATTACTATAAAACTCTGAAACCAGATGGAGAGTTTACGTAGATTTAGCAATCCACGATCAAGAACCCCTCGTAAATACTTTTTTCATCAAATCGAGAAGTATTCATTGAGCGTTCATTACTGTCGTCAGGAAAGCAGATCCCATATTCAACGCCAGGGCAATAAATTAGCGCCGCGATATGTAATTTCGCCCGAGAATTTAACTCGGTATAATATTTTATAAGAGATGGTGTACGACTTTCCACTTTCCAGTCGTCGCAAAGAACAGATGAACTAGTTAAGCGATCCCCATAGAAAGGCGCTTTCTTCCACCGAGCACGAAATAAGCCACCGCTATCCCGCTTCATATCAATCTGCTCGCAGAGATTTACCGCCAAACAAACATTTCTGCTTACGAAAGGCCCACCGATTCCCATCCTCACATAAAATATATCCATGTGTGAAAAGAAGAGATATCTCCGACGCACAAACAGAGCTCATATCGCGATTCCGAACAGAAGAACGCTTTCATCCGCAGACTCCGCGGGGAAACGAAAGACGGCGCAGCGAGCGGAGGTTAATCTTTATAGTCGCTACGAAGGCTGGAGGGGGCGGGGCAACGGGTGGGGGGGGGGAGCCGTGCGGGACCACAAAAAAGCCAGCCGCTGGCGGGGCGGTTGAAACATCGAGGAGGAGGCTGCAGGCGAGGAGAAGCCGAAGCAGACTCAGAGACGCGGGCAACGGTTGGAGGTACAAGTAAATACGGCGGCAACACAAACGCACAGATGGACTTGGAAGTGAAAAAATTTGGTTGTTGAGGATACTCCTGTTACAATAAGTTTATATTAGAAATTTAGAAACAATGATTACCTAGTTCTCTACTAAATAATACTCATTTATATTTATTCACATCCTCAATGAAGTATTGGATCTAATATGAACCATATTATTAGCGAGATTAAAATTCTGTAATTGTACGCGATTGGTGGCCTTTCGAAACGGCCCACAACACGTTCATCGTTTTGACCATGGCTTATCGCCATCATCCCTCCACTACAAGGCTTGAGAGAGGATGCAAAACCACAGAGCTCTGGAAAATCACAGAGCCAGACGAAAGACAACGGGAAAGAAGAGTTCCATTCCGACTCAGAGAGATTGGCTGCTTTTCTTTGGGGATTTAGAGAAGACTGAAAAATTACCTCTGCAAAACAGCCCAAGGATCTTCTGCGGTAGCTTGATGTATGCTACTCGACATACAGAGCAGAAATACAGTAAAATATATGTAAGGCTGATAATAATACTTTTTTGATCAAAGAGACCATCTAAATAAATCGGAACGGAAATAAATTATGTAAAACTTGTTTACTCCTGTACCTTATATATTATTCCAGTCATCGTGTTGAAATATTGGATGTGCGTTTTTTACTTTACATAATGTATATATACTTCAATTTTTAATTATTTTTACTATTTAAAACAGATGTGCTTTTATTTTTGTAACGAGAAGTTTAATTTGTTTAATATATAATGCTTAAGGGGATTTCTACCTGAATCCTGATTGCATTGTATCTTACAATTTTCTTTGAGATTAGTAATTTCCAATAATTTAGACAATTTATTCCATTTACACTGTACTATTGTCTCTAATACCACACCATCGATCCCAAGAATAGTGACACATCACAAATATAATTTTTAAGAAATACGTTCAGAAAATAGAGTATTCTTAATGACACGTTTTTACAACGATACTTAAGAAACAGCCGGTGTCTGAAGTAAAACGCTGACGCAAAGTAAAACGCAAAACAGATTAATAAAATTTTTATACTGCAAAATGACAATTTGTATGTGTTTATTTTCTTCTGCACCGGCAATGTATCTTCACCTCTCAGGGGCTTACGCATTTCAATTGCTTTACATGAATAAATAATCAACGCAGCAAATTCAATGAAAACAGCAAACTCCCCAGAGCCTGGTTTTCCCTTCCACTCTACATTGAACGTAACCTCGATGTCTCTATCCTCCATGTCCTACAAATGTTCAGTTTTAAAACATTTCATAAGCCCCGACGAGCTTCAACAGCGGCTTTCGTCCTATTCGCCCCGAGTGCGTCCTGCTGAGCGTGTGGCTGCGCCGCGATAATCCCGCCCGCCGATGAGGCGCGCGCATGCCGCGCCCGCCGCCTCTTAAATAAGCCGCGTGAGGGACGCCCTCGATGAAGGGGTGTGCGTGGCGGGCGGCGCAGATGCCGGGCGATAAAGCACGCCGCCCAGGTACGGCCTGCGACGGGCCGCCCCCGCCCCGCCCCCGCCCCCGCCCCGGCTGCTTGGTATTCATTTATTCACGCCACAGATCCGGCGCTGCCACTCCTGCTCTCAGCCTCCTTCAGGAGCGCAGCCCAAGCAGTGCTGTTTGTACGGAGTCTAATAGAGACGAAATATTTTCATGCAATATTGATATTTATAATTACAACACACGCCGTAGAAATCACGTGCATCAAGTGTCAGTATCAACAGCTCAGTACAAGAAATCAACATACAATACATGTACGTTACTTTACAACGCATTGCCAGATGATATAAAACAATTACAGTCGGTACACAAATTTAAGTTTAAAGTAAAATCTTTTCTGCTGCAAAACTGTTTCTATACAATTAGAGACTATACTGATCGTGAAAAAGAAAAATAATGTTTAATGTAACAAAACAAAGATATATAATGAATTAGTTTATGTTTGCATTGTATACATTTAAAAAAATATTTAATACGCCTGTAACAAGTAATGCATTTCAACTACCGGGTCAATGACTCCCATCTCGATCAGGCTTTTGTCCAGTTTCCCTGATCCATTGAGCAAATGCTGAGATGACCCCTTGTTTTGCTTCTGGACGTAAATGTAGCTTCACTGTGCGCACGTTTTGTTGAGCACTCCTTTTGCTTGTAGTTCATTGACAGTTGAAATTGATTTTCTATAACTCGGGAAAAAACATTTTTCAAATATCTTTATTTTTCTAAAATAATTATTTTCTAAATTCATTTTTTCGTTGTTTTTTTTAAATAAAATTCTGGCCCTCAAGAAAATGTGCGCAGATAAATT
This sequence comes from Acheta domesticus, assembly GCA_031308135.1. Classification (NCBI taxonomy): domain Eukaryota; kingdom Metazoa; phylum Arthropoda; class Insecta; order Orthoptera; family Gryllidae; genus Acheta; species Acheta domesticus. The sequence continues at coordinate 263,790,521 of JAHLJT010000631.1, read as the reverse complement.
TCTTTCCCCACACGTCATATACAGTTTTTACTGTTTTTTGACAAATTAATAAATAAATAAATAAATAAATAAATAAATAAATAGTATAAGATCAAGTGGGGCGTTGAATAATGGAGCTTTAAATGGCATCATTTTATTCCACGAGGCCATCGGTAAATAGCAGAGATGAACATATGGCAGCACAATCATACCTTCTTATCCTCGGTACAATATCGAGCTAATAGCGCTACAATAGCACATATTTTCTCGCACTATTTCTAACTTTTCCCGTTTTCGAAAATTCAGAGAGTTCAACAATAATGAGTCTTACGCCATTGTTTTAAGAGCTCGATGACTATCCGTCTGAAAATTTGGAGCGGTTTTTGAAAAAAAATATGTTTTTTAATAAACTGCATTCATTTCAAGCAGAAATAACGCAAAAAAGGCTCGTTTTTACAACAAAAAATTGTTTAGGACCTTTTTTTAACAGTTGATTATTTAGAACAAAAATCTATATCTTTAATATTGTAATTATTTGTATTTTCTAAAATACAGAGGGTGTGGAGGAAATGAGACTAGCAACAATTATTATATCGTCCTTTGATACATACGAGGAGAATATTTAAAGAAAAAATTAGAGCCGTTTCCGTGAAAAAAAAATTGTTTAATATTTTCGCCTTTATTTCACGCAAAATTACGGAAAAGTCACATATCTTTGCAATAATTAAACATGATCTTCTTTCAAGATGTCTTTAAACAACATATTTTATTAAGAAAAAAATCTCCTTCAATATTGTAGTTGTAGGAAGACTCCGAAAATATTTTGAACGTTTACAGTTCAAGAAAAAGCAGAAATTTTAACGAAAATCAGACTCGAACGAATGCGATTTTAACGAAAATCTGGAGCCAATCTGAAAACATTTTGAAGTTGAGTTGTTGAGGCTTTATGTAAAGTACCCCCAAAATCAAAATATCCGTTTGTATCTCATAGGTCCTTGAGTTTCTTCAAATAGATTGCAGAATATCAATTTGGGAGAAAATCGGCTGAACAGTATGGTATATGTATAGAAAACAGCAGTATATGTAAACACACTCCGAGATATCTCCATATTTACATAATCTTCGTGTTTCCTCATGCTTACAAAAAATTACAGAATTGGTTAAAAATGTGTGACCCAGGCCCCTTTATTTCGGACGTTGTTCCTCTCGCATCATGCGCTGTTTTTGCCCTTCCACCAGACCGACCCGAAGTGTTTTCTTTTTACTAAAATACTGAAATCTCTGGATAAATGAAACGCATTCGAAATTATGCACAATTAATTACGTAAATGTTCATTCGTGATGAAATCAATAATTTCGGGATAAAACGACGTGAATATTTCGTTTTCGTTGGACGAGGATGTTTCATGACAATCGAGAAGACCGAAGCCCGGAGCCTCCTCACGGTCGACTTGGAAATGCGAAAACTGATCGTCACAAATTAGCCGAAACAAATTGGCGATTGTTCTGCTAAGCTAACTTAACCCGTAACTACCTAAACACGACCTGAAGGTGCCATACATTCAACATTAGGTTTACATAAAGAACAAATTCAGTGGCTGTCTGGAGGAAAAGTGTAACGACCGGCGTCTATTACTGGTAGTTTTCCTTTGTTTCTTTCATCAATACCAGGCGAAATATTTTTGAATCACCGCACTTTGTACAGCATATCGCAAACGTGATCCATTTATTCATTTGCTTACGCTGTTGGCGAAAAAGCAAAACTCTGTAGCGCCGCGCGGAAGGTGCGCTGTCTCCGGCGCTCGCGTCGTCGCCGCGCCCTCTGCGCGTGGGCGGGTGACTCGCGGGGCCCACGCGCCGCGCCTCCGCCGCCGCCGACGCCGACGCACCCGTTTAAATTCCCCGTCCCACCTGCGCTGGCTCGCCCGGCCGCGCGGAACAGCAGACCGTTGGGCAACACGCAGAGATCTCCGCCGCACCACATCAGGATGTCCAGGAAGCTCCTCCACAGGCTGTTCTGCTCACACGCAACACTGCCCGTGCTGGATACTCGGGTTGGCATGAACCAGGCCGTTAGAATTGTCCCCCAGACAGCGACTGAATTCGACCTAGCCACATTCCCTGCGGATGCAGCGGCAATCCTGGTTCTGACACGCAACACTCGCCGTGTTGGATACTCGTATTGACATGAAATGTCATCAGCTTGTTCAGTACCTTTCAAAACCTCTACATACAAATTTGTACGTGCTATGAAGCATTGCAAGTAGTGTTTTTGCGACAATTAGTATAGAGATCTTTCATGACCTTACCGCCTGTGTAAGGGCGGAAATCGCTGGTCGCCGCCGATAATGGCGGCGCAATGTGCGAGTAACGGCCGCAGAACCAGCGGCGAGCAGCGATTTCCGCCCTTCCATTGGTGGTAAGGTCGTGAAAGGTCTCAATAACAATTATCACAAAAACGCTACTTGCAATGCTTCATAGCACGTACAAATTTGTATTTAAGAGTTTTGAAAGGGTCTGAACAAGCTGATGAAATTTCATGTCAATACGAGTATCCAACACGGCGAGTGTTGCGTGTCAGAACCAGGATTGCCGCTGACTCCGCAGGGAATGTGGCTAGGTCGAATTCAGTCGCTGTCTGGGGGAGAATTCTAACGGCCGGCTGCTCTGATCGGTACTTTTCCGTGGTTTCTCCGATCAACACCAGGCGAATGTCCAATCATTACCGACACAAATGGACTATGGACCCCGCGCGATCTTTCCTTCTTCCTTGTCCTATCCTGTCCTTCGCACAAACACTTGCATGAACTGTACTACCACATATGTCGGGAGACCAGTAGGGAGCAGTAAGGTTGACCAACGGGTGGTGTCCCGCTGGTAGGAGATATCTGTTTGGGGAAAACCCTGCAAGCCGATGTGGCCGGCGCCGGATCTCACCATCCAGCGGGAAAAAAATTACTGCCGGCTTCCCAGAAACCTAGTATACTATATAACCACTCACTATGCGAACGGGACTCATGACTACAGCAGTTGATGTGCCCGGAAATATCTATCAATCAATCAATCGAAGGAGCTCCGAGGAAATTCTTTGGTCTTTCAGGATTACAACTCGATAGATATACAGTATTTTGTTATTTTTCAATAATATCAGCATAATGTCTTTTCTGTACTAACTATTGTTGTCTCTATGTTTTGCGTAAAGTATAGCTAGGACAGAAAAGATTCTTGAATTGCAATTTCCGAACTGCTTGGACTATGCTCTTGAAGTGTACTAGGAATGACATTTTCAGAATAAAAACGTAGATTTAATACAATTCTACAATACTGAACTAACGAATATCGGTATAAAATCGTTTTTTAAGAAGAGTCATCACATGATCCACACAGACAATAAGCCACTGAAGAACGCTTTCCAACTATTTGGTTAATACCCTAAGTATGTCAATAAATGCCAAAACACTGCTAAGAAACTGCTAAGTATCTTTTGCACCTGCATTATTTGAATGAGAAACAATTATTGAGTGTTCGTATTCTGATATCTTTAAATGCAGGAAACAAGAATACTTCGAAAACACTTACGCGATCTTCAGATTCACTTGGTCTACTTTTTTCTTAGATGTCGGCAATTAATCAATTGTATCTCAAAATGCATGCACATAAAACGCGCGTTACTGATAGTTGAGGTCAATAGCGCAATTGGCTCTGATCACATCCGAAACAGCTGATGATGTAATGCAGACAGTTGTGAAAAGATTGCCTTGAGTCTCTTTTTCTTGAGCAAATTTGAGTTGACCTGAAATGTGCGGCCTCAAACGCTGTACGTTAACGAGTTAATAGTATTAACTGTAACTTAGCTCGTTAATAAAGCCCATGTTTTCTCTGACAAACCCGGCAAATTGTGTATTGTGGCACTTTGTATTCCTCCTACGTGGAATGAAAAAAATTAAAAATAATCAACTTTATTGATTGTTTTTATAATTTTCAATTTTATTCTTTTACCAAATCGGCTGGTTTAAGGGCTTACACTTCAATTTAAACATAACTGCACTTCAAGATCACGAGCTACAAGGAGAGGGGGACACTGTCATCCAATCGGGAGCTTTTTGCGACTTTAATTGTTGGTATTGGAGCTCCACATTGGATAACAATGTCCCCCTCTCCTTGTAGCTCGTGACCTTGAAGCGAAGCTATGTTTAAATCAGAGTACATGTCATTAAGCAATTGTGATTTAATGAACGATAACATGGATGATTTGCCATCCACGCCATAATCGCTAGATAAAAACAATTATGTTCTCCTCTACATTCTCACCCACAACCTTTCGTTCCACGCAGAGTAACTGCTGCCACAGCTATCTCCCGGATACCCTTATTCGTAAAAACATCCCTTCACTGAAGCATCTGTAATGTATTTTCCGTTCGTTCCAGTTGCGATTACGCACTGCAGGATGAACGCACGACCATCGCACGACGCCTTCTCTCGAGCGCCGCGAATTGAATCTCGGCCCCATTGACTCCACTCTGTCGACGCGGAGCATTTGCTGCGTGCATTTGAGTGCGTGGCCCCGAGGCAGCGGGGCCGGGGCTCGTGAGGCCGCAGGCGGCCGCTTGTCTGGCCCGCCGGCGCCCCTCCGCTCGCGATGCGGCGGCCGATAACGCGCGTGAACCAGCAGTTCACCCTTGCACCGCGTTCAAGACACACAGCGCCGGCCTCGTTGCGACAGGGCGTTCATTTATTTTCAAACAGAATGTATATAAAATGAAGTACGCGCCAGGTCACAACTCGTGTTAAAAACAGATTAACACGGAAAATACACTTTTACGTAGCATGATAATCCAATGATTCGATTTGTAAATGAAACAATATCAGCGTAGTAATTTAGCTCGAGACGATCACAGAAACTTAAAATGAGACTGTCATAACCTTTGTGTACCGTAGGTCTTTTACAACTTCAGATACCCAAAAGGGGTACTGTTTTCCATCAGTGGTTTTAGTAATTAATTAAGAGGTATGGGGGCTTTATAATACAGTTGAAGCACATTTTAGCCATTTAATGTATGAATACTGCGTATTTTATATCTAATTCATTTCTCTACAGAAGTTGTTAGCATCAATTTTGTGTAGCAAATATTCTCAATGGTGTTCTTAAAAACGTTTTACAAACATGGAAAATGGAAAATTAGAGCAACACTAACATCCTACTGTAACCCCCTTGAATATTCGTAGATAATAGTAATATTAATTATTATTATTATTATTATTATTATTAATGGCAAGTCTAGGATCATCAAGCTTGCTCTTCCGCCTAACCGCATGTACAAGTCGTAAAGTGTACAAATGAGAAGAAAAAAACTAGTACAGTTTAGAAATGAATGGTTAGTGATAAAAAATTATTTAAAAACAACTTACAAGAACGTAATTCGCGAAGTTCAACACATCCAAAAAATTTAAAAAATTATTTGAAAGCATTTTAAATACAAAAACGGAAGTTGAAATTACAATTTGAAATGAGTGACAACTTCATGTGCCAGCGCTCCTTATGGCAGCCTGGTGTTCACCTCGACCAACTGTCATCTATTAACTACAAACCATACCACCTTTCCCGCTGCTCGACTCCGGCAGAAAACCCTCTAGTTGGGGAAAACCTACTAGGCAGACTGCGTTCTAATGCAACATTGATCAACTGAAATACAGTTGGTAACAGTGTTGTTTGTGCAGTCCATAATTTGCTCAAAATACATTAATTTTAAGTGGAAAATGTATACTAATGAAAAATATATTACAAGATAATTGAATAATTTCAGTTAAATAAAATGTAACTTTGTACACCGAGACGAAATGACCTTGAATTTAAAATTTACCAGCAATTGTATCTGATTGTGGAATGGTTTCCTCGGATATTGTTCATGTTGCGGGTTAAAGTGGTTCATACACGCCCGTAATACATTACAGTTTTTCCCGTTCCTGTTTCCGCGTCTGGCGCGAGGTACACCGAAACATGGACTGAATCCGTTTGCCCGTCCGGTTAAGGACCTCTCCCGTTTTCGTCATTGCGTAAGGACGCGACGCCCCCGCCCTGAGAGAACCGTGCTCTGAACAAGCTCGCGCTCACAGGTCTTCTTGTGACGGAGAACTTCACTCCGATTTAATCATACATAATCGGACATTTGATCAGCTGGGACGCCTCTTTACGGCTTGTTTAATGTTTGGTATTGAAGCATCCGATTGGATTACCGCGTTCCAGCCGATCAAACGTTAGAAGTCTCTATAATTAAATCAGAGAATATTAAATCGAATCGGAAAATAACGATGTATTTCGTTCGAATAAAAACGATGGATTTCGTATCTGGAAGGCAGTGGCCACAAATATTCGTGTTTGTCCGAACTGGTCAAAAAGATCGAGGAAAGTTGACATGTATCTGTAGCGCGAAAGGACTCCGAAACTCTTTCATTTCGGTCGGATTTTGAATTTTATACACGAACGCCTGATTCAGTGGGTAAAAAATATTTTTTTACAAATTGCAATGAATGGTATTCTTGTAACCATCTAATAGGTAGATGGTAATCTTGTCTTTATCCCTTTCCTAATGCTTCAGATATCATAAAGCTTGCAGTGCGAGTAAGTACGTAAAATCCGGTAGTCCAGCACCTGATTTTTACAAGCCTAGATTGTCATTCCATTCTCTATCCCGTTTTCGATAATTTTCCTAAATGCTCGAAGTCCAATCCAATGTTTCATCTTTGAGTTCAGTGTCAATTGAAGAAATGCATTGCCGCATTACACATCACGTGAAAGTCATGATGGCTTGTACGAGAAACAAAACTACTCTCCAACAAGGTTTATAGTTTCCCGAGCGCTTCAAAATGTATAGAATATTCGAGACACAGCCGCAATGGGATAGTGATAGGGGAGCACCCTGTAACGTGCCAAGAGTTCTGAAGTTCCGGAGTTAAAGCCGAAAGCAAATGTGGCCACGATGGTTAAACGTATTTCCTCCGAAATGAAGGGTAAGCAACCCTGAGAGGATTTCGTGTTTCTCGTCTACCTCGAGGCAAGTCGCGGGAACGTTAATCTGATCACAATCTGCGCAGGTGGGGCTCTTAGTCATTCTCTGGCCGAGGGTTGGAAGCAGCCGCAATCGCCCGGGCGACTAGGTCGGATCCAGAGGCAATTCCAAGGAGACCGCTTAGGATACACAGAGAAGCTTGTCTCGTTGCCCTAAACCTTCATTGCATTGCTGTTCAAACTGAAATGATAGTCCAACTATTATGAAGAAAGTTCAACAATATTGTCCTTCGCGAATTGCAATTCTGAAAGAAATTTTAAAAAACACGAATTTTGATATGTGAATATCATTTTATAATTTTTTATAACTACTATTAACAGAAGTAGAATGGAGCCTTTCTATTATGCTCATTTTTTGATTCGTCAATTAGTAGGCACATTTCATGGACTGCGAAATCTTCCAACACGTTTTTTCATAAAACTTTATTTTTTCGATTGGTGACATTATTACAACCCACGAACATTACGAGTATTACTAATTCTTTGACCTCCCAATGTTAATTCGACAACTATTCAGTGTTAACTTTTTCCATTCATTTAAATTGGACGAATACATATTAAAACAAAAGCTTCATCTTAAGTTACTGTGAAAACACTTGTATGGATTAATTTTCAACAAGTAGAATGACTTTCCTCCTCTTACAGATATTTGTCCCTGAATAATTCAGATATGGAATAAGCTCTGAATAATTCAGATTCAGAATAATTGTAAAGCGAGCCTTATCGACCAAGTCTTTAAGAGCTGACAAAGAGCAATTACTGTGAAGACTCGAATTATCAAAGAACATTATTTTCCAATATTTTTCACAAGAATTTCGACGAAGCAAACGCTGTTGACATTTATTTACTCAAGAAAAAATCTGCAAAGGCAGTGAGATAATGAGGTAGTGAGCCGGTACAGAAATTTACTTTTTTTTAATGCCCCGCTATTATATAGAACTGAAATTTCCGAGTTTTATTTATTTTTTTACTTTTAGTTAATATTTATAACATGATTTCATTAGTATAGAAAATTAATAAAAGCTGGCAAGCTAGCTAATTAATAATAAGAAATATTATTTGCTATTATATTTTGCAAACGCTATATCATTGGCTTCCGGAATGACAGGCGACAATTTTGTAAGATAGTAGTGGAATAAAGTGGTACACTTTTGTAGAAGTCTTATTTTTTGCTTGACTTAAAATCAGAAGCGTACCCAGAATTTTTCTCTAGTGAGGGACGAGAAGTGCGGGGCCTCCGTGTGTAGTATTCAACGTACTTTGTGTTTGTTGTAAAGAATAATTCATTTAGGCGGAATATAAAATGAATTTTGTTTTTTGACGTATGGTTACTAGTTAAAGCAATACAACTGGTACGTAAAGTAACTTCCGTTGGTACAGAAAATTAGTAAAAGCTATATTTTTTTTATTTACATATCACTGACTTTTGAAGAGGGTTCGGAATCTTCATGACCCTCACCCTCACCTTTCGGTACACCACTGCTGAAAATATTACAACTAAAATGACAAAAGTGATCCAGTATTTTTTCGGCAAATCCTCGTACGATTGGCACACCACCTTGAGGAACATGGGCGTCTCTGGCATCAAATTACTGGGCGAGAAGAGTGATAAGACAGGTAAGATATAGTTTACCGAGAAGCCCCTCCAGTTTACCCCAATTATCACAAAATATTGGAAAATGCATCCCCCAGCGGTGACGCCCACGTTGTGGAGAAAGGCCCACCCTCGTCTTTCCGTCCCGACCCGCGCATGCGCCGTCCACTCACCCTTGGCTTGAGGTCGCGGCGCAGCTCGCACTGCAGCATGTCGCCGCACGGGCCGAAGCGCAGGGCGTCCTTGGGCAGCGGCAGGCGGCGGTCGAAGCACTTGTCGCCCTCTGCGTTGCCGCACACGCCCTGCGGGCAGCAGGCGCAGGGGTCGGGCGCCACGAGGCCGAAGGGGCAGGCGGACGGCTCCTCCGGGCAGGCGGCGGGGTCGCAGCGCGGGCACGGCCCGCCCTCGCCCGCCAGCGGCGGCGGCGGCACCGCGCCCGCCGCCAGCGCCAGCGCGCACACCACCCACAGCGGAGACATCCAGACGACGGCGAGGAGGACGAGGAGGAGGAGGTTGGGAGGGCGGCGGCCGGGCGGGCACTGGTGCGGACGCGGCGCCGCGCCCGCTTTTGTAGGCAGCGCTCCGCCAGCCGCCGCGCCGCGGCGACGCCCCGCCCCACCGCCGACGGCGACGGCGACGCGGGCGGGGGACGGGAGTTGGCCGCCGACGCCGACGGGAGTGCTGGAGGAGGCGCGGCTGGGATGATGTCGAGGTGGCGGCGCGTGGGCGTTGGTGGGTGGGGGGTGCGCAAGGGAGGTAGAAAAAGGTAGGCCATGCCGTGAATGGAGCAAGGGGAGAGGCTGAAGGAGATGATGTCGCGAGTGGGGACGAGGAGGAAGGGGCCGCTATCGAGGGCAATGGCGGAGGCGTGGTGGAGGAACTGTTGAGGTGACTGCTACGAAAGCTGGGGTGGTGAGAATAGGCAGGCGGCGCGATGCCTGATGCACGGAGCGAGGGTTGATGGCGCTGTTGTCATCGGGCAGGGAACGGCAGTTGGCCGCCACCGACGCCGACGGGAGTGGTGGAGGAGGCGCAGTTTTGACGATGTCGAGGTGACGTGGGTGGGTGGGTGGGGGGAGGTAAAAAGAGGCAGTTGGTGTGGTGAATGATTGCATGGAGCAAGGGGAGAGGGTTGAAGGAGTCGATGTCGCGAGCGGGGACGAGGAGGAAGTGGCCGCCACCGGTGCGAATGGTGGAGGCGTGGTGGAGGAGCTGCGGAGGTGACAGCAGGGTGGTGAAGATATGCAGGCGGGGCGGTAACTGGTGCCTGGAGCAAGGGTTGATGGCGCGGCCGGGGGACAAGGAACTGACTGCCGCCGTCGGGAGTGGTTGAGGCGTGGCGGAGATGCTGTCGAAGTGGCGGCCACAGTAACAGGGGTGGTGAGGAGAGGCAGGCGGCGCGGCGGCTGGCGCTGGGAAGAAGGGAAAGATTGATGACGGTAATGGTATATTTGCAATGATGTTGCAGAATGATGTGGTAGTAGTAATAGTTCGAGTGATTAATCTCGCACTCGTCATCGAGGGAGACAAGCGAAAACATCGACGATTGGGTGTTGATGACTCCGGCAGTAACAATATGACTACAGATGTCAAAAGATGTTACAATTGGTACGTTAGGCGATTGAGGGCAAGTGCAGATGTAAGCATCTACTTTGTAATGAATTTGTGGTATATGGTTCCTTATGGTGTTTGAAAAATTCTTAGTTCCAATCGTTTATGAATTCAGTATGTCAGAAAAAATATAGAATTGAATAAAGAGATTGAGAAGAGGTTTTTTTCACACAATAATTAAATAAAAAACAAGATAAAGATACGTAGAAAACTTGGAAGATCTTCACGCAATAACAAAAATGATGTTGACAGATGGAAAGATGACAGATGGAAAAATTAATTTATAAGAGGCGAACCTACATTACCACTTACCTCAGGGAGATTCTTCACCTGGCATAAGAGCTTCAACGAAAGTATGAACACCTCAGTGCAACATTTCCGCTTTTGACTCGCTCTTCCAACCGGCAGCAATTGTCAAGCAGCGAACCAGTTCAGCGGAGGCGACGGCGGGAGCGCCGCGGCAGCTGAGGTGGGGGAGTCATCCGACTGGGCGATACTACGGCGAGGTCGTCACAAACGAATCGTGCCTGCTGCAGGGACGGAAATTGCGGTGGCAAATCCGGAGAGAGAAACGCCATCGCGATTCTCTCTCCTCTGGTTCTCTCTGGCATCGTCCTCGCGGTTCTCTCTGCCAGCGCGGTTCGCGGCAGCAGAGCCGTCGTTGCAGACGCGCGGCTGGAGTTGGGAAGCCGCGCATTGGTACAGGCCAGAAAAGGGCAACGCGACGAATAGGGTCGCCCCAGGGCGGTGGAGCTCTGGAGTGCAGGACGAGCAGTGTGGAAGAGGACGAACAGTGTGGAAGGCCGGAGCGGGCCGGAGCGGGCCGGAGCGGGCCGGAGCGGGCCGGAGCGGGCCGGAGCGGGCCGGAGCGGGCCGGAGCGGGCCGGAGCGGGCCGGAGCGGGCCGGAGCGGGCCGGAGCGGGCCGGAGCGGGCCGGAGCGGGCCGGAGCGGGCCGGAGCGGGCCGGAGCGGGCCGGAGCGGGCCGGAGCGGGCCGGAGCGGGCCGGAGCGGGCCGGAGCGGGCCGGAGCGGGCCGGAGCGGGCCGGAGCGGGCCGGAGCGGGCCGGAGCGGGCCGGAGCGGGCCGGAGCGGGCCGGAGCGGGCCGGAGCGGGCCGGAGCGGGCCGGAGCGGGCCGGAGCGGGCCGGAGCGGGCCGGAGCGGGCCGGAGCGGGCCGGAGCGGGCCGGAGCGGGCCGGAGCGGGCCGGAGCGGGCCGGAGCGGGCCGGAGCGGGCCGGAGCGGGCCGGAGCGGGCCGGAGCGGGCCGGAGCGGGCCGGAGCGGGCCGGAGCGGGCCGGAGCGGGCCGGAGCGGGCCGGAGCGGGCCGGAGCGGGCCGGAGCGGGCCGGAGCGGGCCGGAGCGGGCCGGAGCGGGCCGGAGCGGGCCGGAGCGGGCCGGAGCGGGCCGGAGCGGGCCGGAGCGGGCCGGAGCGGGCCGGAGCGGGCCGGAGCGGGCCGGAGCGGGCCGGAGCGGGCCGGAGCGGGCCGGAGCGGGCCGGAGCGGGCCGGAGCGGGCCGGAGCGGGCCGGAGCGGGCCGGAGCGGGCCGGAGCGGGCCGGAGCGGGCCGGAGCGGGCCGGAGCGGGCCGGAGCGGGCCGGAGCGGGCCGGAGCGGGCCGGAGCGGGCCGGAGCGGGCCGGAGCGGGCCGGAGCGGGCCGGAGCGGGCCGGAGCGGGCCGGAGCGGGCCGGAGCGGGCCGGAGCGGGCCGGAGCGGGCCGGAGCGGGCCGGAGCGGGCCGGAGCGGGCCGGAGCGGGCCGGAGCGGGCCGGAGCGGGCCGGAGCGGGCCGGAGCGGGCCGGAGCGGGCCGGAGCGGGCCGGAGCGGGCCGGAGCGGGCCGGAGCGGGCCGGAGCGGGCCGGAGCGGGCCGGAGCGGGCCGGAGCGGGCCGGAGCGGCCGGAGCGGGCCGGAGCGGGCCGGAGCGGGCCGGAGCGGGCCGGAGCGGGCCGGAGCGGGCCGGAGCGGGCCGGAGCGGGCCGGAGCGGGCCGGAGCGGGCCGGAGCGGGCCGGAGCGGGCCGGAGCGGGCCGGAGCGGGCCGGGTCTATTTCCCCGGCGACCTTGGCAGCGCCCTCGGTTCGCCCGAAGCGCCTTCTGACGCGCTATATCGAAACTTAATAGACCGGAAGGCGGCTTCCCCCGCAACAGTTGGCGCAAGCCGCTGTTTATTCCGCGGATAAGCGCGCCGCTTGTGCCGCCCGACCGGCCAAGTTCGCAACAGACTCCTCGGGGCGGCATCCGGCACAAAGGCGCGGCCTTCGACTTCCACGGCGTCGCGCTACAAAAACATGTGGACAGATCTGACGATGGCAAACGATACAATTGCGTATGCAAGACGCTACTGAAGAACTGATTCCACATGAATTTCAGACAAATCCGCTCGTCTCGAATATCCATTTAAGAACGATTTCGTGCAATCTCTCGTGCATAACTCTTACTACTCTCTAATTCAATGAATAACTCACATATATATTGGCACACCTCTTCTTGAAAAATTTACGACTGAAAATTACGAGAAATTATTCTTGATATATACAAATAATGTATTTTTTCTAAATCATCCGAACAGACAATGGCACTAATAGACTTCACATGAACCTTAGATTTCATATTCATAATTTCTGGCATTACAACTTCTCAAGAAATCGAATAGGCTACTCATTAATTCTGTTGAGAACATTTGTTACATCTTCTAAATATTATTTGAAGCAAGTACCATTAAAATGTTATGAAAATCTATGAAAATGCGAAAAATGTTTTTAAAATGACGAATAAATGTAAAAAAATGACTTATTAATCGAAATCGACGGCAAAAAGTGTGAATTTTTTTAATCGTAACAAAATTAATGTCTATACTGAAACAAATACCGATATAATAGCCTCCTTAATTACAATTTTATTTGCCCACACGTTGGACCACCCCTTGAAACAATACCATTATTATGATCTCTGCTATTATTATTATTACTATCATGGGTTCGATATGCAAGGGCAAATTGCTTACCTCATTCAATCACAATCTGCCCCCTCGGCTCGCTTCCGTACGGAAGACGACAAACCCTCAAAGTTATTTAAGGCCGTGCTGGATTGCACAATAATAAGTTTTTACTTTCTGGATTAGAACGATTTGAATTTATTGAATCCAAAGACTTCTTTTAATTCTAAATAACATTCTTTGAAATTATTGATTTTTGGTCATGAACATGCAAAATAAATAAACTGTTCGTACGAACAATGACCTGAGGTCTTTTCACGTCGTGTTGTTTGATGCTTTTCTCGGACGCCGCGTATCTCCAAACCAGCACCTCCGACCGACCAGTTACTAGTTCCAGTCTTGAAGTCTTCTGTCTTGGATCTTGCGTCACCACCGACACGCCACGAAGTCACTCCCATTCACGTAATGCACCAGTCATATGCGTCCACGTAAACGCCTACCCGCGTATAACTTCAGTCTATCCTTTTACTAATTTTATTAAATTTACCAGGACGCTTTATTAGATTATTCTTGCGTCCGAAGCTGCTCGAACTAGTCTGCCACCTCACCATCAGCACTGGTGAAAATAATCAAAGTTCATAAACAGTTTTACGACTATTTACAAGTCCAGATCCATTTGTAAGAATAATTAAAGTCCACGCCCTGTTCAGGCAAAAACATTTACAAGTCCAGTAGCCTGGCACTTCACCTTCGTCACTGGTGAAATAATTAAAGTTGATAAATTGTTTTCCTGAATATTTACAAGTTCCTTCCTTTCGGAAAAATGATTCAAGTCAATGCACTGTTTCACCATATATTTCTAAGTTCAACTTTCACTCGCGGTGAAAAAATTAAAGTCCCACTTTCGGTCACAAAATCTTCCAAGTCCGAACTCGCGCACGCACCCCTAGATTCGGGAACGATCCACTTGCTACGAAATCTGGAACCCAACTAACTTTTTGCTCGTTCTTTCGATCCGGGAAAACTCGTATCCCTTGTTGTACAAATTTTGTTCGATGTTCCCTATCGACGGATTCCTATTACTTGTTTATTTTCATAATTATGGTGTACTCTTGGCCGAAATCCCTATCTTATACACGCATTTTCGTCTGACGCTGCACCATAACGGGCTCATGAAATTGTTTATCTTCGTTGCTAAGGTGCCCGCTTACAAAACATTGTGACATATCATACCATTTATGTTCTCCCTAGCAACGTCCTGGTCACTTATTTACACCCGTTACTAAGGTGTCCGATTCTAATTTAAATTAACATTAAATTATTAAATAATTCGACATTAAATGCCCTCCAGCATTTAGTATATCACAATACTAAAAGGCATTGCCAAAAAGTGAAAAGTGACATTTCATTAAAATCCGCCCCCTAGTTATAATTTTCCAGGAATTTTCATTCATGTTCTAGAGGTAGATTATCACATGTTCAATCACCCGCAGAAATTAAGATATAAAGAGTTTATCATTTTCATTATGACGTCTTATTATTTCCACGAAATAATAAATATGCAGTAATAATGTGAATTTATATATATTTTGACCGTATTGGTCAAAACACAAAGAATAGGCGCTCCACCACATTCAAAAGTAGCGCGCAGAGTGAGGAACCGCGGCGGAACGGATCGACAGAGTCGTGAACGAGCGCACGGGGTAGTGGGAACTGATCGGTCTGACCGCGCAAAAGCGACAGTTGGCGGTTGAGCAGCATGGCGTGAGGACGGTATGCACTGGTGGTTAGAGAGCGATGCTTTGATGTACAAGAAATCCAGTGTAATCGGGACAACAGGTATTTAAGAAAGAAAAATTGTGATGAACTGTGCAATAAGCGAGTGTAAGGATTGTGGTGAACTTATTTAAGAGAGAATAATTACGAAATTTAATAAAAAAGGGGAATAGTGCACGGACACGTGGGCGATGCGGGTTAATGATAGTTGGTGCGGCTGTGCTGATGTGTGATTATGCGGTGGAGCTGCTGAGCTGATACGATTAAAGTCATCGTGTGAAGAAAGAAACCGTGGGAAGGCGACGCCGGTGGATTGGAAACGGGCTGCGGTGACACGTGGGCAGACGGAGCATCGCGGGCATCAAGGTTACCTCCCGGCCTCAGGCGGAACGGGCAGCAACGCGTCACGTAGAAATCGACGATCGTAACGATCAGATAAGTAATTCTAATTGTGAACAAATAGAAGGAAGATTAAATGAAACGCCAGTTCAGGATGCTCACTGTGTAGCGTTGAAAGTAATGATGTGCGTAGTAGCATATGAATGGCACGTAGTTTTTCCAAAGGGTTGGAAGTTGCATAAGCGGGAATGATAATGTAATGGTGGGAAGGTTAGAGATGTACAGAATGAACCATAGAATTATGATCAAGCAATGATGCAAGCTATGTTGGTAATGTAATGATGTCTTATTGTTCTTTTGTTCTAATAAATTCTGTTTATATGATAGTAGGCCTTTGAATCCAGATACCGTAGATTAAAGTAACCCCCTAAAGAACTCCTGTACCCATACATAAAAAAAAATTTTATGATATGGTGTAACCGTGAGCCAGCAAAGGTAAGTACGGTCACATATTATTGGCGCCCGAAATTCAGGGACAGGGAAAGATTGGTAATTTGTAATGAGATTTGAACAAAATTCAATCCCCATAAGTGCATACTTTAATCAGCAGGTATCTGAATTAGTTGCATGACTGGAAAAGGCAGAAGACAGTGTAAATTTCTTGATAATGTCAGCATTCCAGTTTTAAATATTTCAAAGAGAGTTTAAGTGCATTAAATATATCAATATTCTCTAACATATTGCAGTGGAATCAGTGAAGTGTTGTTTGAAATAATTTAGTTGAAAATCAAAAGAAATGTTGTATGAGCATTAGTTACAATTCAGAAAATATTTTGATGAGTGTTAAGTGCCAGTTTCTGTATCAAGGTGTTGTTTGAAATAATTCATTTACAATTTAGAAGAGAATTTGATGAATGCTTAGTTTAATTTCATTTGCCAAAGGTTGTGTGAAATAATTCATTTACAATTTAGAAGAAATTTTGATGAGTATTAAGTGCCAACCTCATATGCCAAGGTGTTGTGTAAATTAATTCCTTTGCAATCCAGAAAATATCTTGATAAGTATTAAGTGCCAATCTCTGTGTCAAGGTGTTGTTTGAAATAATTCATTTACAATTTAGAAGAGGAATTTGATGAATGCTTAGTTTAATTTCATTTGCCAAGGTGTTGTGTGAAATAATTCATTTACAATTTAGAAGAAATTTTGATGAGTATTAAGTGCCAACTTCATATGCCAAGGTGTTGTGTAAATTAATTCCTTTGCAATCCAGAAAATATCTTGATAAGTATTAAGTGCCAATCTCTGTGTCAAGGCGTTGTTTGAAATAATTCCTTTACAATTTAGAAAACATTTTGATGAACATTAAGTGCAAATCTCTGTGTCAAGGTGTTGTTTGAAATAATTCATTTACAATTTAGAAAACATTTTGATGACTATTGAGTTTAAATAACAAATAGATGGGAATTTTAATTAATGTGTTTTAAGGTAGTGCAGATATTGGAATGTAGTTTTCTTTTTAAGATTGTTATAACGTGGCCAGTAAAAAAAGGCGCTGAATTCAGTGTAAATACCAGGGTAATTATTGTAAGGCATTCCTATGTGTATATCATCATACAATACAAGGATAATTTTTATGAAACAAGATCATAATGTATATGTGGCAATGAATAATATGTTAGGGCATAATTATTGGAAAGTGGTATTACAGTGAGTGTGTACATGAGTGTAATTATCAGGGTATAATTTTGTTGAAGAGCCCTTACAGTGTGTATCTAAATAAACACAGTGTGTTAGGGTATGATTTCTGAAGTATTATTACAGTAGTGTATTCATTGAGTTCAATGAGCAATACATTAGGAACAAAATCCTTCATGTTAGAATATAAATTTGGGTTTTAGGTGCTGCCCAGTGCATTTTGAAGCACTGATTGGACGTGTGTGTAAATGAATATTATGAAGTTATGAGCTATTTTGGAGACATAGTAGCATTAATTATTTGATGAACATTACAATTCAAGTAGTTGCAACTGAATAAGATTTATCGAGATTCTTTATTTAGGTGGATGAAAAAAAAAATAAGTTGCATTCAGTAATGTGCAGGAAGACTATCTGAGACTGTTTCAATGATAATCTAATGAATATTTTGAATTCAGTTGAATTATGTCAATGTGAATTTTGTTACAGATGTCAGTGTAATTACATTTAATTATTTTGTGTGTATTTCTAGGTGTTTTGAGCTTGAGTGCATTTTGTTTGTGAATTGTTCCCAGGTGGATGACGGAGGTCAATAATTTGTTTGATGTGTGTTTTTTTTCTTGTATGTGTTTTTGATGAGTTATGTATAGGATCGTAATATATGCGGCATCACTCACATCTAATTCAAAGCAATTCAGATTGCGTTAGGGTCATTTTTGAGAGTAATTAGGATGCCGTTGGTGTGAAGTGAAGTAATTTGTAGTATTCGGTGTATGCCTCTGTGAGCATTCTGAAGTTGGGCAATAGATTTTGGGTGGAATCAAGCGTGTAGGAGGGCGATTAGTCAGAAATAGGTGTAGTAGGGTGCAATTTGGGGGCATAATGGAAAAGCAGACGGGCACAATGATGGGAGAGGAAGAGAAGCGCGAGGACAGGAGATCATTATGATGAGGATGATGGAGGTAAATGGGATGAGTCGTTACTAGAAGATTCGGATAGAGCCAGAATGGAGTTATCGGGGGCGAGTGCGTCGACACCAAATCTGGGAATGGTGAAGAGAAACGGAACGGAGGACTTACTGAGCATGCTTTATCAAATCATGGCAGGACAAGAGAAGCTCGAAGAACGGGCACATAGAAGAATGGTTGAGGAACTAGAGAGACAGGAAGAAAGGGCACAAAGAAGAATGGTTGAGGAGCTAGAGAAGCAGGACGAACGGGCACAAAGAAGAATGGTCGATGAGCAAAAGAATCAGGAAGAACGAGAGAAGAGAATAACTGAGAAGCTAGAGAAGCAGGAAGAACGGGCCCAAAGGAAAATGGTTGAGGAGCAAAAGAAAATCATTGATGAACTGAAGGAACATAAACAAGAGCAAGTGAGACAAATACAAGAACAATACCAGGTTATAATGGAGAAGTTCGAGTCATGGGAACAAAGAATAGACGGGCGAGTTCAAGAGATATGCAGTGAACTTAGTCGAAACATTACCACAAAGATGGAAGGACGGATTGAGGCACAGGATAAAGCCATCGAGTCACTGCATGTGCAAGTGAAGGGAGTATCACAAGGGATGGAACGGAAGATAGAAAACTGCAAGAGGGAGTTGGCAGACACGAAGGTAGAATTGAAGGAGTCGGTAGCAGCCTGTAGAAAGGAAGTGCAGAAGGACGTTCGGAAATGTGAGGACGACATCGCGGAATTGCAAATAGAAGTTCAAGAATTAAAAGAGGTTAAGACGGCGCCAAATGTGGGAGGGGGCCCAGTTAATATAGCAATACCATCCTCATTAAAATTTTCGGGCGACGTAAAGAGAAGCCATACTCGTTCATGAGAGCTGTGGAGCGATACCTAGCGGTTAGTTGTCTCCCTGAGAAGAGTAAGACGCAGGTAATATACCAGATGCTGCAGGATAACGCGAGGACCTGGGCAGACACCATCGCACCATTTCCAAATACTGTAACGGAGTTTAAGCAGATGTTTTTTCGAAGATATTGGAGCGAGGATATCCAGCTAAATTTTAAGATGGGTCTCATGAACAGTATGTACAAGCCATCAGGTGGGGGCGGAATGAGAGATTACGCGGCTAGGCGCATCATGGATTTCCGATCGTTATCGCCACCCATGAGCGATCAAGAAATCATGTGCATCCTAATCAGACAATTTCCAACAACTACCCAGAATTTGCTTAGGAGCGCGTGTCATACAGATTTAGAGAAGTTTCAAGACGCATTAGGGAGCTTCGATCTGACGTTCGCTAATGCACCGAAAAACAGAAATGAAGTGAATGTAAATGCAATGATGGTGAGGGGCGCTCAAGAGCAAGAGAGGGGAGGAAAGCAAAGCGCTAGAGTTTGGGGTGATCAGAGGGGTGGAGAAAACCAAAGAGGATATGATAGGCAGCAGGAGAGCGAAAGTCGAAGGAACGGCGAGCGGTCGAGACAACCTAATGGAGGAAACGGAGGAGAAGGTTCACGTGGTAACGAAATGAGACCAAATACCAGCGGGACGGGTTACAACCCAAATTTAAACGAAGGGAGTTCGTGTTGACGGGAGACCCCAACACGAACAATCACGGAGTAAGCAACGAGGTTTCCATCAAGTCATTTCAAGTGGTCGATTACGAGGATGAGCCCTGGATCAAGAGAAAAAGCAGCCAGAAGATTCGTCGGAAATGTCCAACCGTCATGATATTGGGGATGGATTTCCTGGCGAACAATCGGGCTGTCATAAATCTCGAAAAGGGGCACATCATTGTAAACGGAGACGAGATGTGGATTGATACAGGAGGCGAGGAGGACGAAGAATACAATATTAGCGCGGGAGTAATAAGTGGTGAAAGCGTGGAGGAGTGGATAGAGCAACAGGCTGACGGAGCTGAGATGTTGGATGATAGGGGTAAAATCGAGTTGAAGGAATTGCTATTAGAGAACAAGAAAATATTTATGAAAAACGGTGAACCTATTAAGGAGTACGAATTTAGGATACAATTAACAGACTATACACCATTCAGGGAGAGGAACTATCCCATACCTGCAGCCTATCGAAAAGAAGTAGCGGAATTGATCAGAGAGATGACGGAAGAAGGGATCATAAAGAGGGCGTCCACATCTTACACCAGTCCGATAGTCATCGTTAAGAAGAAGGACGGAGGACTTCGGATTTGCTTAGACGCGAGAAGACTGAATGCTGTGACATTGCCATACCGAGACGCTCCTCCGGAAGTGGAGGGAATTCTGAGAGGATTCGGAGGGTGCGAGGTGTTCTCGTGCACGGACTTCAGTAGGGCCTATTGGCAAATGAAAATCGCTGAGGAAGACCAACAGTACACGGGATTCATGGTGGAAGGAATATGCTACGTCTTCAGAAGAGTACCATTTGGTCTGCGAAACAGCGGGGCAGCACTGGTTCAGTGCATTGACAGGATAATAGGGGGTCGACTACAGGACAGAGTGACAGTTTACGTTGATGATGTTGTGATTAAATCCAAATCCATTTCCGAGCATCTTCGAGATTTACGAGAGCTGTTCGGCATACTGAAGGAAAACAATTTGGTGTTGAACATCAAGAAGTCGAGATGGGCTACGAGGACTATCCATTTTCTGGGGTACGAGATCACGACAGAGGGCATTGGTATGAAGCAGGACACGATTCGGGAGATACAACAAATTCCGGCGCCCAAGAATGTCAGACAAGTTCGGCGGCTGATTGGCACTTGTAATTATTATGCTCGGTTCTGCCCTAACTTCGCTATGATAATGTCACCGTTTTATAAGCTGCTGCAAAAAGGGAAGAGATGGAAGTGGGATGATTCCCATGAGGAGGCATTTAATGAAATCAAGGCCATGTTTTACAGGCATTGTGTGGTAGCACACCCTGACTTTAGCAAAACGTGCATACTACAAACTGACAGTAGCGACTTCGGAATGGGGGCCGTACTGTATCAGGAGGTGGAAGGAAGAGAGAAAATCATCGCAATCATTAGTCGGGTGCTCAAAGGCCCAGAGATTCGGTACACCACGACTGAAAAGAAGCGGGGGCTATTGTATGGGCTATTACCAAATTAAGACCCTATTTGATGGGTAGGCACTTCATTGTGCGCACAGATCATAAGGCCCTGACGTTTTTGAACAGATGCCATACACAGAATGATCGATTGTATAGATGGACCTTGTATCTGCAGCAATTTTCATTTGATGTAGAACACTGTAAAGGGGAGTTAAACTACTTACCCGACCTACTAAGCAGGAAGACTCCCAAGGGAAACGAGGCTTACGCTAACGAAAGGCAGTTTCAAGTGGCAGCGATAGACCTTGGAGTGACGGACGCGCCGCTAGTCGATTGGGAAGACCTAATTGCGCTACAGGAACAAGATCCTGACATTAGTAAGGTAAAGTCTTACAAAGAGGGGAGAATGTCACGGGAAGACCCGGATTACGAGGAAATGGAGGAGAAGCAAGATGAATGGAAGTTAATCCAGGGAGTGGTGACCAGGAGAGTGACAAGAAACGCAGAAATATTTAGGTTGTGGGTACCTAAGAGTATCACGGAGCAATTGATTAAGCATGTTCATACGTCCATGGCACATTTCGGAGCGGAGAAAATTACGAAGGTAATACAAGAACTATGTTACTGGAGGGGAATGGCCCGGCAAATTAGAAAGGTCGTGAGTCAATGCAACTTATGTCAGAAGGCGAAGTACCCAAACAAGAGCTTTGCAGGACCCATGCAATCAATAATTCCGCTTGGGAAAAATGACATAGCAGCCGTGGATATTTACGGACCACTGCCGAAAACCAGAAATGGAAACCAGCACATATTTGTAACTATTGACGTATTTTCGAAATTCGTCCAAATTTACCCCATAAAGAGAACGAATGCTCAAACTTGTCTGAGGAAGTTAAAGATATTTTTTGACGTAGCAGGACCATACCAAAGAATACTGTCAGATCATGGAACCATGTTTACCAGCCGACAGTGGCAGCAAACATTGATGGGACTTGGAACAAAACCAGTATTTACGTCAATCCGACATCCACAATCAAATCCGGCGGAACGGGTCATGAGGGAATTATCTAGAATGTTCAGAACATATTGCCACGAGCAGCACGACAGATGGGGAGAGCTAATACCGGAGATTAATAGGTGGTTACCGTCCATTCCACACGATAGCACGGGTATTACACCGTACGAGGCACATTTTGAACGTAGACCACCCCACGTTTTATACGCACTTGACAGAGAAGAGGTATTCCAAAGACCGCAGGAGCCATCACAGGAAACAGTCCGCGAGAATTTAGTCAAAATGAGCGAAGTACGACTAGCAAAAATGAAGAAAACGCCATACGAATTCAAGGTGGGACAAAAGGTATTGGTTAGGGTACCTAGAGTGTCAAATCCCAAACTAAAAACTTATTCGAAGTTTTTCCTCCTTTATGAAGGACCATATGAGATAAAGGCAATTAAAGCTCCAAATGTGGCGGAACTAATGGATGAGCGGGGAGAAACAGTCGAACAATACAACTTTTACAACTTGAAGGCATACCATGAGGGACAAGATCAAAACTAAAGGAGAACCCTGGAAGCAATGGATTAGAAGATTATTTTTCACTGTGTAAAAAAAAATCTTGATAACGTGGGGGGTTATTTGACCGTATTGGTCAAAACACAAAGAATAGGCGCTCCACCACATTCAAAAGTAGCGCGCAGAGTGAGGAACCGCGGCGGAACGGATCGACAGAGTCGTGAACGAGCGCACGGGGTAGTGGGAACTGATCGGTCTGACCGCGCAAAAGCGACAGTTGGCGGTTGAGCAGCATGGCGTGAGGACGGTATGCACTGGTGGTTAGAGAGCGATGCTTTGATGTACAAGAAATCCAGTGTAATCGGGACAACAGGTATTTAAGAAAGAAAAATTGTGATGAACTGTGCAATAAGCGAGTGTAAGGATTGTGGTGAACTTATTTAAGAGAGAATAATTACGAAATTTAATAAAAAAGGGGAATAGTGCACGGACACGTGGGCGATGCGGGTTAATGATAGTTGGTGCGGCTGTGCTGATGTGTGATTATGCGGTGGAGCTGCTGAGCTGATACGATTAAAGTCATCGTGTGAAGAAAGAAACCGTGGGAAGGCGACGCCGGTGGATTGGAAACGGGCTGCGGTGACACGTGGGCAGACGGAGCATCGCGGGCATCAAGGTTACCTCCCGGCCTCAGGCGGAACGGGCAGCAACGCGTCACGTAGAAATCGACGATCGTAACGATCAGATAAGTAATTCTAATTGTGAACAAATAGAAGGAAGATTAAATGAAACGCCAGTTCAGGATGCTCACTGTGTAGCGTTGAAAGTAATGATGTGCGTAGTAGCATATGAATGGCACGTAGTTTTTCCAAAGGGTTGGAAGTTGCATAAGCGGGAATGATAATGTAATGGTGGGAAGGTTAGAGATGTACAGAATGAACCATAGAATTATGATCAAGCAATGATGCAAGCTATGTTGGTAATGTAATGATGTCTTATTGTTCTTTTGTTCTAATAAATTCTGTTTATATGATAGTAGGCCTTTGAATCCAGATACCGTAGATTAAAGTAACCCCCTAAAGAACTCCTGTACCCATACATAAAAAAAAATTTTATGATATGTGTAACCGTGAGCCAGCAAAGGTAAGTACGGTCACAATATATATATATATATATATATATATATATATATATATATATATATATATATAGGCATGTGTGATAATATGATAATAATATGCAATGTGGGTTTCTAGAATTTTCAAAGAATTCAGAAATAGTTCCACCTCTTCACGTTCATGCAATTTACCACGGCACGTCTTCAGACACAGAGCTTAAGATACATTTCTTCGATTGTTCCGTACGATAAGTAAAGTAATTTCTGTAAATGAAGTTCCACTCATGATAAGATATACATCATATCTTGGAATGTAATTATATTGCTACAAATGTAGATGATCCAAACTGACAAATTTTCTATGACGGAATAATCTAGGAGAAAATCTGGTCAATGTTATTGTAGATATCAGAAGTTACCAGTATCTCGAGAGAAAATGTAACTAAAGTGAAAAAAATTAAGGTGTCACATGAATCGTTTTATAACATTTTCGTAATACTGTCCTTTAATATGGACAAAACGCAACCAAAGAAAAGTGAAAAGTCACATGAAATTATCTGTGTAAGTATTTTACCGTCCGTCAATTGTCAAGACTACATAAAAATGGCGCAATGTGATACAAATGTAGATGGCCAAAAGCAAAAATATTTATTATTTCTATTTTTCTGCTTCATTGTCGAAGGTATTACGAAAACGATCGATAACACAAACGCAATCGATAACACATCATTGAACGAAACACGAACGATAGCACAAATAACGAACTCAGTAGACATTGAATCTCAACCATCGACTGACTCAGTTTACTTATTTCACTCGCGGCAATTATTTTCCCCATGTCGCCCTAATGATACAAATAGATATAAAGGGCCCCTATATTATATGAGAAAAATCGCAGTGGAGGAAATACATCATATTTACCTTCAAAATTAGCAGTTGATTCGGGTCCCTCAATCCGTGCCCCGAAAAAATATTCAAAAAATATTTGAAAAAACTTTTGTCTAGTAGTTGTCAGTAAAACAAATATTCCTATAAATATTCGTAAACATGTCATAAATTTTCGCAAAATGTATGTGATTGAAGCAATCAGAACCTTGACTTAAATATTTGCATTGTAAACAATAAATTAAATTAGCAGTGCTACAGAATGACACAAGCTTTCTCGTACTAGTTTCCTGTTCTCCTATGCCTTAAATACAACTGGAAACATTCATGTCTTACGTAGGTTTCGACCCACAGACTAACGGCCGGTTTTCGCACCGTTTCTTAAAATTTTAAGTTCGTCTTAAGAATTTTAAGGTAGTCTTAGGAGACGACTAATTTTTATTGCATTTCCTTTTTCACATAAACCTGACCATCTTCACAACTTTATTTAATGTTTGTTATATTTAATCTTGTAGCTCGTTGCTTTAAAATCGCTTTCAGTGTTCTCCCATACATATTTTTTTGTTGTTTTGTTCCTCCACTTGTAACTTTATTTTCTACAATATAAATATTCTCTCTTATATATTTGATGAGCACTTTTTCTCTGAAGATGAAACTTCCACATTCCTCTCTCTTTTCCCCATTACGAAAAATCAATACAAATAACCTCTTTGTATCAAAGGACAAAGCATGACCAAACCAACAAGGTTGTGTGTGATCTCGGTCTGGTTATCCGAGTCCAGCATTCACAAACCTCAGATGCATTAAGTTACACTTACTAAGCATTGCTTCAAATAAGGTGGTGAAACGACGAACAGCACAGCATGACTTAAAATGTGTCTTAAAATTAAGGTTAACTTTACTAAGTCGTACTTAAAAAGTCTTTGGCAAAATCGGCCGTTGGCGTGCACGTACTACTTTGGCTTGTCTGCCCCAACTCCTTGTCCCTGAAGGTCGAATCACTAGACTGAACTAATTGTAAAAGTATAACAAAATAATTTGATAAAATTAATAATATAACTAAAATTGATCTATTTACGCATATGCTGCCTTTGTGCTTTGTAGCATTAAATCTATGAACATGAATGGCTTTTACACCATTCGATTCTATAGCAACTATGCAAACAAAGTTTCTTTAGCATTAAAATCTAGCCACAACATACGTGATGAACAATTTATTCAAAATTAACTGCTCAAAAAATCTTGCAGAACATAATATTCACAGTAAGTATCAATTAACACAATGGTTTAGTTTAATTTTATGTAATATTTATATTGAAAATATTGTGCAGAATTAAAGACACAATTTTCGTATTTTCCCTGTTCTTCAATTCTCTTATAGAAGAATTAAAATAATGTAGAAAAGCGCAATCTATTTAAATATGAACATTTTCATTGAACTACTTGAAGCCGCTTGATTATGACGGAGACATTCTGAAAATGGGAAATTTTAAATCATTTTCACAGAAAACATTCGAGTTTTTGAGAAACTGCACGAGACATTATTTGAAGTCTTTATACTCACAAAAGACCTTTTTTTGAGATGGTCATGGGTTCTATTCCCGGCCGCAGAGAAAACGAAGCAGTAGCTTTCTAATATAAAATGGTGATGGGCATACGTCTCCCTTTCTCCCAAGCGACGGTAATAAATAAAACAGGGCCCAGGCCTGGGAACACCGCCCGGTGGCAAAAGTTGGGTTAATCCGTTCAGAAAATGCCAAAAATACGTACTCAAAAAAGCAATAAATTGTAAGGAACACCTCTAGGGTAAATATTAACATGTGAGATATTTCTAAAAATTTGCATTTGCAGATTTTTTGTAAATTCAGAAGGTTAAATCAAAATGGCCTTTGTGTCATATTATTACGTAGCCATTACAAAAGTTTGAAGAAGAAATTTGGAGGCATTTTTCAGAAAATTTAGTTTTTAAAACTGTTGATATTTCATTAAAAATTACGCAAAAAGCACTCGTGTTTTCAAAAAATGGCATTAATATAAATGGCACATATGTTGGCATTAATTTAAAGTCCAAATTAGAATATCATAAAATTTGAAGAAAAAATCTCCGACCTCATTGTGTAGTTGTTCGAGAGTTCCAAAAAATTTTTAACTTTTGCAATTTTCGAAAATTCAAATTTAACATTGAAAAGCTGGCTTAAGTTACAATTATAAGTGTATTTCAGTACTCTTATAAGAAATTTAAATAAAAAATTCTGGTTATTTTTGAGACAATTTTCAGAATTTTCCAAAGAGTTTTATGAAAAATACGAATTCTCAAATTTTAATACTATAAATTTGAAAATATCTGTAACAAAATCAAAAGGAGGAAATAGTTGAATACTTAACTGCATTCTCATGTCACTTCAGAATTGTGTAAATATGTCCAGGAAAGTACAAAATTCTTAATAAACCTAATCTAGAATCTCTGAGTGAAAATGAAATATTAAGTCCGTAAGTCGGAGTGTAAATGAATAAGAAGTGTAATTAAAAATAGATCTATTCCGTTCCTAAAAATTAGTCACTCATCTTTTCTCATTTTTATAGAAACAATAACATGATGAACACAAACGATGTTTTAATTTTTAACTAAAAGAATTGAAATCTTTAAAGTAGTCATTAGACATATGAGCCGTTGAGAGCAAAGGTGGTGTAGGTCAAAAAACATAAATTTCGTAAAATAACGTGTAAACGAAAAACGTTGTAAAATTAGAAAACTTATAAATAAATGACCTAAAGTGTTATGGACGTGTTAAGGAGATATTCTTTTAACTTACTAACGATATTTTGGACTGAAATACTGCTCATTAATCAAGTAATTAACTATTTTGTTGACTTTCACCCCTTTTGCACACCCTGTTTCTGAAAACTGGGACTTACATTCAAATAATTGGCTTACACAATTTTCGTCTGAGATGGTAATGTGATGGGGAAACAGGGAAAAATTGGGTTTTGCCAAGATTTTCAGCCAAGTGAGAGCAACTTTGAAACTCCAATTTTGACGTGTACATATATCACTAAAAGCGATTAAATGTTTGTTTTTTTTTCGAGATGTTTCTGTCATGGATGCAGATAAACACAAATCTATTTCTTGGGAACCCCTGCAAGCTGTTATTTCGTCCCACCTGTAAGTTACACGACAATTGCATGCAGCGGTATAAGCAATTTGTGCGCTACTTTTGCATTTTGCTGGCCTCTAGGTAAGAAATATTAGTATGACTCATACCATTTAGTCCGTGATGGAACAATGTTCAACCCATCTACCAGTGCATCTAACTCAAATCTTCCGAAATTCGACTTGCACCACTTTTGCTCTCAATGTCTCATATTAGCTTTTCACTGCCCTTTCATTGAAGATTCTGAATGCGAGTGCCTCATTGAATTCGCTGCGCCAGTGCAGTGCGCGCTGGCCAGCGGCGGCGCTTCGAGGAAGCGGCATTCAGCGCAGCGCGTCGCTCGGGTGCCGTCGCAGCCGCGCGACGCGTCTCGACGCGGGCGGACGCGCGACTAATCAGGAGCGCATCTGCGAGTGAGCCGGGGGCGACGGCGGCGGCGGGAGAGGCGGCGGACGAGGGGCGGAAGGCAGTGGCGGGGGTGGGGGAAGAGGCGGAAGCAGGGGAGGTGGGCGGTGGGCGGTGGCGGTGGGCGATGGCGACGGCGGAGACGGAGGTGGTGGGGCGGGGGCGGAGGCGGAGAAGGTGGTGGGGCGGGGGCGGAGGCGGAGAAGGTGGTGGGGCGGGGGCGGAGGCGGAGGCGGAGAAGGTGGTGGGGTGGGGGCGGAGGCGGAGAAGGTGGTGGGGCGGGGGCGGAGGCGGAGAAGGTGGTGGGGCGGGGGCGGAGAAGGTGGTGGGGCGGGGGCGGAGGCGGAGAAGGTGGTGGGGCGGGGGCGGAGGCGGAGAAGGTGGTGGGGCGGGGGCGGAGAAGGTGGTTGGGCGGGGGCGGAGGCGGAGAAGGTGGTGGGGCGGGGGCGGAGGCGGAGAAGGTGGTGGGGCGGGGGTGGGGGCGGAGGAGGAGAAGGAGGAGTGGGTGGAGGCGGAGATGCTGGCGATGGTGATGGGGATGGTGGTGGCGGTGGCTAGAGAGGCGACGGTGGTAGAAGTGGTGGCAGTAGAGACAGCGGCAGTAGAGGCGGTGACTGTAGAGGCGGCGGCGATAGGGGAGGTGACGGTACAGGCGGAGGTGATAGAGGCGGAGGTAGTAGAGGCGGTGGCGGAGTGGTGGCGGGGGCGAGAGAGGCGGCGGCGGTAGAAGCGGTGGCAGTAGAGACAGCGGCAGTAGAGGCGGTGACTGTAGAGGGGGGCGGCGGTAGAGGAGTTGACGGTAGAGGCGATGGCGATAGTGGAGGTGACGGTACAGGCGGAGGTGGTAGAGGCGGCGGCGTGCGTGCATCACGGGGAAACACCTCGCTCGTTGTGGAGCGGCGGCGCGCCGCAGAGCCGCCTTAGCGGCTGCGTCCCGGCCGCTTGTTCGCGTCAACTGGTGCAGCGCGCCTGAGCCCCGCGAAACACACGCGCGCCTTGTGGGGCTGTGCGGCGACCTGTCGCTCACAGGGGGCGCCAACGACGGGCGGCATGTCGCATGTGGCTGTCCTATGCGTCCACGCCATTTGCAGTGGCCTAGGTCCCTCTTGGATATTCAATGCCTTGCACTACAATGTTGTAAATTCAATATAAGGTTTACTTATATTTGATTGATAAAAACAATTTTCGGGTGAGACTAGGACAGTCAAGTTGAGGATGAACTATATAATGTCACTTTTGTTACTGAACTTGAAGAAACATAATTATTTTATTGGGTAATAATTTTTCGTTCTGTGTGTTTTTATTTTTTTCGTATATTTTTATTTTAACCACAGTTTCAAAAAATTGTTACCAGTACTTTTACTAAGAGTAAGTAATTATGACTAATTAAGTATTCACGTAGAGGGTTGTCAAGAAGTAATATGAAAACTGCAGAGGAGATATGACATTCAATAAGTAATTAATTTCTACTTAGTAATTGATTGTGTTCAGATATAATTGAATTCACTGAACTTGCGTAGCCTATCCAAAATCACCCCATAACCAAAATGAATATGAGAAAAAACGTTAGTTTTATCAAATTTATTGCCACATCTTCGCACTCAAGATGGACACCCTTGTTTCTCAGTTTATGATACTCAGGATGCGGATCGTTTAAGATTTAATGTTTCATGCTGTTGTGTAACATAAAATAGGTTCGTAGAAGAGCATATTCATCTGTTAGTCGTGCTGCAAAAAATAAATACAGGGCTGTAATCGCAAATCTTTACCTCTCCTTGTCTCATCAAGTTTTCTTCTTTCCGTAAAGTTAAAAACGAGACGGAATTCAAATGTTGACAACTATTAAACACTCAAGCAATGAGTTTCTTTGATTAATCGATCTGTTTGATATAGCTTTCTCGGCTATTTCTGACTTAATATTTGCTTATTTTAAGATTTTTACATAGACGTATATGCACATAATAATAAAAAATATTAAATTTTCAATATCAATAATTTTTCATTCTCATATTTTAGATTTGTACTTTTTCGTATACGTGCATGCGTAGTTACTACGTACGTACATTACGTACAAAATATATAATGGTGCGGAAAATCGATTTCGGGATTTCAATATTCATTTGGGAGTCCTCTAATACCAAAAACGTGGTTTCTTTTTCAATACGTCTGTCGACCATCTGTCCGTCTGTCAGTAACGCCAAACTCTTCCTAAGATAGTTTTGAAAATTAATATTTATGGGTCGGTCTGGCCCTACTTATGAGAAACATTCTTTAAATTTTGTGTGTTTTTACATGAACCTCCTTGGATATTTTCAAAATTGTCTCAAATGTGGTTTCATATTTTTTCTTTAAATTTGTTGCAAGAATAGTTAAATTCATTTATAAAGATGTAATTGGTAATTTTTTCACTGTTAACTCTGAATTTCCGAAATTACAAAAGTTTGCATTTGGTTGGCGTTTATAACTGAAAATTGAGGATGGCAATTTTTTCTTCAAATGAAATTTATTTTCCACAAATGGTTATTTCATTAATGTTCTGTACATTTTTTAAAGAATTTTAGTAGTTTTCGTGGCGTGAAATATGAGCAATATAAAAATATTGCAAACAAGTTTTTCTCAAAAAGGCTCCAATTTTTTTCCTTAAACGTTTTGTAGATATAATACTAAATGTTCTGTATAAGGACGATATAAACGCCACTGTGCAGTATTCTTTTTTTTTTCAAAAAATACAACAGTGTAATTTTTTGACTGCTCTCTCACGCCTTTAACATTGACATTACCAGCGATTTGTATACATTATTGAATTTGTGAGTGCAAGGGCATTAAATGATGACATACGAAGTTTTTACAAAACTAAAAATCTTTTCTATAAAAATGAGCTCAATATAACGCATTTTCAGAAACGGTCAAACATCATTTTCTCGAAAAGGACTCCACTTTTTTCTTTTAATATTCGTACGGACATTGCTTAATGCACTGTATAAGAAGACATAAACGCCAATTTTTAAAATTATTTTCATTTTTCAAATATTACACACTTTTTTAATCTCTCGCCAACTACTTTACAACACTTCCAGCATCTGTTATGATTGTGATGAGTACGCAATTTACATTTTCTTATGTTACAAGCTGCAGCTCGTGCTACCAAAATACTTTCTGTTGCCAGCGCTCTCACCAGCAAAGTGCCTCAACGGAGAGACTCCTAAGCACGATATTTTGATTCCGTGTCTCAACATTTTGTATTCTATTTTTGTTACTGTTTACAAAACATTTAATCAGTTTGTTAGGTATACTACCGACTTCTTTAATATTTCCATAATATTCATCTCTCTTTTTGCGTATCATTATAATTTCTTTTCTCAATATGATTTTATTTTTCATCCCGTGTACAAATTAAATGTTTCACCATAAAGGGCTCGCAGGTGCATGACAAAGAAAGATGTATGGAAGCAGCGTTTTGTAATAATGTCAATGATCAAAATTTTAATTGTTTTAATAGAAAATTAGTCAGGTTATATCAAATTCACATGCCCCATGTTTTTAAAGAACATAAAAGAAAGAAATTTAAATAAAAATAAGTAATTTCGTCTTCATTTTAAATTACTTCACTATTTTAAACTTTTCATCAAAGGCACAAATTGTTCTGTACAAAATTAAATCCGGGTATAAGTATTGACCAACAAGCACTAATTATGTTTCAACGCAGATTCCTGGCTTTCAAACAAGCGTATAATGAATGTAATTAGATCCCTTGAATGTTTACTAGCTTGTACGATTTTATCACAGAATGCGAACAGTTGACGATCTGTCTTCAAGCATGTGCCATGAAATTTCTTGTGGTTCTTTGCTGTACGTTCGCAGTCGATGAAGAGGAAAAAAACATTGATGGCAGATTTCTTTGAATACCTCTATTAGTTCCGCAGCCCTTTTGGTCTTACGAGATGAGTTCTTGAAAATAGTTCAGAAGGCTGAATACCCTTTCAGATAAGAAAGACTTTTTCATTTTTGCC
The DNA here is from genome assembly GCA_031308135.1 of Acheta domesticus. Classification (NCBI taxonomy): domain Eukaryota; kingdom Metazoa; phylum Arthropoda; class Insecta; order Orthoptera; family Gryllidae; genus Acheta; species Acheta domesticus. Next base: position 263,758,442 of record JAHLJT010000631.1, on the reverse strand, counting down.
ATTGAGTGTTGTAGGGGTCACCCCAAGGAACCAAGGTCATGCATTCATCACTTTCAGAGAAGGTCAAACATGGGCGCGAAGAGAGGGAGGGACAGGGCGAAGTTGGTAGCTTCAACGCAAAGACTTCAATGCCCGGTCAATCCATATGTAATTCTTGATTGACAAGGCGAGCATTGGTAAGTTTCCTCGATGTACTTCAATTGCTTCTCATTCAACCAATGCTTTGTCGGGGTTCTTTCATTGTCTTTGCTTTTCAATCAACCATTTTTCCATTAATATTTGCCTCATTATCATTGTCGAATTCACCTATTCGTACTCATTACGCCATCACTCATGAGCCTCAATATTTTTTCAAAATTATTCCTTTAGAATATTTTTATTTTCTGCAACATTTTTTAAATCTGATTTTGTATTTGAAGTAGTTTATCCCTCAAAAAAAGGAAAGGAGAAATGCACTCAAGTGGATTTATGTGTCTTGATAACATACTTTTACGTTTTGTAATTCCATTTGTCCAAAAATATTGCAATTTTCAACGTGAAACAGTAAAATCTTTTACCTCCCCCCCGCAATTTTAGGGCGTGTTTTCGTCCCTTTAAAACGTTTGCCTACAGACAAGAAAAATACGTGACGCTTATTTCGTCATCACTTACAAGACATCCCAAATTCAGCAAAATGGGAGAGAGTCCCCTCGGAATGATTCCTTTCAGAGGGGGCTCGAGAAATAGAATCCCTTCGGGAGATGCTGCCCCTCATTGTGAGTGGAGATTCCTCAATCCCGAATGGAGATCATTCGATAGATTGAGCTCTTTCTCTTGGTACCCCCCACCCCCTGGCTTACTTTGACGCTGCCACTGTCCAGAATGATATATACTATTCGCTTCACCTCTATTTCAAAGTCTGTCTAAATCATTGCATTTATTTTTATTTTTTGTATACTCCGATTAAAACGTAGAGCAAAATGACTTCTGATCAGCTGGGACACGGTTATCCAACCGGAAGCTTCATGATAAAATATTGTGTTGTAACAAAGCTCCCGATTGGATAACTGCATCGCGGCTGATCACCATTACTTTGCCCAACGATTTAATTTGAGTATAATACAAAGCTTAGAAATACCTACCATTTTTGACATCGAACTCGTATAGCGCTTGCGGGCACCATGACATGAGGGCACATGTTAATCAGTAATTTAACATAAAAATATTATATATTTCATAAAGCAGACGTAAAGTTGGGAAGAAAGAGAATGCCCCTTGTTCCCGGTGCGGAGTCCTGGACTAATGGCTGTCCATTCCACCCGTGCTGAAACTTTACGGAAAAGGCTAATTGTGCAAACAAGGAATGTGAAAGTCCTCTGTCGACCCGGGCTGCCGCCAGGAGCGGATTCACAAAGTATTTTGAAAGGAAGGAGAATTTTACTTCGGAATGTATTTGAAATACTAAAAATAATCGAAAATAATTTACTTGAAATTTAAAAAACATACTTTCAGAACGGAATCCTCTTTTAGCGATCATTTTATGGTAATTATTTTCAATAAATTGAGTAAACTTAACTTGATAACGGGACATGGCTAGAAGTCCTCTCGGCCAGAAAGAACATTTCACGCCTTTTCCTCGTTGGTAACATTGAACCGCAACAGATGTTGCCCCTAACTTAGGTCTCGGACTAGTAAACAGTCATAACCTGTAGATGTTTTAGTTCATGTAGTCACTTTTTTTGCTCGCGTGTAAGCCGACTCGGACAACACCTACATGTCTACTGTATTTATCGGGGCTCAGAAACTATATCTCGGTGACAGAGTATGAAACATCAGGGGGATCAGCTTTTAGCTGGATCCCATTTTTATCTCCCAGAAGTGGGTGGTGTGGAAGACGAGATGATGATGATGATGATAGTGACGGCTGAAAGGAGGGCACACACATATACACAAATAGACCCATGTCCGAGGCGGGAATCGAACCCGCGACCCTGCGGTCCGAGATCGACACGACACTACTATATACTACACTAGCGATCTCGGCCACGGGGCAGACATTTGGTCAGTTATTTGATAGTTAATTTCGCCGTAACAGTTTACTCCAGAATCTAACTAAAGCTACAAATAGCCGTCGTCTCTACGAACATTGGTCTCTAAATGAACATTTGTCGAACCTGGTGGCCCCAACAACTGTCGCGCAGGCCGTCTGGTCCAGTAAGTAGGCGATGCTAAGCTCCGTCTTGCCCGGCAACCCATCAGTTGGGCCCCTGGCGCGCCGACCTTCGGGCAGGATGGGGCGATGGGCGTTCCTCGGAATGCTCCAATCCCACATACGACGGGGACCGGTTGTCTCCCTAACAGATTACCTATCTCCTAGCGATACTCACGTCAATAGCCTCAAGGTGGCGGCACTGAGGAGACGGGAAGGGAGCCCCGAGACCTTAGTTCGGGTGGCCCCCGTTGAGCTTTTGGCTTCGTCGCGGCAGTGGCCCGATACTCTGGGCAAAGAGGAGGGACTTGTCCTGGCGCATGTAAAGTAGCGCGTTGTTTTGACTCCGGCACTAACCTGCATAGCTAGGAGTTCTAAACTGGCAGGGCGGCCCAACCCAGCATTGCACGGGGAGGTTACGTGAGGGTCAACTGCGTTCTGGCGGGACCCAGATATCAGCCCAAGAGCGTAGTTGTATGTCTGCGGGGTGTGTGGATGGGGGTTAGAGCGAGGTAGGCGCACTGCAAGCCCCACACGCCCGTGCCAGGGTATGGAATAACGATTGTCCATCTCGGCTTGCTCTAGGGACGGGATGGGGCTCCACCCCCCACCGGCCACGCACTGGCGCCTGCTGCAGCCCGCGGTGCTTACGCCCCAACGCCTCGCCCGCGACACTCAGATGGCCTCCTATGGCGCTGGGCATGCAGGAATACAAAATTCTCTATTCCTCCATGGCGCTGTATACGGTGGAGGATGGCTCTACGCAGATTTTTTCAACGTAAGGTACTATCAGTACAAATATTCCCAACATCTTGGGTACGTCTTTATCCCGTGAATGCGGGTGCCGGAAGTTTCCCCTGGAGGGATACACTACAGCAGAGTACTTTGGAATTTCATATACCAGCTGTGTATTAAAAACAGAAGACTATCTACAGGGTATTAAAAACTGAAGGAGAAAGACTCGTCGTAATCCGCAACATTGCAGAACGTAAGTGGTGCAATGAATAGATTTGATACATACTATCTTTTAAACCATATACAGTTATTTAATACGAAATAATAGCAACTAGTAAAAATAGTTCAAATGCTTTTTGAGTTCATATGATATTATATAAGAAATGTGAGTAAAGTTGGGCGGTTTTCTTTTGTGTTGTTCTGGCCTTCATTTTTTTATTGAATACATTCAAATGCACTTCTAACAAAATTCAGCAAAAACAATAGCGAAAAAATGAACTAGTCATGAATCTCGCAACTGAATATGGGGATAACCGTGGACCGTTAGTACGATTTTAGGCTATAAAGAATTAATGATAGGAACGCTGGAACATTTTAGAACCACTCTAGTGGAAACTTAGGGGAACTATCCTTTACAACAATCGCCTAGAGAAAAACTACGTTCAGTATCTGAAGCGCTCGTGTTCACTGCACACCACGTCACCAAAGCTCGTACACCAAATCGATTCTTTGTGGACATGTCTATGTTATGTTTTTTATTACTAGGAGGGCTGTGTTAATTGAATAAGTGAATAATTTAGAAGCAAGAGGATGGTGATAGACCTGCCATGAAATGAGATGAAGTAGAACCTCGAAAATAACTCTTACAATCGTCCAGGATAATAGACATTGATATAGTGAGCAATGAATCCACTGAGTACAACTTTTTTCAGGGACTACATTTATTTATTTTATATTTACTCGTTTATATATTTTATGACAAAAGTAATAATTTGTATTAAATGACCAAATGTAAACATGAATAAATTAACGATGAACCCAGAGTTTTATTTAAAAGTAAGAAAATCATGAGAAACCGGATACATCCATAAAAAATGTGACTCTTTTGTTGTCTACCATAAATTCTCCATGAAATATTCACATGTGAGCCGCAGTTAGAAATAGGGATTACTGCCCGCTACATTATCAGTCCCCACCCATAAAACTCTTCCAGTACAGCAGTCCCCGTTATGATCTTCGTTTACAGCCAGTCCACATGAACGGCATGAACAGACCTCTGCGTTAACGGTGTTAATCGGGTCATTACACCTCCACGTTAACGGCGATAACGGAGGACATTTCACCTCCACGTTAAGGATGATAACGGAGGGCAGTTCACCCCCATGTTAATGAGAGAGACGCGATCTCTCCTCTCCTCTCGCTCATTAACCTCGCAATGAATTTCAGTCTTCGGAACTGCAACCATGTTTCCTCCAAATTGACACTCGCCGGTAAATAACAGCCCCGACGAAATACACAAGTGGCACCGTATTCCGGCCTTTGTGTTTGGGTCGCGATGTGAGCCGCCTCCTCCTGCGCCCCCGCGACAGTTTCTTCGCCCCGCGGCCACAGGGGCGGGGGCGGGGGGGCGTGCCCCGATCGCCCACGGCGCCGCCATTACGCGACAATGGCGCGACGCCCGGCCGCCCGTGACGCGGCCGTAATCGCCGTCATTTCGGTAACAGCTCCGCGGTGGCCCGCGACGCCTCGCCGCCCGCGACCGCCCGCGACCGCCCGGCGCCGCCCAGCGCGATTTCCTCAGAGGCCCTTCCACCCCGGCTCCAGCCGTCGCCGCCGAACCGCGAGTCTCACGGTGGTCGTCCAGGAAGGGATCGAACGTGCTGGAGTCGGTGGGCCCGAGGGCGAAGGATCTGTCGCGGTAATCATCCTCTCCGGCAAATAGAACCTTGTTTATAAAATTATATTTTATCGGGAAGAAGAAAACCAAACACAGTTGGTAACAGTTTTGTTCGTACAGTCCATAATTTGCTCGAAAAACGTTCATTTTAAGCGGAAAATTAATACTAATGAAAAATGTATTTCAAGATAATTGAATACTTTCAGTTAAATAAAATGTAACTTTGTACACGTAGACGAAATGGCCTTGAATTTGAAATTCACCAGCACGGGAACTAGCCGCTAGGAAGGTTTCCAAGCAACTAAATGTGCTGGTGAACTTCAAATCCAAGTCCGTTTCGCCTAGGTGTGCAAAGTTATATTTTAATTAACTGGGATTATTCAATTATCTTGTATTATATTTTTCATTAGTATTCACTTTCCTTACGTGGAAACTTAAGGAAACTAACGATTTTCGAGCAAATTATGGACTGTACAAACAAGACTTACCAACTGTATGTAGAAAATAAGAATTAGATGACTGCACACAGAGTAATTCGAGATATTTAATAAAGATTCTCTCCCCCAAACCAAACCCGATTGCACCTAGGATTACTAGGAAAAGTTAGACAGCCACGTCGAGTTCAGCCACTGTCTCGAGGATAATATTATAGCGGAGGGCTGCTCTAATCGGTGGTTTTCCGTGTTTTCTCCGATAAACCAGTCGAATGCCGGAGCAGTACCATAATAAACGGGCCACAGACCGCGCGCTATTTTTACTTTCCCGTATACGTACGTATACACGGAGTGATATACGTAGTATAGGGAAAGTTACGTAATGCTGCGCGAAAAAATCGCCAATTTTCGGCGGGAAAAAATTAATTGCCGGGTCGTGATAATGAAAAAGTGAATAAAACCAGTTGCTAAATTAAGGAAAAAATCCCCTAACACGTGGTGTAGCCAGAAACCCTCTTTTGTGGGTTCTTGATATCGAAAAACCAATTGAAAGGAAAACGTCCGTCCGTCTGTGAACACTGCTAGCGCCTAATCATACGTAAGATTTTTTCCAAAATGGATATTCCTCAGTCGATCTGGTTCTAGTCAAAGCTTTGAGATTTAGAAATAGGTTCTGTAAAATTTGGGGGTACTTTAAATGAAGTCCCCCGGACATTTTCAAAATTTTCTCAAAAACGGCTCCAAATTTTTTCTTTAAATTTCTTGTATAAATAGAGTAAAATACACTTATTAAGGTGGCGTAGGTCCGATTTTCGCGGATAACTCCGAATTTTCGAAAATTGAAAAAGTTTAAAATTTTTTCGGCGTCGTTCTGGAACTACAAAATTGAAGATAGAGATTTTTCTTTCAAATAAAATTTGTTGTCCAAAGTGAGTTCTTTCATTAAGGTCATGTGCATTTTTTCGAAAAGTTTAGTAGTTTTCACGCAATATTGCGTGCAATATGTGCAATTTAAAATAATTACAAAAACAAGATTTTCTCGAAAACTGCTCCAATTTTTTTCTTTAAACTTTTGGTAGGATAGTGCCTAATGTATTTTATTAGAGGACGAAGCGCCATGTTGCTCTTTTTTTTCAAAAATCGGAAAAATGTAATTTTTTTGACTTGTCTCTCACGTTGTTAATATTTACATTAGCGGTGATTTTTTCACATTATTATATTTACGAGTACATGTGCTTTAGATAATGTCAGATAATGTAAGTTTCTCGAAAACACAACCGTTTTCTGTGAAAAGTAGCTCAAACTTCCACATTTTCAGAAACGCTCAAACACCATTTTCTCATATATGGCTGCAAATTTTTTTCAAACATTTGTAACAGATAGTGCTAATTACACTCTTTAACATGACGTAAAGTTTATTTTGAGTTATTTTTTTGTTATTTAAAAAATTACATAATTGTAATTTTTTTGAAAGATCTCTCACATCTTTAATATGTACATTACCAGCAATTTGTAAATGTTATTATATTTGTTAGTATAAGTGCTTCAAATAACTTCAAACAAAGTATTTTGAAAGCTCAAAAATTTTCTGTGAAAATGAACTTCAAATTTCGCATTTTTAGTAGCGCTAAAATGCAATTTTCTTTAAAACGGCACATAATTTTTGTAAGAAAATTTTCTTTTAGGACTAGGTTTTTGTGTTCTTTAATATTCTAAAATTAATATTTCCGTTCTACCAATAGGAAACCGAAGAATTAAGAAAATGACCAAAATATGTACTTTTGGAGGTGATAGATGGCAGGTGGCAAGAAAGAGTATGTGACAATTCCAAATAGCTAGCGAAGACCCAAGGAAATAGAAAAGTAATACGTAGGAAAGTCTGTGTCATTCTGTAGCACCACTTTTTTCTTCTTCCTTGCCCTGTCCTCAACCCTTACACACGCACACGCTTACATGTAATGCATTATCACGCATCACGGGAGACAGGTCGGAAGCTTAGAGCTTGTCCAAACTGGGGCGGTGCACCGATACCTGGATGGGGAAAACCGATGTGTAGGTCGGCGCCAGATCTCACCGTTCCGTGGGGAAAGATCGCCGCCACCTTCCGCGATAAAACATACACTACACTTACGGGAGTAATGACTTTAACACTTGGCGAGCCAAAAAATAATCAATTAAACAACCGATTGCATGTATGTCTAGATCCGCCCCTGGTTCACAGAAATAGTTGCATATTGTTTCATTAAATTTTATTTTACATTGACAGAACAACGTTCAGCCATGAGGCTCTTCAGTTGATTGACCGAGCAACTTTGAATCAGTAAAATGTGAAGGGGAGGGGATAATTTCTTGTTACCTCCCCGATAGTGGTTTCATAGTATTGGTTATTGGCAAGGTTATTGCGAGGAAAGTTTGTTAAAGAGCAATGATAAGGTTTAGAAAAGAAATACGATGAGAGGGACAGGTAATTGCTATAAATGTTCTTGCCTTATTAATGTCAGATATTGAAGGAAAATGTGAAATGGGAGTCTGTTTCTTAGGCGGGAGAGTACATGGCAACTGCATGGTACAGTCTACTGAATTTGAATATATCATGCCATCTATTTTCTTTCACGATTATCATAGAAACTTCAGGAATTGGCTGACCTTTATTATGAAGTCTATTCACTTTCACAACTTGAAATTTTTGCGATATAAGTTCTGCGGGAATTTGATCTTCAGTAAAGGATTGATGAACATCTTTTATTACAATAGATATTTTTTTGATAAAAGGGTCAGCACAAGTATGAAAAGATTTGTTGTTGGTATTTAGAATGTTTATTAACAGTCTGGAGTCTTCGTGTTTTTCCATTTGAATTTTAACCTTGCTAAATTTTAACTCTGTTGAAAATTCACTTTTTAGGGTCCTTTTTAAGAGATCGTGAATTTCTGTGAGATTATCAATGTTATACACAAAAACTAGGTGAGTCGACATCAGCTCATTTTGTGGATCAGAACTCAATATGTTGAAAGATTCCTATATACACTGGCCTACAGCGGTCGGAACGAGAACGACAGTTGGATAAATCAAAAGAAACGGATAACTTGATAATTTGTATTTTATTTTCGTAAATGAGAAGAAAAGAAACAAAATTTCGTCGTTTACTAGCTTTTACGCAGAAACTTTATATAAAGCATTTTCATTTTCATATTCAAGAGTACTATTCCTGTTCCGATTTTTACTGTTTTTCTTCTTACTGTGAAAAAGTGTGTCAGTCTGTTAAAAACTAAATAAGCCTTCAAATTGCCGTCAGTGGCACCGGAAACCAACGTTTGTGGAACTGAAAAATGATACACTTGCTACAAATCCACCTAACAGGAATGTAAAGAAAAGAAACTGCAATTTGAAATCTGATAATGTAGAGTACATTGTTTGCTTTTAGAGCAAAATTTTTACTCATACTTTCCAGCAAATTAAAGTATTATTAAATACACGAATTGGATAATTGAAGCAAAAGAAAAATACCAAAAAAATTATCCTGTAAAATGGCAATGTGATGAAAGATTGTGTATTCACTTTCCAAATTATAAGTGGCTATTAAAACATTTTTGGAGGAGGATGAAGTAGTCAGGAGTGGCATCGAACTGTGATTATAATAAAATACAAATAATGTCATTTATTCGAATTTGGGCATAAAACGAGATGATGTGTATTTTGCCCGCCAAGGCTTGTTTCCGTTACAGCCTCAGATCTCTCTGCCAAGTAGCCCAACGCAACGCTCTACACACGCAGGACTCGGCGGAGGGACGCGCTAGAGGCGTGCGTAAGTGCTCATCCGGGTCAGACGGCACTTACGCGCATGCGCGCAATGAGTAGATTCCGGGGAAGCTGGAGCGGACCGCAGCGCCGCTCTCGGGAAAAGGAATCACAACGCGAAGAAATTCCAGGAACCACTCCGCCCGGAACCACTTGCAGTATTCGGCTGCTAAACCTCTCGTCGCAGATTTGTGGGGAGATAGAGCTGCCTGCTTCCAATTAGCTCCTCTTCAAGTCTGAGAATTGCACTCTCCGCGGGGGACAGGCTCGCGTCGCTCCGAGGCACAGTTGAGTTTTGGGGGCAAATTAGGTAAGCGTGTCCAGGAGAGGTTTCTGGCTCGGTTGCAGGTTACACTCTTTTAATCCATCAATTGATTCCCAAATTAATTTACAGGGAATTATAAATTAATGGATAGCGAATTATTTCTCCAATAGCATTTTTAATGCATGCTGCAGCAACAATTCGTTCAAGTGCCGCCCTCTCACTTTCATTCGTTTGTAAAGGGAACTGTCAGACGATATGTCATTGTCAGTAGGTATGTCAGCGTCAGCTTTGTTAGCGTCTCGAGATCTTCTACAGGACAGTTTGCGAAACCTCTAGTTTACGAGAATCTTACGTCCAGTACGAGAAAAGCGTGCGTGTAGAAAACGGATGATGTTCATGTTGTTTTTACGTCTGATGTCTTTATTATTGTTAATATGTATCAGAATGAATAAAAAGAGAATTAATTAGTATGTGTTTGGGCGAATGAGCTGGTGGATATTAAGTAATTTCATGGAAGTTACTATTTATTTTCTTTATTTCAGATATCCCTATGTTATCGAAAAGGAGAAATCCCTACTATTTCAATTCAATTGTGTTATTTATTTTAGAGTTCAATATAAAATATTATTTAAATTAGAGTTCTATTTCAGTACCTCAACTCCATGGGTCACAATTGCAACTACTTGCTAATTGTGCCACGAACTGCCTTTGAGAGGTAACCGTGATGATGATAATAATAATTCTAACTCACACAGAAAAGCGATTTATAGAAAAAAATGAAAACGAAGGACGCGATGCGTGATCTATCTGAGATTCATTCACACGTCGAATCAGACGGTGACGGACTACAGCGTAGACAAAGTCCGATAAGATACAGAGTGTGATGATTATACGAAAATAAATGTTTTATCAGAAATCATCAACGCTGTATAAGGACGATGCGTTAATGTTTAAACATTAACTTACGTTGTGACTAATCGGTCAAAACGAAAAAGAAATGAATCCCCAATATTTTTTTTTTCAATGGAAATGATAATTGCAAACATTACTCACGAAAATTAGCTGTCATCAGACCGGTGTAATAGACTTAACAAGAAATGTGTCATAACAATTAGTTTGTTGTGACACTTTGTCATGTTTGTCAATGTTTTCACATGTTCTTGCTCTAGTTTCAGAGCGACACTACCACTTTCTCCGTTGTAAGTAACAAATTGCTAAAATCTTGAAAGGAGGGAGAGATTGCAGCGAATTTCTCTATGATTGGCCATCGAACATCAGCGTTTACTCTCTCTCTCTCTCTCTCTCAATCTGGCTAGTGAAAATGAGTCAATCTCTCTGACCCAGAAACAGAAACAGGGCGACAGGGCATAGAGGGAGAGCTACCAAAATCATGTTAAGAACGCGTTGGCAAAGGGGTTTTTCTTAATGAGCCGGCAATGAAAAGTAATAAGGACATCTGTTGCGAGAAACGCGATGAATTTGTAAGAAAATGCTTACCATCAGCTTCGCATCCGGACTTGGAGTCCAATGTGATTCGCGTGAGCAGACTCACGTTGAAGAGTACAGATAAATCCTGCAAACAGTGTAACACCGATTGTTGTATATTTAGGAAGACCGGCCCCTAAACAATAACCGCCATATGAAAGAAAGTTTCTGTGATTATTATCTGCGTCTTCCAAAAGTTACCGCACCAGAGTTTAGAGTCGCTTCTTTCTCCAGCTTGCTCTCGATGCAAAGGATGTTCGTATGGCGCAGACTTGCGAGCCTCGAGAACGAAAGAGATTATGTGGAATCAGAGTGCAAATTCCACTGCTTTTCCCTTCCGTTCTGCCCTCGTCTCGGTCCTTCCTTGGGCTGCCTTTGGGCCCTCTCGCCGCAGCAGCCTCGCTCCTTGCTATGCTTTGTTTAGCAACTCGGTTCTTAATGTAACCCTATGAACACTGGCAGCATGGGGGCCATGCCCGCCCAAAAGGCCTACAGTTTTCCGTTACGTTCCTTTATTTGGCAAAATTGATTTAAATATTTGTGTCCAAATTATGTAATTATTTAAAAAATAATATTGTATAGTATCATATCTACAGGACATAAATAATATACAACATTAAAACAAATATGTTTATAATTTAACAAAAATCTACGATTTAGCCCCCACCCAAATGATCGGCTGGATCCGCCTATACCCATGAAACTAATTCAATGGGATTGAGATCGGGATGGTAAGAAGGGAGCTTGATGTTCAGTTCACATTACCTGCAAACGGTTGTCTTAGAAATAAATAAGCAAAATATTACGCCTGTGAACTTCACTTGAAATTACTTGATACACCACACTGCACAGCACTCAAAGACAAAGGGGAAGGACTGAGGACCAGCTTCTTTTACATACGTTTCTTTTACTGACCCTTAAAGCGTTGAGTAGATGGTTGGTTCCTAAGAAACTAAGCGCGTGTTACCGACAAAAATAACAAAAATTCTGTATATTCAATAATGTGCGAGGAAGTTCAAAAAATGACAAACTTTTGCAATTTTCAAAAATTCAGGGGCGACAGTGGAAATAGTTCATGCGCTAGAGTTGTTCAAGGCAGTTAGACGGACGGAAGTTTTAAAAACGCCAATTTTTTATATCAGGGAACCCCAAAACGTAAATTTCCATTGAAATCTTTAAATTGATTTTCCCGAGCATTCCATAACTTTTTCTATGCGCATGCGCGAGGAGGGGTGATTTCCACTATCAACTGTTTCTGGCTGTTGTGCCAACACGCAAAAACGCTCATTCTTAATACATTAATGGCGCGTCCTTAAAAATATTTTAGTGGGCTCTCGGGTTTAGATTTTACCAGTGCTCATAAATCTTTGGATAAATATGTCCCGTTTATCCCCCTTGTCCTTTTTCCCCCTTTCTTCCCATATGTCCCATTTGTCCCTTTGTCCCCTTTTCCCTTTGCCCCTTCGCTTATTTTCCCCTTGTCCCATTTTGTCCCGACGTCCGCATTGTCCCGTTGTACCATTTGTCCACATGTTCTCCTGTCCCATTTGCCGCCTGCCCCGTTTGGTCACCTTGTCCCATTTGGCCACCTTGTCCCATTTGGCCACCTTGTCCCATTTTGTCCACATGTCTCGTTTCTCCCTTGTTCCATTTGTCCCCTTGTCCCATTTTGTCCCCTTGTCCCATTTTGTTCCATTTGTCTCATTATCTCCCTTTTCCCATTTTGTTCCTTCCCTTTTTCCAATGATGTTAATTTTATTTCCATTGTCCCATTTTGTCCCCAAATGATGAGTCCTCCTTTCCGCTCTTTGTCCCACTTGTCCTCATTTATCCCAGACTCCGTTGTCGCTCTGCTTCGCATTTAATCTTCCGGTCTCGTCCTTAGGGACTAATTTAGAAGACTTGAAACATAAATATTTTTCTTCAAATAAAATTTGTTATTCACAATTAGTTATTTAATTAGTCATGTAAATTTGTTTTGAAAATAAGAGTAGCAAAAAAACAAAATATAATTTTAAAGGAGTAATAAATTAATAAATCAGTTTTTAAAAGTAAGTTTTTTCATAACGTATTTGATTTTATTCCGAACACTGCAATTATTTACATGGTATCACTGCCATCTTTAAACTCCATAACTGATAACATATAGGGGCCCTGGCTATTACGTCAGTGATGGCTCATATTTCGTGCAGAAATAGCAATGACGTAATGATTCGTGCAATAGTATGCCATATAGCCGTTTTCAGGTTCAAATGGTCCCAGAGAAAGTGGGTCATACCAACTTCATGAATATCACCCGTTATACTAACGCCATTGTCTTAGGAACTTTTCGTTACACTTTAAGTTTAGTACAGGTCCATTTCAGAGGAGTCAACCGTCAACGAAACTCCCCATGTGTTGGCACATACACGCCGAAATAGACTTTGTTTAGCTGGGGTTGGCATTTTTTCATTTGTTTTATTTTCTACCAACATGTTCAAAACTGCACTCTTGCACGCGTAGAAGCATATTTACAATTTTTAAATTGAATTTGTCGTTTTGATTTGATATTCTTATCGCATTATTTGTTTTTGAATTTTTAAACGAGACAGTGGAAACAATTCACGTAAGTGTGTTAAAATGACACATGCAAATCGTGTAAAAGTTAAACAATGAATATTAAATAGTGCAGCAAGATACAATGTCATTGCTCTATTTGAGAATTTCAAAGCGAATTAGAACGAGAATGGATTATGAAAACGAATTCAAAACGTACATGTGAAGTGGCATATTTATTTCAGGTACGATGTTTATGAAACATATCAACCAACAAATCTTAAATTTTTGTACTATGGAATAGATTGTGCATTACCACATGCAGGTATTTTGTATATTTTTGGTTATATCTATAAATTGGGAATTGTAGCACACACGGTGATTGAACATATTTTAATTCATGGTGTTTGGTCTAATAATAAAGGCATATGTGAAAAAATTAATATTATGTGAATAACATATGTGAATCTCTAAAATGCAGTTCATATCGACTTCACAATATTCTTTCAGTATTGTGAAGTCAGTACTCAATCGGATCATTTAGTTGGTTGTGAAGAAAGCAATTGCAACATTCATCTATAAAAAAACTCATGATGGTAACATTCAACATATATATTTGTGTATATTTTTATTCTTTGTATTGGGTATAGTTTGCAAAGAAGAAATAATAGGAAACACTCTTTACAGGGAAAGTTCTTTCAGAAAAAGAAATTTGGGAGAATATCAGAGGCAATTATGATACATTATTTTTCCAACGATCTTAACCTTCTTTGTTCAGAATTCTTAAAAGAATTTTGTTTGGAAAATCGAAGTAAGTATATTGTTTATAGAGGAAAAGATGATGTAAATTATCCAGGAGAACTATTTTGTCAGCCTTATTAGTAGTAATAATAATATCAATAGTAAAAATAATAACAATGATATCTGTCAAAGAGAACTGCTTCAAACAATGTATGACAAGGTACTTTGCTCTTGCAATTCATATTCAATAAATCATATGCAGATTTACATTGCCTTGAACATACAATTACTGATTACATACTTTGATACTTTCACCCTCCCATGGAAATATATTTAGTATTTTAAATGTGGGACAGTATTTACTATGTAAACCTATATTATACATTACACTATGTATTATTTTGTATAGTATTAATGTAATTATATAACTATTATATGTGTTGAAATTTTTTGATATTTTACTGTCCTGGCTGACCCAAAGAAAGGAGTGTATGTAGTACACAATGAGACCAAAGATTTATGAAGCCAGGCAAGAAAGCCCATGAGTAGATCTGTAATGTAGATATCATAAGTAAAATAAGACCAATACTGCTAACATTCTGTGCAAAATGTGAACATTTTAAAAAAAATTTTTTGTCAGGATACATGGTAAATGCTTATTATTATTCTTGCATTTTAATTTTCATCTTTTCATATTCACCTTCATATATTCTATTAAAATTATTTAAGCAGTTATCATATAAATTAATTTTTTTCAAGTGTTAAAAGTAATTAACAACAGGTGTATAGTTGAGAAATTGCTGGGAACTGAAGAGCAGACTGTTTCAAGGCTTACTCCCTAATGCAGTTTCCACTGAAAATATGTGATCTCAGTCAAAGTGATTCTTCAATAAGAATGTCCTTAGAAAATCTTGCTACTGAATGGAAAAGGCCACAAATCTTCGGAAACAGGCTTTTAAAAAGGTATCTTAATTATCTAAATTCATTGACACATTTAACACAAGGAAAATGAGGTTCAGTATCTTAAATTTAATAAAGTGTTGTGAATACATTTTTTAATTTTTTAAGGTGTCAACTTTGGACAAATTGGAAAAATGCAGTGGAGTATTCTGAGAAAATTATGGTTGTGTATAGAGAGAAGGATGGGGTATATTGTGAAAACAAATTATACATCTGATCAGGGGCAGTGTAGATGAAGATTTCACAAAAAACTTAACTGTAAAAACACTTGTTTGTAATTACTTTGAAATAAGTTTACTCGGTAAAAAAATAAATAGTGTTTTAACTCTTCTTCCTTAGTTTTCTCTGATGAATGTTGAGATAAAATATATTATTGTAATTATGAAATGGAGACAAATAAAATTTAAGAAATACTCTGATTTCAATTTTTTAAATGTCCTTCCATTAATTCTATATTATATCAATCATTAACAATCTTTGTAAGAATGTAATTTATTCCTCTAAAGCTTTCTAATTATATTTGCATTTTAAAATGAAGTAAAACATTAAACTTCTCATATTTCAACATTATGAGTTTCAGAAGAAAATTATCAAAATAATTGATCCAAATGATAATTTATTCAATGTTTCAAAACATTCAGTTGATTAAAATTAACATTATAATGAGAGAAGTTCCTGATGACAGATTTCTCGAATTGCGTATGTTTGAATGTAGCGCCGAAGTCTAGCTTCATGTACATTTTCAAAGTTGGCAGGGCCGAATGGCCGCCATATTGAAAATCCTAGGGACCAAAGCAAGCTGAAATCCCGTATATTATGAACGATTTTGTTAATGGAAAAGGGTTGTTTATAATGTTGGTATACAAATGTTACTATGTATTACAAACGCTTAAAATATTTTGAACACTCTCTCCAACAACATTATTAAAGATGGACATTTTGTTCTCTATGAAATCTATTCATGAAAATTAAATCTGTAAGTGGTATCAATCATAGTTTTTGAAAATATGCGTAAGTTTCAATGAAATCGGGGCAATTAAAAAAATACATAGATTTGATCAAGAACGGTACCATTTTTTTTTTTTACTTTCTCGTGTACGTATATCTATACGGAGTAATTCTTGTAGTATAAAAAAAGTAGAATAATCTTTTGCTCTGACAGGAAACTGTAATTGAAAAATTGTATCCCTAAACTGAGAACAGTGCTTCCATAATGAGGCCAAGGAATGCTATGGGCAAGTATGTGCCAGCGTACAGAGCCGAGATACTTCTCTGCGATATTCGGGGAACTCCGAGGTACTCACTGGAAATGTCCTCAGAGGAGCGGTGAAGGCCACCAGAGAACCTGGTAGGTGTTTGAGGCGCCGATATTCAGCAGCAGTATGGGCGAAACCGTAAAGCTAGCCCCAGTTCAAGAGAACAGAAAACTTGAAAATAAGCCCTAATTTGTAGCACTACAAGTTCGTATTTAGGATCTCGTTCCGCAACCTTGAGACAAGGAAAGCGAACTAACAGTGCTACGCCTTGCCTCAAATCCCACGTCAGCATGCAACTGTCACCGGAGCTGTTGTCCAGCCACTGTGTACGCTGGAAGCGATCTTGTTAAAACCTTTTCCTGTGTTATTCACGTAAACTCCGGCAACTTCGTCGCAATGCAACCAGCAATTACAGGTACTTATTCCTAGTTGTTAATGAGTTGACTCAAATGAAGAGAAGATTGAGCTTTGTGGAACGAAGTTTACGTGAAGGTATATGAGTATAGCATAAGGATGGACCACATTCCTCCAGCAAGGTTTCCAAGGCCATCTGTAAGTAGTCTTCCTGTGAAGCAGGGATGTGGACCAACTAGAGTTTCGGTTTCTGGTCCACGGACTGAAACCAATCAAGTAAAACAGTGCAGGCTGCAGTGGCGTAGCGTGACTCACACGTTTGGGGATGCTCAACAATAACACACAAAATGTCACTATCAACTACTTCGTCTAACAGGCGAACGCAACACAAGGCAGATACACTGGGACTACTTCCACGATCTCGATTGCTTACGACGGTGTAGGCGCTTCCCACAAAATCCTCACAGCAGTCAGGGCTGCCGATGTCTTGAAAGCAAATTATACAATGGCTCAGCTTTAATTCTTATACGCGAATGGCAATAAGACCATTTGTTAATTTATACATTGCAGACTTAAATAATATGTAATCTATTTAAGAGATAATACAATTTCTTGGACATTAATTAAGAAATAGTAGTCAGGCACTATTTCTACAGTTTGTACCCATGACCAAGCGGGGACTCCCGAGTGAGAGAGAGAAAGATAATTTACTGAACGCCTGAAGTGTGCTGCGCTCTCGTGCACAAACGAGCTTCTTTCCGCAGTAGACGCTAGCGTAAAGCAGTCGGGTTTCTCTGGGCCAAGGGTGAAGAGGGGAGAGGGGGACCTCGCCATCTGCGCATGCGTCATTGTTCGTCGCAATCTGGCGGCAGACGCTGAAGTATTTTAGCATCCAAGCAATCAGAGGCCAGCTTCAACAGCCCGCCGAATTCAATCATAGGAAATCAATTTTAAATTAATACAAAACGTGTTTCGCTCAACAGACCACTTGTAAGATTATCAATACAGTATTTAAGGTTCTTATATACGGGGATGCTCAGCATCTCAGCGTCCCCTGACGCTACGCCACTGGCAGGCTGATACCCTGGACCGTTTCACTCCAAGGAGTTTCCGTCCGAGAAGACTCGTCGTGAGATGTTAGAGATGTCATGAGATGTAAAGAAAAGAGAGAAGTCAGCAGTGACGAATTTACTATTCGCAAGTTCACGAGCATGAACTTGTCGACCGGCTAGCTTTTGAACGGGTCAGAGAACATAGATGTTTACTAAGTGGACGATTTTGTGGCAAGGGCGCGGTTTTCTCCGGAAAAGTGCCTGACATGAAATCCGACGGATACAACGGTGTCTAAACAAAAGCATTGGAGATGGTCAACCCTCCTGTATAAAATATTATACTCGCAGATCGAAGTTTTGTAAGTCATTAACATTTTGCTGCCAGTGTTGAACTGAGGGCTATAGATAATCATAAAGTTAACATAAAAATAACATAAAAGGTCTACATTAACCACTCAAATCTTGAAACGGAATATCCCCTACAAAATCCAAATTTGAGTCTTTGCCCAAGTGCAACCCAATGATTAAGAAGATTTTGTTCATGACAAAAGTTTCCTAAACGGCAAAACAACTTTGAACACTGTTTGAAAATATACGTTACATATGTTAACTGTGTGACTTTAATTTTTCACGTACATATGAGGGCGTTATTAGAATAAATTAATCACAAATTGTCACTAAGTAGCTCCATCTGGTGAAGTAACTTTGGACAGCTTCTAACATAAAATTCGCTATAGTTATTAAAGATATCTTTGTTATTAAAGATATACAATATATCACTGTTTTGGAAAGGAGTTGACCTATATTTTTCAAAAGTCTTTTGACCTTAAAATAAAAACTGAACCACCAAGTAGAAAAAACATCAACATACGTATCCAAGTAACCCCACTTTACTGTAATATTAACCAAAAGGAAACACGTTGCAGAAAGAATAGGAAATGAGCTGTGAAACTGGATCAAATCAAACTTCCTTTTTAATATGCATTGACGATTTTGATAAGTTACCTAGATCTCGTATTATAAATATATCTGGAGAATCGTGAGGATTTTGACGACAACTTTGTATTGGTGCCTGTAACTACGATTTTTCAACATATATGGATCCAAGATTTCCAAAACCATTGACTGTTCGTCTTCTCTTCGTCCTTGAAGCAAATACGGAGACCTGAGAAAATAAACTCTCCCTCTCCGAATATCATCTCGGTTTATTGTTTTTCATGTAAACAAAAAAATTATAATAAAATAGCACTCTTCGCAAGCATGAACAGAATAAAGCGTACAAAACAATATTTTGTTGCATTTTCTGACATGGTGAACGAGTCATGCTGATTTGATACACACGAGTGCATTGGTATAAACTGGAAAGTTATATTTCACAACAAACGTACAAAATATTTCTGGTTAGTAAAGATAAAATATTACTTATGAAATAAGTAACAACCAATTTATAAAGAAAAAAATGCCCCCGCCGTGACAGTGATTTCTCACTGCCGTGACCAGGATTCGAACCTGGGTTATTGCGGCCACAACGCAATGTCCTAACCACTAGACGATCACGGCTAAGTGGAGGCTTGATGGTTGGCGCATTTGCAAAAGTATATATAGTATGAATTAAAAATTGTATTAATGTTATTATTTTTATATTTGATTACTGATTATTATTTTAATATATGTATTTTACGTTAAATTAAGGTGAGTTTCTTTGCTTGAAAATAATATTTTTCGGGCAAGCGAATGCTGCGCTTCTAGTGGCAATATGAGACACTTCAATCCGATCAGCTGTTAACGGGCTCGAGATATGCAGCTCCACGCGGGATACACTTGCGGACATTTAAATTTTTGACTTATTCTAAACTAATTTCATAATTCGAAGCAGGACATAGTCACTATTAATTGGTTGCAATGGAGAATAAGAGCAATAGTTCATCCACTGACATGTCGCAGTTCGACTGGTTACAGTTGAAGAAGGACATAGACAGCGAAATGCAAATTGAAAGTACAGGAGACAAGTTTCTTCGCAAATTTAAAGAAAATCCGCTCGTTCCTATCGGTGAGTTAAAGATATTCGATCTTACTTTCTTGTATTTCACACTTCTCATCTCCGCCTTGTGCTTGATGTAATTTGATTGTGTTTTTATATACATTGAGTATTTTTATACTTATTACCACTTTTGAATTTTAGGTTGTGCAGTGACATTTGGTGCTCTGTCATATGGACTTTGGAGCTTTAGGCATGGACGAAGTCAAATGTCTCAATACATGATGCGTTTACGTATAGTTGCTCAAGGTTTTACAGTTGTAGCAATGTTGGTTGGTATTGGACTTACAGCAGCAAGAAGTAAGTGAAGATGTACATGTAGACTTATTTTTGTATGACTGTCTTTTGAAAGAATCAAAAACATGCATATGACTGTAACTAATAATAAATGTATATTGTATTAGAATAATTGTTACTTTTAATTACTACCCTCCTGTAGAAGATGCCCTCTGAACCTGAAAAATGCTCACTTTTTCCTACTTATGATTTTCAATACTTATGAAATCATGAGCAAAAATATTAAACATGTTTAGCCCTCAGGGCGTCACCAGGAAAAAAAAACAAAACATCAGTTTGTTTCACAATGTTAAAATTGATGGTCATCACGAATGATGAGCAACTCCAGTTGACAATAGTCAAATAGTTTCTATTGCTACTTCAGTAAAACTTGTTCAATGTGGAACCTCAAGGGACCAGAATTTTTTTTCCATATTAGACAAGATTCTGCTTTATGCAGTGTAATACTGTAGAGTTTGTGATTGACATAACTGTGATGCAACTTCACATTACACAAAATTTTTGTATTATATACATTCCTTATTTAGCAAGTTCTACTGTATATGGTAACATGGAAAACATTCTTCTCAAAAATTGTTCATCTGACTCATCTTGTCAAAGGTGACCTACACATGCCAATGCCTTAATCTCTGTGATCTCACCATTACCTTTTAAGACATTAAGAATTTGGATAAATTAGATTAGACTGACTTCATGTTATATACTGATGTGATGTAAAGTATGATCAGACTAATAGGGTAGTCTCCCTGATTAACTCATAACAAACATAGTCACATGAAATATATTGTAGTTTGTCAAGACTAAAATGGCTTTCTGAGTACCCCTGAGTTACAGATTATTCTTTTGTCACATTACAGCCCTTTCGGTTTAGCCTGGCATCTTTCATGATAGCAGATTCGTTTCTATGCTTTGCCCTTTTCGCACATGTTACATCCTCTATTGTCAACATCATTTCCATATCTCCTAACCACTTCACATTCTCCTCTTTCCTTCTAGTTCACTAGAAAAGACCCATTTTTGTTACTGACTCTCATTCCTTGTTCAGAAGTAGGTGTTCCAATCACTGAATTCTTTGGAACTTTATTGCAGCCTCTACATTAGGTCTATTGTATCAGATGGTCCAACTCCAAATTATATTTTATTCACCAATGACCATTTTCACATGTTGGTTCAAATGAACACCAAAGGATTTTTCCTTTCCCAGGTCACCAGTATGTTTTCAGATTTACTCATTAATACCCAGCACTCTGCACCATCCTGTACAAAAGTTTTATTGTAGTCATCTGCTTTAAGGTATCTGCACATGTTCCTCTTACAGAATATCCATCTTTTGGAACAATACTTATTAGTAGAAGCTCTTATTTTTGTTTCGTGTTTCATCTGGTAATCAAACCCAAGATATTTAAATTCATCCACTCTTCCACGATATTTCCCTGCCTAATTGAAAATGTGTGGGTGGGTCAAACTAAATATTACTGTAATGAGTTTATAGCTTTTTTGACTGTCCAGGGGTATTCTTGCCCCATTCCTGAGTGAGAACAATAGAAACCCACATTTTAAATATTCATCAAATCATTCAAAACCCCTACAACATTATTATCGGTCACCTAACAATTGAAAGAATGCTCGCAATACCAAGAACTTCCTACAATTCTGTACAATGTAACACCTACTCATAATATTATTTCACTTCTGTTCTGCTGGTTTCAAATATGAAGATCATGAACTGGTGCAAACACTTCACTGATAATTTTTCAGGAGTCCCTGAAACAAATTGCATCCATAGAAATCATATGTTGCAAGATGAGCAAAGGTGTACTGAACTAGGGATTTGTTAGAAATGCATATTGAAATTAATTAATTTGCCACAATATTGTTTCAAATAATATTCATAACAGACATTTAGATCTAAGGCTAGACTATATCCAGACCTGTACTTATAACATAGTGAATATCTCAAGAAGTAATTCAAGTCTTTCCTGCAGAGAATTAAAGGTGAATGTGAGGGACCCTCACACTCCTCCCACCCTCACACATAGGCCAACATTTTTTTTTTTAGTTTTACTTAATGTATTCAAAACAATTACCACATATTGATACATCTGAAGAACATTTCCCTGATCCTTGAGCAAATGCTGAGATGGTCCCTTGTTTTGCTTCTGGACATAAATGTAACTTCATTATTTGTGCACGTCTTCTGAATTTCAGTGGGAAATATAGTTATTCAAATTATCGTTTTTCATATTATCGCGGCAAAAAGTATTATTCTTTCATGAAAAACATGAGGGTACAGGGCAGGAATTTATAGCTAATTTACCTTTGAAAATATATTTTATTATATAGGAGCGAATATTTTGTCAACAAAACTCGAAAAAAAACTCTCTTTTCTGTATTCAAAATTCGACTAGAATATGGTTTAGGATAGAGACCACAGAATTATGAAAACGTGCACAAAATTCACTTCTCCCCATAGCTCGTCATATGCAGTTTTTAACTGTTTTTGACGTAAATAAATAAATAAATATTCCCTTTGTGAATAAACATTTCATTTTTTTTAAATTAATTACAATTTCAAAAATTATTAAACTGGAAGGAGAAACGGACCCCATTCCCCTGAAATACATCTTGTATTCATAACTACCAAGAATGTTTTTGGTAATAGTGCACTTCATAACATGGAGCAATTTATGGTAACTGTGAGGGACAAAATAAATATATAAAACATTTAATTATCAATCACAAGAATTATGAACAAGAGCTGTTGGAGTGATTAATTTATAAGAAAATGTTACATTTCAGTTTTGGCATTAATCACACACACATTTCAATAAGAGAATATTCATCTGAGTTTTGCAAGTAATTTTTAAAACTGAAAAACATATACATTAAAGTACTTGCTAACTCAATCTAACATAAAATATATTATCCATTTACACAATTAGCTGTTTACACTAAAAAATATGAGACATCTGTGTACAATACAAATGTAAATTATGAATGTGTCACACCCACAGGACATGATACAACCCCTGTATCAAGTAATATTACAGGTACTTCACCACACGCTCATTGATGGCCTCATGGCACAACAAATAGTTGGTGTCTGTAAATTATATGCAACAATACAATCACTTTCACACATGATGCTTTCCTTGAGTCTCCTGCATCTGATCATGTCAATCCTCTTTCTTCCCTGCAATTATAACAAGATACTTTAAACATATTGCTACTTATAAATTACTATTACGAAGAATCAAAACATGAATAACCTTATGTTGATTTCTTACCAGAGGAAGAGTTCTGACTTTGACTGAGAAATGCTAAATGACCCTTTGGGCATTTGTTCGCATAATGACCTTTACAACCACATTTAAAGCACGTAACCTCTTCTAAAGGTTTCTGTGGTGGTTTGGGAAGAGAATCATCCCCATCTTTAGATACATACATCAAATTCTTAGCCTGCAAATGTTCAAACAATGAATTAATTACAACATAATAAGTGTAATCAAAGTTCAGAAAATATTTGCATATAACAAACTTACCCTGTATTCTTCTTGCTTTGACTGCACTTCTTTCATTTCTGGTGGCATTTTATTACAATACAACGCTTTATGACCAGTCTCTCCACAATAATGGCAAGTTATAACTAATTTTTTGCCATCTTTTTGTTGAACGTCAGTTGCAGGGAGTTCAAATCTTGGGCTATTAGAATACAAAAGTCAATGTAAATGTTCAATAAAATTGAAAGTAAAATACAAGTTGTGTTCCCAAATAAAATGTTCTTCTTCTCTCTCATCTTCCTAAATATTAATTAATTTCATAAACAACAATAATTCAAAACATTCAGTGATTCATAATTTTTTGTTAGTACTTCAAAACCAATACTGCTTGCATACTACACAAATTTTCCTCTTTGATTATAAAAAACATTTCTAACTTAAGACACACTTGCTTGTGGAAAATGTGAGAGATCAAAACAGTATGATATGCAGTATTCAAGAAATAGGAGTTAAGTGTTGCTACTAATACTTACTGCATAAATTTGCAATCAGGTCCATCAAGACAAAATCCAGCAAGGTAGTTCATACATAGTACACGTCTAACATGCCTATGTCTACAATTAGGACCATGTCTACAAAACCCTCTGTCATACCAAGGGCAGTCTTTAATTTTGCTTTCAGGGTCAATGTGTAAAAATGGACATTCCTTATTATGGCAAGCATCTACAGTGGAAAAAAAAACACTGATAAACCTTCCTTTATTCACAACAGAATTTAATGTACTAAATGTAATAGTACAGTGAATGAACTCACTAAATCTGGAGTAAAAATAACATTCTGGCATTTTACTCATGTCGTATTCATGTAGAAATTCACATTGGTCTCCTTTCTTGCATAAACCTCGAAGCCAGTGTTTACAAACAATGGTCCTGTCTCCACGAACATGTCTAAAAGGACATGCTGCACTCTTCGTACAAGAACCTTTGGGATAAAATTCACAAACAGCAGCAATAGATTCTGAAAAAAAAACATAATATATTTTATTTCCCTTTATCTTTACTGTCGTACACCATACACATATACTGCATGTCATTCATAATTCATAAAAACATACTATCCATTCCTGCAAAAGGTAGAGGTAATGCTCCATACTGTTCTTCCAAAGCAATTTCAATGTCGAATTTTAAATTATCAACATTTGCAACAATAAACTCCATGATTAATTATCCAAATTAATACTGTTTATGGACAAAAAATACAAAACTTAGTAATATATCAATGAACTTTTATAACTAATCTTCAACATCAACACTCATGTGAACATTTATCCATTCGTACATTTCAATACACATTCATTTTTTAGCAGGATAGGCAACATCATCTCAACAAATCACATGACATTCACTGCCTGCAAAGCCCGAATACATTGCTGTAAGGTTGGTAACACTTTTACCTTCATTTGTAGTCTACGTTTTCAATTGCTCTCTTGGATTCTGCCGAGATTAGTAGTTTCATTCACTGAAAACCTTCGTTATTCGTGTGTTAGTAATTTAAATGATTAAATGACTGAGGAATGTAATACATTTATCTTCAGTATTACCGTTCATACGTACACAATGCAGATTATATGTAAACTGCACCTGTTCTAGTATTTCCATGTAGCGTTTTTTACCGGTTAAGGTTTACATGAAAGAAAAACATTTTGTACATTTTACACTTACAGCTATCATTTCTTCCCTTCAAAACCTTTTCATAATCTATTAACTTCGGCACACTGACATTTGATTGCAAAGTTGGTACTAGTACTATCCAATCCAATCACTGAATTCACGTTTCGCCCAACCTGATTCTGAATATGTGAAAAACACCGAACAACACAATTTACAATATAAATATTGGAAAAGCGTAAGTTTTGGTGGAACTGTCAAAACTCTACTTGTGTCATTTTAATTGGAAAATAAGGATACACTGAGAACGAAAACATAAAGGTAAATACACATTGATAACTTACAAAATCAAATGAATCAAAGCTATTAGGTTATTATGCAATGATGAAAGTGTGAATGGTTAGTTACAAGGGCGCTTTCGGGATATGTAAATAAATGTGACTGTGTTTGTTGGTGTTTTATTTGTAATGCGCATCTCAAGACATTCAATTAACAAGTTAACTAAAGTTTATGATAAATTTAAGATGTATGAAAATGTTTTTTGGAGTTCCTTTGATTTCTGTTAAGTGCAAAGTCGGTTTAATTGTTTCAGATCATATCTCTTTAAACAAGAAAAAGAAAGTTGTTTTTGGGGGTAATTTATTTGAAGTATTTCAAGAATACAAATATTTACAATTTCAGTTTCTTGTCTAATTTCTCACATGGATCGATATGCTCTTAGACTACTTTGCAGATCAAAATGTCAGCAGCAGCAACCCTGCAGGAACGAGGCTTAGACAATGTAGATGCAGAGCAAATTAAATCTGTAAGATTCCACTTTTATTCCATTATAAATTTAATATTAATGAATGAATCTATTTTCAAAGCATAATATTTAATTTTAAATAATAGTTCAACAGACCTCAATATTTCTGTGTGTTTACAGTTCAAAGATTTTCTTATGTCGTACAACAAACTGTCTGAACATTGTTTTATTGACTGTGCATGGGACTTTACAACCCGTGAAGTGAAGAGCCAAGAGGTATTTTCATCTATTTTTTAAATTTGAACAATGTTTCTACTGATTTTGGAAATAATGCATCTTGAATTTCAGGAAAAGTGTGCTTTGAACTGCATGGAAAAGTATTTGAAAATGAACCAACGTGTATCACAGCGGTTCCAAGAATTTCAGATAATTGCCAATGAAAATGCCATGGCAGCTGCACAGAAAATGGGAGGACCAAGATAATTTTAAGAAATAATGTAGAGTAAAACCTGTAATTTATTGGGAACTATTTCAAAAAACAGTTAATGTAAAGTTATTGTAATTGCAATAAAGCCATTGTTATATGTTAATTGTTTATTTGAAAACTGCGAAGAAATTGCTTTCGTATAAGCGTTCAGTCCATCCAATTCTATTCATGTATCCTGTGTGGTCCTGTGGTATCTTCCCTGGTTGGGTAACTTTCGGTTGGAAATCTTCAATATTTGGAATAAACAGTGAGCAAGTTATTCTGACAAATTCTTAAAAGCAATCTGGACTATTTAGAACAACACAATAAAAAGAAAGTGCGATGTAAAACCCTATTGATCTGAATTACATTCTTCTAAATGATGTTTGTCTCTCTCTCAAAGCGTTTGAGAGGCCTGCTTTGGAATTATTTTCGAAAGATTTAATGTTTAATTTTATTACGTGAATCTTGTTTAGGCATTATTTTAATTTATTCTGCCCCAACTTGTGGTTTACTACAATTGTATTCTGAGCACAATTAGGTGAAACCTTTACGTGGAATACGGTCGAGTTTTTAAGTTGAAAAATGTGCACTAAAGCCGTTGGGTATCAAGACACTAGGCAATAAAAATAATTACTGTATTATAGCTAGAAGAGGCTGCGTTCGTGTATTGTTGATGTTTCAAAGTAGGAGAACAAATCAGAAAAAAAAATACAGAAAATAACTGTCAATGTTAACAACTTTATAATTACTTATTGTAGAAGGGTCAACTCTCCCCGAAACAAATTTGCATGATGAAATTTTGTCTGGAAACGAGCTGCCAAAAGGTAGTGACGTCATGTCGATCACGTGGAACTCCGACCGCGGGTTATTCGCACGTGGAACTGTAGACGTGGAGAACATTCGTTGTTCAACACTCCATTCTTTACGTATAAAAACCATCATCCGGGAAACGAAAGCTTCAGTCATGATCTGAAGCTGGCACGGAAAGCAAGCCACATTCTAGCAAACGCCAACATGAGCCTGCCATCGCATTGGTAAGTCAGTTCTGATGCCATTGCGTACCAATTTTAAATGATGAATTTTGGAATTGTCCATATCTATCCCGGGAGTTCAACTTGAAATATTTTACAATATCGTCATCGCACACAAAGAGAAACTTTCATTGGCCGCCGGGCATCGTGGGTGTATTAATTTGCTTAAGGGGCGAATTTAACTGTAATGTCAAACTGGCAATCGAGCAGTTCGTTTTAAGTATATTCAAAAATTTCACCTGCCAATAAACCTATTAATGATCTAATTAGTCGCGTTTCTTTTATAACAAAAAGTGTGAGGTGATTCACTAATTTTTAGACCCCCTTAATTTTATATAACACTTTGTTTTATTACAGTATTTCCCCTTCGTAATGTAAAAAGTTGAAATACTAGGAATAAGTAAGAATTACTTTATAATATTCAATAATAATAAAAAAAACTTAGTTAACATTTGGCGAGAAATATTAATTTTTAACCCGTCTAAACCGAAAAAATCACGTTTATTTCACAAAGTCCCAGAGGTGATATCACGGAAGAAATTTATTTCTTATATTTGTACGTAAAAAAATGGACATGATTTTTTTAAGATTTCTTGAGAAGTGGAACATATTTAAAAGAATTAAACTTATTTTTCAAGATATTTTCGTTTTAAAATCGTACAAAAATAAATTTCTACATGCATTTCCTCATTCATAAGAAATTGTTTGAGACCACTAAATATTAGACAAAACGGACTTTCGACAGCAACAGCTGTCATCATAACCGTGTATTTACTTTATAGTCCGATTACCGCGAGTCTGAAAACCGGGTGTCCGCGCAGACACCCAATGCGAACGGGCTGAAAGAGAACGTCACAGTCATGGTGGAAATAAATGGTTATTTCCACTATGATCACAGTATACTGTGCGAACCAGTGAACTTGCTCCAAAGCTCCCCCTTAGCCGCAAAATCAGGGCCAGATTAGGCTTGACGTAGGCCTCGGAAACTAGTAGTGCTCAACAGCACATACTTTCCCGTATTATTGGAAACACCTATGTAGTATTGAAATATTGCACTTTCTGCGCTATTAACATCTTGGTTATCATTTGAGAACATCCAATTCAACCAAGAAGCGAACAACTCTTGGTTTTCATCACAGTGTTGTCAAAACTATGTGAATTCTACAACTGCATAAAAATATAATACTAAAGTTTTGTAAACTTGTATTGGAAAAAGTCTGATAACCCGGTCAATATAGAAATGCACTTTATAGGGCCACGATTAGAGAAGAGTTTTCTAAAACTAGGCAACAAATACTTTACTCATTACAAATGGTACAGCATTTGGTGCGAAAACTAAATATTTTCATGCAAATATCAATTTAAATACAATTATAACCCCTTTACAAACAGCTATATCAAGTCACAACAATGACACGTAATTCACAGAAATTCGCGACCGCGAAACGGAATTCCATTGTTGCATTCCCTGCGTTGTCGATACTCCCTTAAAGAGCTAGCAATTTTTATTTCAAATATTTGAAAATAAATAATGTATAAAAGATTAATTTGTAAATGAATAACAAAAGGTCGAATGTAAGAAACGAACATAGAAATAATGTACAAAATTGCAAATTCTAATTTACGTCGCATTCGGCTGTCTGAAGTGCAGTAAATTTGTAGAAGGCTATTATGTTTGTCACGAAATTATAGAAAAACTACTCATAATTTTAAAAGAATAAGCACAACCTTATTTGAAGATGTAGTTTTGATAAAAACATTTCATTGAGAAAACCAGCTGTCGTCTATCTCCACCCACATTACTTTTTTTTTTTTTTTTTAATAAATTTTCTCAATTTTTCGGTTTTCTAATGTATTAATTTTAATATTAATTTTAGAATATTAAAGAACAATGAAACCTCGACCTAAATGGCAATTTTCTTTTACAAATTTGTAGCCGTTTTTAAGAAAATGGCGTTTAAGCGCTACTAAAAACGCGAAATTTGAAGCTCATTTTTACAGAAAAGTTTTGAATTTTCAAAAAACTTGATTTGAAGCACTTGCACTCACAAATATAGTAATGTTTACAAATAATAATAATAATAATAATAATAATAATTATTATTATTATTATTATTATTATTATTAATATTATTATTATTTATTTGCTCATATATATTACTCGATTACTCGTTACTCGATATTACAAGTCTTGAAGCATTGTCATATGTAAGTAAACATTCATTATTCTTTTTCTTATAATTTTCATCTCTTTCAGTTTTCACAATTTTATATATTGTATTATTCACAATTATTTACATTTCATATAGTTAGTAGAAATGACAATATAAACCTAAGTTGCTTATCCTAAAGAAATAAATAACTTATCATACAGTAAAAAATATATAATTATTGTAACATTGCTCTCTCTATGATAATTCCTTTAGTTTACAAGGGCAATTTTCAATTAAGTAATTTTTTAGTGCATTTTTGAATTTATTTTTGCTCAACTCCTTAATACGGTTAGGTAGTTTATTGAAGAGTAACGCAGCATTCCGATAAGGATACTTCTTTTAGGAGGATTTTGCAGAGTACATCCTGTGATAGTTTTCCTTTTCTCTTTAAATAGCTGGCAATGTCATAGACTAAGGATGTACGTCTTTACTCTATGGTAATGTGCATATTAAAGATGTGAGAAATTTTTCAAAAAACTTACATTTGTGTAATTTTTGAAAAAACAAAAAATACTTCAAAATAAACTTTATGTCATATTAAAGAGTGCAATTAGCACTATCCCTTCCAAAAGTTTGAAGAAAAAATCTGAGCGGAATTTTGAACTAATTTTCACAGAAAATAGTCGAGTTTTCGAGAAACTTTACTTGACATTATTTAAAGCACATGTACTCAATAATATAATAATGTGAAAAAATCGCCATAATAAAGTGATTAAATTGCCATTAGCGACGTAAAATACAAGTAAAAAAAAAATTACATTTTTATAATTTTTGAAAAAACAAAAGAATAGAGCAATATGGTGTTTACGTCATCTCATAGAGTACATTTAGCACTATCCCTACCAAAAGTTTAAAGAAAACATTTGGAGCCGTTTTTGAGAAAATCTTGTAATTGTATATTTTTAAAATCGCACATATTGCACACAATATTGCACAAAACTACTAACATTTAACAACAAAATGTACATGACCTTAAAGAAAGAGATAACTATAAAGAACAAATTGTATTTGAAGAAAAAAATCTCTATCTGCAATTTTGTAGTTGGAGGAAGACGCCGAATAAAATTCAAACTTTCACAATTTTCGAAAATTGAGTTAACTGTTAAAATCTGACCATGCCACCTTAGTAAGTATATTTTACTCTGTTCCTAAGTTTAAAGAAAAAATTTGGAGCCATTTTTAAAAATTTCAAAAATGTCCAAGAGGCTTCATGTAGAGTACCCCCCAAAATTAAAATGTCAGTTTCAAGCCTTAATTTTTTCCCTTTCAAACCTGCAAATATGGGAAATGGGGAATTGCATACTACAACAAAATTACATCATTTGGTGAAGAGGCTCTCAGAGCCATTTAAACCTTATACATGCTTCAACATAAAATGTATAATATAAATAATTGTATTTAGTAACTAACAGTACCCATATTATTTCATCACACAAAAGCAAAACATGTAGTCAAGTTACAACAGGAAAGTACTGTTCATGCCCAATATGAACATCTGAAAACCACAAAAATATTTTTCGTGGCATTCAGTAGTTATTTTCCAAGACTAATGAATTGATAGATTTATTCTGCAACATTATAATCACTACTCACTATGAACACAGATACATGTTTTTGAAAATGTTATTGAAACATTTTGTATTTACCTAGATCTGTACATATATGTTGCACACTATAGTAGGAAATCCTGTAAAATATCCACTGTGAAATGCTTCACATATAATTATAATCATTGAAAATTTTTTGTGAAGATACATGAATGATAATTGCTGAACATTGCTTTATATACACTCACTAATCTTGGCATTCAAAAATGCTCATGGGGTTAAAAGTTAAAAGAAAGAAAAGAGGACCCAGAAATAAAATAAGTTCCCCCTCTTATTTGAGGCTATGCAAGCCTATGGACCAAATTAAACTAATTACAAATGTTTTGGAAGAAAGTATTAAAAAATATTCATCAAAATGGACGCTCAAGATTTGAATTTTCTCTAGTTTTAAATATGTTGTGTGTTTCATTGTTTTTCTTGAGTAAAAATAAATAAAAGGAGGTACTTTTTAATCAGTAAGTTGAGTACTCTTATTTTTCTCAAAACTACTTTGTGGAAATACTTAACTATAAAAGAACAAAAATAATCATTTTTGATATTACCATTTTAAATTCTGTTAATATTTTTTCCAAAATTATTAATTTTCTTTTGTAAATAAAAACTGATAGAATACTGCAAAATATCTGAAGCTCCCATTTGTAGTAAGGACCTTTGATTTACATACAGACTGCATGAGTTATAACAGTATTTACAATATGAAATATGTTGGTACCTACTGTATGTTATTAATAAAATGTGTTTGTTCTTATAGCGTTACCAGTGAAACCAGTGAAATTCTACAGCAAGAAGATTCAACATCAGAAGGCACTATAGATTTGTCTGTCTTGCCAGAATCAACTCCAAATGCTGAAGAAGCAGCGACCTTAGTAAATAATGGAATTCAAGAACAAGAAAATGTAAATAATAGTGTTACAGAAGGTCACCCTGAAAATATTCTTCTGAGATCACTTGATGAGGAACAAAATTCACAAAACCAAGAGCAAAGCTATATCCAAGAATTAAATCATTTCCATTCCAATGAGGCAACCGAAACCGTTATTCTGCCTCATACAAAAGATATGAAACAAAGTAATTGTGAACATCAATCTGAGGAAAAAGAGAAGAGATACTCTGAAGATATTTCTAATTTTCTAGAAAGTGTCTATGATCTTCTCGAATGTCCAGTGTGTCTCAATCACATGGTTCCTCCTATTCTTTTATGTGAAAGTGGACACAATATTTGTTTTAAGTGTAGACCTTTCATGACAAAATGCCCACTATGTAGGCAGTCATTTCTCCAAACAAGAAACATAGCTCTTGAAGTTGTAGCTCAAAAACTAGGCTTAAAATGTGTTCATGAAGATTGTCATAAAGGATGCATGGGTTTGAAAGAACAAGAACAGGTATCAGTTGATCAAATGGTTTATACATGTCCTCTTACTTTGTATTCACATTGTTATTGGCAAGGAAATTACTCAGATATTAAGAGACACATGGAAGAAATACATGCTAGTAAAATACTTACTGAAACTACAAATCCTTTTTGGGAAATGAATCTTGTTGTTAGAGACTTTAAAGTAATATTTGCTCTTGATGAAATTTTTTTCTATAAAGAGAGATTGGATACATCAAATTCCAAGTTCTACATTCAAGTTTTCTATGTTGGTCAGCACGAAAATCATAACAAATTTGTTTATAATTTAGAAATTAGCTCTGAAACAGGGCAGCAAAGAGTTGTAATTTATAACACTACTCTTCCTATAAATGATTTGGAACACACCTATACTTACACTGCTAGTCACTGCACAGTATTAGATTACCAAACAATACGAGGCATGTCAAAACATGGTGATCTCAAATGTACTCTTTCTCTAGGGAGGCGTTTGAGAGAATGAAAGCAACAGTATTAATTCATTCTAAAAATATATTCTCCTTGCCACTCTTAATATTTACTACTTGCCACTCTTCAAGATTAAATTAATTACGTAGTATTTAAACTGTAATACACATGATGTCTTTGCATTAGCTATTTTACATAATATGTAGGGAAAACTGTACTATAGTAGTTAACAGGATATACTGAATTATTATCAATGTATTGATGTTGCATTTGCATTTGAACAATAATATTGTCCTAAGAATTTTTGTGTTATTTCTTTCAACCTGTAAAATAAAAATAACTTAATTTGAACAGAAAATCTAAATGGAGATATAAGTGTAGGACCTAAGTATATTTTTGTCTTTAAAATTACCTTCTTTGCCACTAGATAACTTATCAATCATGATGCGAACCCTTTCAATATCTTCTATAAGACTTGTTTCAGGAGCAAGGGCCTGTGCTTTTTCCAAATCTTTCAGTGCATTTTCAGGTGCACCAAGGTGGCATAGAGCAGTAGCTCGACGAACAAAACATCTTGCTCTGGATTTTGCATTTAGGGACACACATGGAGTCAAAAGTTCCAAAGCCTGTACATAAACAGTCATTGTAACATTGCCCAGTTACACATGATACAAATTTGATACTTTTATAGAAATTGTATATGAAACTAAAATAACATAAGTTATTTCACTTTATTAAATAGTATTGATCAAGCATACTGAAATTAAAATATCTAATATTGTCAAGAAATTATGAATATCAAGAAAAATCTTTTACCCTAGAACTATCTTCATGTGCCTTGTAATAATTTCCAATAGCAAGATGAGCTGCTGCTCGATTAGAATAGATTGCAGGTAGTGTACTTCCAATTTTTATAGCATGGCTGTAAGCACTGATTGCACCCAAATAATTTCCCATTTGAAAGAAAGAACTGAAATAATAAAATCAAAATATTTAAACATGAAACAAAGAAATATGGAATAAAAAAGACATTTTGGAAGCAGATACATTTTGCTAACAAAGTATCAGGGATGTCTGCTATTTATGCAAATCCATTAGGCAACGAAACTCCAATGGAAAACATTTTCAAGACTATTTTCATTTTCAACTATTTTGGTGTTAAAAAGTCTTCTAAATAAGTCATCCAATAATTGGAATTATTTTATTGTTTGTACATTTGCATTAATATGAAATGGCACAGATATATTGTTGTACATTGTTTGCATCTTTAATTGTGTGATAATTCTATGCAATACTGGCAGAGCTTGGCAGACGATTGTTCTGCCCTTTATCTCCCTCTTTCACCTTCCCTCTCCTTCTCTCCCCCCGCCTCTCTCTCTCTCTCTCTCTTTCTGACTCTGTCCATCTCTGTGTATGTCTCTCTCTGTCCCTGTCTCTGTGTATGTCTCTCTCTCAGTCTCTGCCTCTCTGTCCCTCTCGTTCACATTTAGTTGCAGGTTCTGTATGTCTTTAAGCATGTGGGGTAATATTGAGAAGCACTGGACCAGCAAAAATGAAATAGAATGTTCAGGAAGACCTCATCTTGTAGATTACTATGTGATAAACGTTTCTTAAAGGCCTTTGGCATCAAAATTTTAGTGGGTGTGGTTTTTTTTTTTTTTCTTTTCTTTCCCCCTTCCCCTAGAACGCTTCATTTAGGAGTAATCTAACAGCATAGATTCAATAATCCTACAGAGTGTAGCGGGTTGCATTTGACATGAATATTTAGTTTTTTATTCTACAGTGCTACCTAGCATAATTTTTTCTATATTTTAATAGTTATTCTGCTATTTGGGGCAGAGATGAATCCAACAAAACAAAGATAATTAAAATTGGTCCAGTCATTCTTGAGTTCTAAATGATGTAACTAATCTAACTTTGTCATAAAATTATATATATATACATATGTGTGTGTGTGTGTGTGTGTGTCTCTCTCTCTCTCTCTCTCTCTCTCTCTCTCTCTCTCTATATATATATATATATATATATATATATATATATATATATACACACATACATATACATATATATATAGATATATATATGTATATATATATTCAATCATTGGTTTCTGAAATATCTTTATTTACAAGCAACCTCACTTTTTCACGGCAAGCTTGCAAAATAAAAGGGTGATCAGTATCATGCTATTCCTCAAGCAAATAATGAATTTATCATCAAAAACTGATGGGACAAGTTTTTTGAAATTGTAGCTCTCAATTAATTTGTTCATAGTTAACCTTGCAGTGTAGCCTCATAGATATTCCACATTCCCAGAGGGACTTCTATTAGACTTAAGAAGCTTTAGACACTTAATTCACCAATTTTCCTTTGATAAATCGACCTGATAGATGTGTGATGGGTTTCAAGACATCAATTTTCTTTTGTCTGCCACATCTCAAAATTAAAACATCCCTTGAGCTAAATTTGAACCCTTGACTTCAGCTTCCAAAGGAGCACTGCTGCTGCAAGCAAAGCTGCCACAATGATCTGCAGCATTATGGTCAGTCTTCAAATAAAATTAATACAACAATACAGGGTATCCGGGGAGGAAACGTCGAAACTTGGAAAATAAGCTCTTAAGACAATTCTATGCATATTTTGTCTAATAAACTATGTGGATAATCCGAATGGTTGAACTGCTATTAGCACTCGAAAGTTGGTTCAAAAGAATTATTTTGACCCAAAAATATACATTATGGAAGCATAGAAACACTCCAGAAACATGTAAATTATTTATTATTTACAAAAGAAATAAATAAATTGGCTCACACAGAAAAATTAAGCGAGAAATAGAAAAGGAGTCGAATTGTGTAAATTGGGTGCTTTTTTATTTCTCGCTTAATTTTTCTTTCTGAACAAATATATTAATTTCTTTTGTAAATAATAAACAATTTACATATTTCGAGAGTGTTTCTACGCTTCTATAATGCAAATTTGTGCCTAGAAATCAATTTTTCAAACCAACTTTTGAGTGCTTATTGCGGCTCAACCATTCAGAATATCCACGTAGTTTATTAGACAAAATTATCATCATCATCGACAGCAAGGACTAGACCATTTGATCTGTTCCGTCTCATTGCTCATGACATCTCTTTAAGGGTCTTCCTACACCTCTTTTTCCTTTTAGTGCATATTGAAGGATTATTTTACTTAGCCTTTGTTCTGGCATTCTCAGGACATGATCTTTCCATTTTTTTCGATATTTCTTTATAATTTCTACAACTGGCTCAATATTTAATTCTTCTCGGATATCTACACTTTTTTTGTGGTCTAATAGTGAATATCCTGCCACAAAACGAAGAAATCTCATTTCTGCAGATTCAATTCTTCGCAGCTAATCTGATGTTAATGTCCAGCTCTCGCTTCCATAAAGCAGTAATGGCAAGGCAATAACTTTGTAAAATCTAAGCAGAGTTTCTTTTTGCACATTATGCTTTAGAGTTCGTTATAATGTTCCACAGAGGTATGTGAAGTTGTTCAATTTTATTTCCACATCTCTTGATTTAATATAATTAAAATGATATCCGAGATATTTAAATTCACTAATTTGTTCAATTATTTGGCCATCTATAACTATCTTAGCTCTTAAAGGTTCAAGTCCTTAAATGCCCTCACTTTTGTTTTATTTGGTGAGATTTTCATTCCAAATTCATTAGCAATCTGACTTAACTTGTGAACAGCTATTTGAGTTTTATGTTCAGATTTTCCTATGATATTAGACAAAATATGCTTAGAATTGTCTTAAGAGCTTATTTTCGAAGTTTCAACATTTCCTCCCCAGATAACCTGTATATGTACTATCTCCATTGCTTATATAAATTAATGATTACTTAATGATGTTTAAAAATGTGTAACAATCACATTAATGCTTAAAAATAATGTGGGATAGATGATAAAATTATTAAAAATTTGATGTAGTTATGGAAGAAATTATATTCTTTATTATAGAATATTGGTGATTGTAGGTGGATACTTTCATGACTAAACATGCTTGTTAGAAATTACATAAAAACAATTTTTATTTTTTTAGAGAATTTTGCGAGTGTCAGGAAAATGCAATTTCAGTCTATGAATATTTGGGTCATTTTGACTGGAATCTTTCCCAGTTATTTACCTGCAGTCATATGCAATCCTCATGTGTTGAAATTGCATCTTTTAAAACATGATATAAATATCTGGTATAATATAATAGTTTATTGGCAACAGATTAGCAATCGTCAGCCATTAGCTAGTAAATTTCAAAAGATGTTACTAAAACTGAATAATTAATCATTTATTATAAAAAAATAATTCTTTATTAATATTCAACTTGTATAATTCAGTGATCACCTGATTCTCCAGATTGAACATTCCTGATGCTTTGCCTTCAATTTCCACAGAGATCACTATTTAACTGTTCATGAATAGACACAATAA
The DNA here is from genome assembly GCA_031308135.1 of Acheta domesticus. Lineage (NCBI taxonomy): Eukaryota > Metazoa > Arthropoda > Insecta > Orthoptera > Gryllidae > Acheta > Acheta domesticus. The sequence goes on along the minus strand of JAHLJT010000631.1, from coordinate 263,720,900 downwards.
AAAGTTGCCGAAGAATGAACCATTACCAAGAACTTATTCAATTGAAACACTTTATGGACATTGCCAATCAGTCTACATATATTCATTTTCTTTCTTTTAAATTTTGATTATAAAAATCTTGGTTTTTAATAATCTCTAAGATGAGACTTCAAAACAACTAGTTTGTCAACAGCACAATTCAACCATTTTTTACAAAGCAACAGTAATGGAGAGGAGAAAAAGATATTTTTCCACTAATAAAATAAAATTCATTGATACACTGTGTCTGAAACATGTACATTTGTTCCGGAATCATAATTTTAGTTATTATTTCTGACTTGTTATAGATACACTTTAATGTGAAGTACAGTTTTAATTACCCAATTGTATTCTTAAGTATTCAAACTTCATAATACAACATTGTTTAACAGACTTTTCTCTCTACATGCAGAATGCAAAGTCCCAGTGTTTTTGAGGAGTGAGAATTTCATCCAACAAACTATTTACTAAAGTTTAAATAGGATCAGATAATTTAGGTAATAACAAATCAACTCCTCATTAGTTTAATAGTTTACTTACTCGCCCTTGTCTTTCAGCCAAATTGGATTCTGTTCCTCAGGTTTTAGATCTGCAGCAACAAATCCACATGCTCTTCTTGCTTCTGCCTGATTCTTCAACCACTGTATAAGATTTGGAAATTAGCAAAATTTCTTTGTTTAGAGAACTGATTACAATTTTTCAAATGAACCCACAGTAAACTTATTTAATTGATATGGTAAAATACACCATTATTTTTAAAATAACTAAAAACAAAATCCTAATAAATCAATTTTACTTGAGTGGTGGTTGTTTCTTCAAATTTCCAACAATTGATTCAATTAATATAGCAAGTTACTATACCACTGGGACAATATTAATCTGAAATTGATGTTAGGCTTATAGTTTTCAATTCTAACAAATAATCTCTTCTTCAATTGAAGATCTTGAGGCAGTAACAAGATAAAACATGACAGCCACAGCAAGCATCCTGCTGTTTGTAAATGTTAACATCTCAATTATGGTGAAAATGTGGCTTATTTTGTTACTACATCTTGTGCATATTTGTGAAGTTCTTGGGACAATAATAGGATGAGACACCTTTATATTAAAATTGAGATATTAACATTACAAAAGTTAATATCTCAATTGGCTTTCTGTGGCTTATCTTGTTACTGCCCTAAGCCCTTCATTTAACTACATCTAACCTATTTGTAAAAGATACTTGCTGAACAAAGTCTGACAACTTTAGTTGAGTGTGTAGTTAATCGTAAAGTTACTTGTAGTACAGCACAAGTTCTAATAATAGCCATGGTTTATACTTCTACTTACCAGGAGTTATGTTCTGATATTATTGCAATACATGCTACTCAAATCAAGATACAAAAATCAAACAACATTTTCTTAAAAATTAAGTTCAGAAAGGAAAAGAAAAAAATAAGAACTGCCTAAATGACATTGACCAATGGTATTCAGACATTCCCATATCTAATCTCCATTTAGATGGCATTTATGCTACTTTCTTTATTTACAAAATCCATGTAGGCCTACATGCAAAATTTTGTTAAGTTAGAATTATCAGTTGAAAAGTTCACTAATCATTTTTTAACAATTAGCCAGGATTCATTAGTAGCAGAGTACTCCAAATGCTATTGGATTAAAAATATCCAATATAATATTTGTGGAAACATGGTATATTTATAGTAAACATCTTTTTGCATGATTTATTGTTGTGTTTCGGAGAAATGAACTGGACTCTGCATGCTAGGACACAAACTCTGAACAATACCAGAAGAATGGTTTTACAGAAATCAAAAGTTAATACTATCATTTAATTATAAATTTTAAAAAAATATTAATTATATTCCATTGGAAATGTACGTAAGTCAAAGTTAAGTATATCAGTTAATACCTGCATTTAGAACTATTAATTTTCATGTAAAATTAACAATTAATTTTTCTCATTCATGTTTCTCACAGACCATTCTCAAGCAATAAGGTGGTTTTATTCAGTCTATCAGATATTCCTCATCCAATGAAAAGGCTTCTCAGTAAGTCCAAAAATGCTGCTTTAGGTTTATACTTTTATCAAGAATCTCTCTTATTTAACTGATTATTTGTATTAGCAAACTGTTTTTCAGGATTGTTTTGAAAGTAATGAGTTAAGTTTCTCTACATCCATATATCTATATTATTTTTACCTGAATAATACAGAGCACTTCAGGGCTTCTCACACAGTATTAAAACATTTTTTGACTTTTTGCAATTGCATTCTGTACTAATTTTAGCTTAATTGTTAAGCCTCTTCATATACACATTTTCTCAGATCCATTCCTATTATATAAAATACGCTAATGAAGGTCAACATTTGACAAGATCCCATCAACACTGAACCCTTCAAATGTGCTACTTCTGGATAGGTAATTAATACCCCTAAGTCTACATCAACCAGATTTATGTCAAAAAGTGACATCTCCCGATTGCGAGTGTGGTGCAGAGTTTCAAACAATCACTCACATTGCTCAAGAATGTGAACTAATGGCATATCAGGGTGATGGATCAGATGTATATATTCTTCCTCCCTTGGCGATCGAGTGGATTGAGAGGCTACCTGTTAGATTGTGACTTGTGCTGGGGGCCATGTGTGATTACCATATGCTAAATAAATATATATATACATACGTCAAAAATTGTACAATTTTTGAAGATCTGCACTCAATGTATCAATGTATGCATGCATACCTTCCCACACTCCTGAGCATTACTGGTCCATAAAAGGGCAGTCTTGAAATATGTATATTTAAATTGACTATTTAATATTCTGTGCAATTTAACTGCATGGGCCTAAGTCTTTTTGTTTATGCTTAGCAATATTATAATATTTATCCAAGCACAGTCTGGCATCTGGCTTTTGTCAGTTGGATTCCCGTATGAAAGTATTTTTACTTTTAAAACAATGCTTTTTAAATTGTGGAATGTTCACATCAGTCAAACTAGTTAATAACAATTCAAGAAGGTAAAGAGTAGATAGTAATTTTTTGTAAATTAAACTTTTGAATTACTAATTCTTACCTCTTCCTCTTCTGCATGATAACTTTCTCTGCTTGGTGTAGGAAACTCCCGAGGAGTAAATGATATATTTATGCGCCCCATCTCTCGAGGTAAAGGAATACATTCTGGTTCATTATTTTTAGATAATATTTTATCAATAAAGATGTCATGTTTCTCTTTAACTTTTTTTTGCTGAGAACATTTAATTATATGATTTCCTTTCATTTGCGCTGCTCTCTCCTCATTTTTAATTTTCATTACTTCCAAAGAATTTTCTGAGGCTGTTAAGTTCAAATTATTGCATAAAGAATTCCTATAACATACATCATTGTATCTTAATTACTCAATTAAATACCTGCTGGACAGTCATCGATTTCAACAATCTTTGGACTCGAAGTTATCTGTTCTGTCTTGTTTATTTTCCATTCTTCTATTTCCTTTGTAGCACGTTTAAGTTCATTGTCTTTTAATTTTTTAATATATTCCCGCTCTTCAGAATCCAGAGCCATTTGCTCTCTTACAGCTGCTCTCTTAAATTCACTTTTCTGCACTGGGAATTTGCATTGAAGGTTCAATTCATTTCATTATTAAAAATTGGCAATATCACAATGAGCTTGAAAATAATCACAAAACCTACCTTCTTTATTTTCTTTTTCTTCTTTAGCCTTTTCTTGGTGTTTAAAAATAATTTGCTGTCTAAGATTCTGTTTTTCATCCTTACTAAGTTTTGCTTCCAAAGTTTCCCAAATTGTATGAGTTTGTTTATATAAATTAAAAACTGCTTCATTTTTGGTCAACACACATTTACTTTCACTATTTTTGATTTGTGCATATAAAAACACTTCAAACAGGAAAGGAGCATAATGCACCTGTTTATCACAAAGATGATATATTTCAGGAAATGTTCAAAATTTTCATTCTTTGAAATGATACCTACTAAGCAACTTAATGTAGTGTCTAATAGGGGTAGTATTACCTTAATGTAATTTTCAAAAGTGAATACATCAGCCTTCGTGTAAGGAACACCCTTCAAAGGAACCTGAACAACAACAATTTCATTTGTTTGTCTCCATGTATAATCTTTCACTATAATTGGCATGACTTTTACTTCTTTGAATATGAAAGTAAAATTGAAATTCTTTTTTTCTCCTCACTTGTACCAGGGAGCAACAGGGTAGAGCAGATTTGAGTAGAAATGAGCACAACAGATTCAAATGAAAGTAAACAATACACAAGTCAGATAAGTACCACAAATTAAATGCAGTTCAACTTCATTTAATTTTCCAGTAAAAAATATTTACACTTAATTAAAACACAGCCATTTGATTATTTTACATTGATCTTTCATTATGTTTTCTTCTTTGCCATTTCTATTGGAACCATTAATACAAAGTCTAGTTGCCTAGCTGACTCAAGGAGTAAATTAGTCCTGTCTTTCGCCAACAGATGTCTCCACTACACCTGCTGAGTAATCGTCCCTCTACATGTGTAGAGGAAAGTTGAATCAACATAATTTCATTACAAAAAAATTAACAGTTTTGGCAAATACACAATTTACAACAATAATTAATAACTTATAATTAATTATACATGATCAGGATCACATTATACATTAAAATTTAAACCATGTTCCATAAAAATATACATACTCCCATTTAAAATAATTCACAATAAATGCATAATGGGAACAACTTAAGTTTGAATACATAAATATATTTTAACATTCATACAAATATGTGCCATCACAACTTTTCCTCAACAAAGCAATTGTAAATGTTTTTCATTTCCAAATTTTAATCACAATGTGCTGCCAGAAGTATTATTAATTTGTTTAGAAACAAGCTCTCTTAGCAAGAGACGTATTTCTGCTAATTCTTGGGAGTGTCCTTGCACTAAACGTTCCAGTCTACGATTCTCTTCTCGCACAGCACCTAAAAGTCTTTCACTATTACAACATGGCACAGTAGTCACAGTACTTGGTGCAGAAAATGTTCTTGGAATGTTATCAATGGTAAAGGAATTGTCCACTGATCCATATCCTTGGGATAATGCTTCAAGCTGTCGACAAAGACGTGTTTGTTCTCGAAGTAGAACAGTCATCTGCAAATACAACTTAACCAAGTTAAAATGTCAAAGAACACTTTTTGTTATTTGGCATTAATATATTAGATTAAATATTCCCGAAGTTATACATTATAAACTCTTGATGTTGGTATAGTATGACAGAAATTCCTTTTTGAAAACATAATAAGTGCACCAAAAATTCGATAAACACATAGAAAAGAATTTTTATTTATCAATGCGTTTCATGTAAAGTACATACCACTATCAAAACTTAAGAAATACAATTTTTAAGTTATTTTCAAAGCCATGTTTCAAAATGAAAAAAAAAAGTAGAGAACTATTCATAGAGAAAATCTGAAGGTAGATTTGAAAATATTTAAAAGGTACAAAACAATTTCTTATAATGGTAAATAAACTCATGTCTCCACTCTAGGTTGAATTTACATCATTCATTATTCAAATAACTTTTGTAGTTTGCTAATAACTGACACTATTACGTAATTTCTAAAGTAAGAAACCAAATTTCTCTTATAAATCCAACAACTTTAAAAAATATTTGAGATTCATGTATTCATTGTTTCTACTAACATGCAAGAATTATTTATTTATTTATTACAAACAAGGCATTAAATATTACAGCTAATAAAGTTTACCTGGCGAGTAATAGCAGCAGCCCTGGGACCAGGTTGCTCTTCAAGCAATGATGCCACTCTACGTAACTCAGATGCAATTTGTTCACGAATATATCGCACAATTTCAAGTTCACGACGTGCTTCAACTACACATTCTAATAATTCTGAATTTGCTTGTAAAGTGGACATACTTTCTCCCAGCTGACTGCTATAAGTATTTAAAGCTGCACGCACAGCATCAGCCTGAAGAGGAGCACACTAAAAAAAAAATTGCTTAATATAAGATTCAACACAATGAATGGTTCAATTGAAACTTTTATCCTCTTAAACACAATGATCTTTACTGATATTGTCTCAATAAATTCACTTACCTGAGAACTTGGTTGACTAGAAAAGGATGGAGGATCAAATTCTTGTGGCAAATTCACTCCTCTAACCTATAAACAAAACATTAATACAGCAAATCAATCATTTACACAACTATGTATTTTGATATTTTGCCTGTAAGCATTATTTCTCTTAGTTAAGTATTAATACTCACAGCTAATTCTTCCAACAGCTCTTGCAAATCTTTGCTTGCCCTGAAAGTTGAAGCAATTCCTTCTGCAGTAGGCTGAATGGGTGTGCACTGAGCTTTGAGGTCAATATGAATAACACTCTCATCACTGCATGAACTAAACATATTGCTGACACTGCTGCAACTACTAGTGAGGGCAAGTGGCTCTGGGGCTGAGTGAATCCTACGTGTTCTGCGTCTGTGACTCTTTTTAACATTCCCACTTCCACTACTATTAGTATCATCGCTGCTTTCGGAGTGTACAGAGTTACTACGAGAATGTAATAGACCACCACTCTCATCTATCACACACACTACTGGTAAGCTTAAACGTTTTGTGAAGCTACCTGCATCACTTTTCTCTACACTACTCTCTGAATCTGGCACAATAGTTCCTGCGCTGCCTCCTCTCAAACGAGGTTCAATGTTCATATCTGCTAACACATCCAAAGTGCTACTGGCACGAGCAGATGTCTCGTTTTCAACTGTTTTGTGCTTTTCCCAGGCTTTGCTCTCAGAATTTTCTGATCGTTCAATATCACCATCCAGGAACCCACTGCTGTCAGACCGTGCTCTTGTCAAGGTTACTATTTTAGCTTCATCCTCCCCAATACCAATCTGAAAATGAAAATTTAAAATCGATAACCCAAGTTGTCTCGTTCTGAATAAAGATTTCAAGCAAATTATGACAACTACAATTGAAATTCAAAAGTAATACAAATAAATCCAAAATTAAAAAATTCTAAGAATCTACGAGGAAATGATAAGTGTCAAAACCATTACTCACTTCTTCCATCTCAAATGAATCACCTCTTAAATCTCTTGAAACTTGAAGATGAGGAGATGCTATTATCAATTCATTGTCTTCAGCAACTTCTAATCCAGTATCACCTGAGCAGGAATGAATATCTACATCAGACAATGGTAAATGACCCATGCCATTTTCATGAATTTCAGCACTGTTTAAATTATCTTTCTTGAAGAGACACTCATCAATGATTTCTAACTGTGGCAGAATTATTCCCTCAAAATCTGAGAGACCATCCTCACTCTCAGTGCAGTTATGCTCAGAATTTAACAATTCAGGATCATTATTGGGCATTCTATTAGGATCAGTTGAATCACAACCATTATCACATACAATACTTAATTTTTCTGAACACACACTTTCAGACTTTGGAGCATCATTATTACATTCTGAATCACATACAATTTTCTGACAACCTGGAGAAGAATCTGATACGAGTTCTAATGCATCTTCTTCTGCTACATTCTGTTGCCTTTTCAGGCTACCTCTTCTTCCTTGAGCACTAGTTACCTCATCACTAATAGGAACTTTTGATGTAGGGCAGCTTGGTTGGGAAAGTGTAAATACACAATCATCAGATTCCTGTTTATTTTCTTGAAGAGGTTCTTCATTTGAGCATTCTGTTCGTACATTAAATACTAAACCATCATTACTTTTTGAGTCTTCAGAGGTACTTGGTAGAGGAAAACTTGACTCTTTGCTTACATCACTTTCAGTTTTCATTTCTACATCTTCTTCAATGGATTCATACCTTATAGGTAGGTTACCAAGCAAGGAATGACTACTTTTATGTCTATGTTCTTCTGGATCACCTACTGAGAATTTAGCTCTCCCATGCGAGTTCTCCAAGTGGGGAGAAGAACTATTAGCATCTGATTCCCAACTGCTTAGACTTGTGGAAGACATTCGTTTGCCTATTCCCAGGGGCCTGTGAGTTGGTGTTCCAACTAGCTTGTCTGTTTCAAATTCTGGAAAACTAGAAATATTTGCAGGGGAAGTCAGGTTTTCTGAGTAAGGTGTGGATGAATGTATTTGCCCCGAATCAAGAATGGGCAGAGGTGATTGTGGTAGGGGTATACGCAGTCTTCGATGTAGTTCATAACTTCCACTTCGTTCATCAGTATCACTATCACTATCAACACTGGTGAGACTCAAGTCAGTTGCAGAAGAAAGTACAGAATCTTTGTGTACAAGAGGTTTTAATGGAGGCAAAGGAACTGGGCCTAGGCTAGAATCTTCTCGGCTGGACGCAGTAGGCGATTCCAATTCAATGAGATCTCCATCTCGGCCGAACGTGAATGAACGCTGACCAATTATCATTCTTTTTCTAGGAACTTCTGGTGATTTACTTCCCTAAAAAAAAAAAAAACAACAAATTATCTTATTTAAAATTTGACTCCAGTAAATATACGCTATTTCAAAATATTTTAACATATCCCTTACCTGACTTTCCAGAAACCGGCGATTGTCAGCGTTAAGCACACTCAATGATGTATTCTGACGTAAAGAGGGTGAGGGAGAGGAACTACTTGGTGCACTTCCACGTTTCAGCATGTGTCTGTGATGATGATGGTGATGGAGTGAACTGTGATGAGAAAAGCGACGACCTACTTCTGGAGGTGGAGTTGTAACCAAACTGGCATATTCTGATGTTCCTGTACTGTGAACACTATCACGTTCATGTTCTCGAAGCTTTTCCATTATTTTGGCAACAATAACAGAAGGCATTGCACCAGAAGGTCCTGGAATACAAAAGTATTCGTGTTAGTACGAATTACATTTGTAAGACAAATAATATAATTTATAATTCAAATAAATCATGCAAGTAAGATCAAGGCCATCTAAAACTTCTAAAGGAATTTCTTAAATGGAAATAAATTTTTCAAAACAATTCAAAATAAAACCTTAAAAAGAAAGTTAAGTTATTAAATCACTAAACATGAATTAACCAAGAGATAAGTACATAAATAAGAGATAAATGAATATCATGAGAGAGGTTGAAATAAATAATGAGTAATCAAGGAACATAGTCAAAAAGAAACTGAAAAATATTGGAAGTACTAATAAGTTCTATAAATAATATATAGCACTAAAAAAATCTCACTGCACTGAAATGTTACTACCTCTGTCTACACAATCAGTGAGATGACAAAGAACAGCCATTTAAAGGATAGAAGAAGAAAAAAAAATGACAAACAACAGCCGCTTAAAGAATGCCAGATAAGAGAAAGAGATTAAAAAAAGAAAAAGAAAAACTCTTCTTGCAAAAAACAATAAACAAATTAAACTCAAAAAAGACAAAGGCAAGGAAAAAAACTGAAAATTTACAAAGAATTGAAAAAAATCAAAATGTTACCTAATCAATACATTCAATTTTGAGGAAAACTAGCTCACGCCTTATGTACTACAGATAACGAAAAATATAAGTTAGCAGTAGCATATTTTAAGGTCATTCAACAATTCTACCAGGGAGACCTAATAGAGACAATGTGAAGGAGTTTGTTGTAAATTAACGTTAGTATGTGCATTAAAATCAAAGCGTTTAGACAAAACCTAAACATTGGCACACAAAATCTTAAAAACTTACGTAATGCCAGTAGTGCAAGCTAAATTATTTTCTGTCACTGAACAATAATAAAGAAATAATGACATTATTTAACAACAATATATTTATACAACAATTCAAAGCAATAAATTTTCTTTACATTTTTTTCACAAAAACAATTTTCTAATCCTATTGGGGGGCACATGATGACAAGGTGCCTTGAAAATATAGTTTACAACTGTCACAACTCTTTCCCCTGTGCACTCAAAAGAGCAAGTTACAGAGGTTGAATGTCTTAATATTTTGTAAGTTATTTCTTGAAATCTACATTAATTATAAAATGAACTAAAGGCTTTCTTTTTTTCTCTTCACTTTTTAATTTTTGTTGGTTTTCTTTTTACAAAAATTGTATATACAATAAAGCTATGAAATTTTCCTAATTCTGAATTCACACGGAGCCTTCTGGAACTTGCAACTACAGCACAATAAAATTTTTCTTATAAAGAATTATAATAATACAATAAATTCCAAAATATATTCAGAGTAAGAAAGAAGAAGAAACACAAGTAACTATAAACTAATAAGTGGAATGAGTGCAATATAATTTCTCTTCCACATTGTCTTGGAAGAGAAGTCACATTCCTACCCTTTGGTACATTCCTACCAATATCTCATTATATATTATATTTCCATAATATAAAGAGAAGTTAATATACTCTCAAGCACCTGAATGTCTTTCTGGTAGAAGCAATTTTGACAGTAATGCACAATAGTACATCCAAAGGAGTAATGAATGTGGAATGCATTCTTATGCTACATCACTACACAGGTTGTGCCAGACATGTGCTACAAACATTTGGAAACAGATCTCAGAAAGATTGGTTAATCCAAAATCTCTTGAATAACAGCAATAATGATAACATTAGCCACCACATGAAATAAGATAAAGATACAGAATAATGTGACAATTTTATGTATTTGAATAATGCAATTAATAGTTATGAAAAACACTTAACGTATCCAAAAGCTTTGAGAAGATATATTAGATTCATTACATGCAAGTATTTGATTAACAAATTTTTGCGAAGAGCATTCTTATGATTATTCACATGATCTACATATGAATTACTTATCCAAATATACTCAGACTTCCAGAGGCTTCAGAGTTCAGTAAATACATGTAATGAGCCTGCAGACAATGCTTTTGCTGCAAAGATTTGCAAGTGACATAAAAGATGATAAAAGGTTTGAGACAGTAATTTTCAAAAAGACTTTTTGAAACATGAATGAGCTTTTTGTACACATGTTGAACTCAAGAACTACACATATTTTCAACACTTGAAGAAAAAATGCACAGAGAAATATGAACTATAAATTACAATGTAGAGATAGCAATTACTTATCCAAATATAATTCATGTCATGATTATACAGATGTGCATTACATGAAGTAGTAGAAAATTTATGAAAGTTCTGAACAAGCTACAGAGAGAAGTTGAAAATGACGATTCTAAACTGGAAAACAAATTTTTAGCAGAAAAATAAAGAAAATTATAAAAAATCATTTTAATAGCAGAAACTGAATCCCAAGAGCATTTCATAATGATCTTGAAGAATGAGCAAAGAAACACCCATCAAAAGACTGATAGCTGCTACTGTTCTAACAATTGTCAATGGCTATTTTAAAGAGAGGTTACTCACTGGACTTAATAAGATGAAATACATCACAAAAGAGAATCACAAGAATCAGGGGGGAAAAATGCTAAATTCACAGAATAACCTTCTTAAGGGATGTACAAATAAGGAGAAATTTTACATTATCACATTTGAATAGTAAATTGAATGTGGAATTGACATCATACTTGGTCAAAAGACTTGAAAAATGGTTAACATATAAATCTGGAGAACCTATGATTAGGAATGGTCCCTTAATTCTGACACAAATCTGAATTCACTGACATCTTTGCATAATCAAAAGTTCCAAAATGTTATGAAGAAGCACATCACTAATATCAGTATGTTCAAGACAAAATATGTGGAATGATAAGGGAGACTTCCAGTAACGAACTAAATCATTTTGTTGTCTTATATCTTAATTCACATCAGAAGATAATACTAGAGATAAGTTAAACTATGCCATTTAGTTTACAAATTTAAGTACTGAGCACCAATTTGAATTTTAAAGTATTTCCAATGAATTGTAAAAAAAATTGTTAATAAAATTTTAAATAAATATGTAGAAGATTCATGATATGCAGTACATAGAAATACACTCATATACAATATTTCAAGAAAAACTGAAAGATTAAATGATATGCAGGAAACAAAATTCTATTCATGATCAAAAATTTTGGATGTCCTTTTTTAAATTTTGGACCTGACATATCTGTCTCCCAAATTTACAAGATAATTGAGTATTTTCCAGGTATTGACTCAGTGTACAATGTCTATTTTTCTCTATTATCACAATGAATGTTTTTCAGTTTGTCCATCATTATCTTAGTTCATTCCCAATTCCAATATTAGCAGTTAAATTGCTGGTAGAAACAAGTAATTGAATTTCCTTTTTCCCTAGATCAATATAATGTAATAAAAGATAATAGATTTTTATAAGACAAAACAAGGAGTTTTTTTAAATATACTAAGTACACATTTTTTGTATTATTGTCATGTATTGGAACAATCTACTTTAAACAAAGTAGCTTATAAATAATTTAATTTCATCAAATATTATAATTTTCTAAGAATTTTCATTATAACTTATAATGGGAGAAAAGATTTTGTAAAATATTTCCCTCTTTTATAGATGAGCAACAAGATATAAAGATTCTTCTTGTTTCTGCACACAATTTGAAATTCAATTTTTAAAAAAATTATATTTTAGCTGGTGCAGGTTCACTAGCTCGTCGGTGTGGATTCACACGTACAGACAAATGGCGTTTGGTACTCATAGTTCGTACCATAGGATTCTGAGACTGTCCTGGGACAGATAAAAGTGTTCTCTGCCCAGGAGGTGGTGGTGGAAGGAAACGCATGGGAATATTCACAAAGCTGTCATTGAAAAGTGGAGACATGGCAGAAAATGTTCTTATGGGTGAAGAAGCTGAAGAAACTATGTGCGCATTGGAAGGATCATGTCCTGATCCTGAAAGACATACATAGATGTTATCAATTCACAAACAAGTATACTTCAGAATTGTAAATGAGAAGAAATTCATATTTCATATTGCAAAGAGTCAGAATGTAGTACTCTCTCACCTGATAGCCCACGATATCCACAAAAACCAGTCTCAAAATTTTCAATGAGTTCTTGTTGATGGCGTAAGAAATCCTTAATGGCCACTCCTTTCACCTACACAAACAAATTTCAGTGAATTGGATGAGAAAGAATGTCAAGAACATTTATACACATATCTGTTAGCATACCTTATATTTAAACACTCAATTATATAAACATTTGGGTACACATACGTGCACACACACACGTGCACACACACACGTGCACACACACGTGCACACACACACGTGCACACACACACGTGCACACACACGTGCACGCACACACACGTGCACGCACGTGCACGCACACGCACGTGCACGCACACGCACGTGCACGCACACGCACGTGCACGCGCACGCACGTGCACGCACACGCACGTGCACGCGCACGCACGTGCACGCGCACGCACGTGCACGCGCACGCACGTGCACGCGCACGCACGTGCACACGCACGCACGTGCACACACACGCACGTGCACACACACGCACGTGCACACACACGCACGTGCGCACACACACGTGCGCGCGCGCACACACACACGTGCACACACACACGTGCACGCACACGTGCACACACACACGTGCACGCACACGTGCACACACACGTGCACACACACACGTGCACACACACACAAAACACACACACACACGTTCACACACACACACACTTCACACACACACCGTTCACACACACACACACGTTCACACACACACACACACGTTCACACACACACACACGTTCACACACACACACACGTTCACACACACACACACGTTCACACACACACACGTTCACACACACACACGTTCACACACACAAAACACACACACACACACATACAAAACACACACATACACAAAACACACACATACACAAAACACACACATACACAAAACACATACACACGTTCACACATAAACACATAGTTAATTTATAGATAGGCAACTACTGGTTATGAATGGAACAACCTGTAAATTATAAATTGCTCTTACAGCTCCAAAATATGTGCAATTAAAAGTTTCTGAATGCATTTGTCTACGTCTACTTATTTCAGTATTAAAATTTACATTCATATACTCACTGAAAGGATAAATACCTTTGATGGCTGAAGAAATCTCTTTGGAATGCGTGTAACTTCACTGTCCAACGAAGACACAGGCCCTCCAAACCCTAAACTTAACAACACCTCTTCTGGGTCAGGTTTGCGAGACTCCAAGTATGATTCAACACTGGACCCATGACTACCGTGGGAAGTAACATCTGATTGGACTGATGGTTCTCGAGCCAAACCATCACGACGTATAAATTTGTTTTCAGCTGGAGGCACTGTACGCAGCTGTTGAGGACTGCAAGGAAAGAGATAACTGTTGCAGAAAATATATACTGCAAGACAAAGTAATGCAAGGCAAAAATTATTCACAATTAATGTATTAGGAGGTGAAGCAAAAAAATTTTTATTCAATTATTTTTTTATACATACCTGATTACTGTAACTACTGGGGTGCCATTGTATAAGAGTCCAGCTGAAATAAAATAAATATAACATTATTAATAATTATGTTTACAAAACAGCATTTTTTATTTTGTTTTTGCTTTTTAGTATATGATGCATACATTTTTTCTTAAAAGTTAATATTGTTCATATTTTTTTGGAAATATTATTGTATCAGGTTTTTCCAAATCATTGATAATATTGTGATGCAATGACCATCTCTCCATTATTGATTTTTTTCAATTTTCAACAATAAATGGAGAGCTTGCAATCGCTCAAGGTGTGTGTATTCAAATAACTTTTTCTCTCCTCACATCAGGTATTCATAAACCTATTGCTCACAAGTTATTCATAAACCCTTTGAATCTTCAAATGTAACGACTGGCTCGTCTTTTTCAGATAATTCAATATTCCCTAGGTCAGTTTCTCTCCTGCATTTTAATTACCTTGAAATATGCAATGCATCAAATATAAACACTTCATTTAAGATCTCCATGAACTTTCCAACAAAAGAAATTAGGTGCCAAGATACTGTATTGAAATATAAACTTAATTTTTTAAAAATTGCTAGAAAAATTTCCATTTTAAGGGAAGATAAGATTGCTTCCATTTACAGAGTAAATTTCATAGGTCTTTCCGACTTCATGCTCGAGTAGGGGTTGGGTCACTTTCTCAGTTTTCACGATTTCATTGGAATCTGTCCGGGAAGCGGGAGAAACGCTCGACTAGCATGCAGGTGCAAAGGGGTCACATTCCACTTCAAAACATTCCGACCATTTTAACAAAGGTTTTCATTAAACTCACGAAGTTTCCGAGCAGCTGCTTGACAGGATAACACATTTTGATAGCCAATCCAGTCATAGCAAAATTGCTTATTTGGCTCGTTCGATTTTTTTTTCACTGACCTTGCATGTGTACAACACACTGAAATAGATAAAATGTCATTTTATACTGTTCGCGTAAAATAATTTAAGAATATGTTAATTCGTTTTGAAAGCGATACATCGCAAGAAACAACAACAATCCAATGATGAAAATGGGGTACATTAACTATTTGATTATACAAATATGTACATTCCCGTACATTAAACCTCTCTGTTTGGTGTAAATTTTTCGTTACCTTTTAAAAAATGTAATCTTCCACATTCAGTTATTCTTTCATTTGTTTTGGCTTTTGAAGCAAGTGGTCAGTGTTACTTTTGCACTTTCACAGCATTAATTTTGTGATTCAATGGCATCAACACCCTCGATGTTCGTATGCGTTTAAAAAATAACGCGTGACCTCTGACTGGCTAATAACATGTGGAGATAATGGAATGTGATTCGCAATGAGAAATGTTCACTATCCCAAGAGACACAGCACTTCAGGAATGAAGACAGCACAGAAGAGCCGACCCATGATAATGCAAGAATGGGAATAGAGCTCCGAGAACAAATCTCGCATAGAGTACACGAATGCTTATATAATTGTGGCGTAACTTATCACGCTCCCAGGAAAATTATTTTTACTTTCTCGTGAACGTAGTAAAGAGAAAGTTGTGAAAACGAAGAAAGAAAAAAAACACACGATGTCGATATGTTAATGGAAATATACGTTTTGGGGTCCCTGACACCGATACCGTATTTTTTTCAAAATATCTGTCTGTTATTCTGTATCCATCCACCCGTGCCCTGTGTCCGTCCGCAACACATTTTAAAAAATTATGAATTTGAAAAGCTGTAAGCGAAACAAAATACATTTGTGAGAATAGGAGTAAATTCATATCTTGCCGCTCGCGGGGTGATAATAGACAATAGTGCTAAAAGTGTTTCGTGATTAAATGAGTACGACCCGTGTCTAGGATAGCGACGTACTGTGTAGTTCCAGTTCTGCGTCCCTGGCATAGAGGTATATTTTCCTGTGTTCGCGGAGTGATAGGAAAAATATGACAATATGATAAACGAGACATTTTCTGATTTTTCTCCTGTAACAGAAGGGGAACCGCAAGGTCTGGTTGACACCCGTTTCTGAAACATTAGCACTAAATTAGCGAATGGCTAAGCTAAATTATAGGTGAGGCAGTGACTACGATAAAATTTGATCTGAAGGTACTCAGCATGGCCTCTCTCGCTACCTGCTTTCCAGATTACTCTATCCTCTCTTCGCAACATAGCGGTCTGTGAAAAAATTCAAGACAACGCCGTTACGGAAACTGGCAGGCAAGTCGTATAGGTAAATGAAGTACGAGCCGGTAAAAACGCAATCCGGTAGGCACCAGAGTATTTTAAAAAGTTATTGCATAACCAAACATTTGTATCCCTCGCTACTTCACAAAACATTTTTGTTCAATAAAGTTCCAAGGATAATGAGGTATTAACCACAATAGTAGATTAATTTTTTTTAATATGTAGAGAATTTAGTCATACACATGTTTCGGGAGTGTTTTTCCCATCATCAGTGACACCAAGTTCCACAGATTGAACACATTTCTGTTCAAGACGAACGTACTCCCAATTAACAGGAATAGTGTGCAAACGAAAATAAAAAAGAGTGTTTATGTAGGATGGAGGTTATGTTTAAAAAATTGGAAATGCGTGAATCGTTACAGAAAGAAAGAGCTGGGCTCTATTTTGACTTCCTAATTTTCATTTCTATTAACTACCATAATATTATACTCATTCAAATTATTCGTGCAACAATGATTGATTTTTACTTTCTCCCTACCACATATGCAGTAGAAGAAAGTTATGTAAATGGCGGAGGGAAAAGGCGAATTGGGGGGGGGAACCCTCTTATTGCCGCGCCTTAGTAACGAAAAGTGGATAAATCCAGATGCTAAATTTAGGAAGAATATCCTCTAACATAAGTGGAAGCCAGAATCCATGTTTTGTGGGTCCTTGGTACTTAAAAATTGATTGACGGCATCATTCGTCTGTCTGTCAACGACAGCGGCTAAACCGTTCAGCAGATTTTTTTCCAAAATTGATATTCTCCAATTTGGCTGAAGTCGCGGCCCTTTGAATTTGAAACAGATATTTTATTTTTGAGGGAATTTTACTCAAAGCCCCTGGGACATTTTCAAATTAAAAAAATGGCTCCATTGTTTTTGATTAAATTTTGTTGTTGCATAGAGTGAAGGACGTTTAAGAGAATGGCGCAAGTCTCATTTTCGTTGAAAAACCTGATTTTTCGAAAATTGCAAAAAAAAACATTTTTTTGCGTCTTCCAACAACTACAATTACGAAGATAATAGATTTTTCCCCTTAAAGAAATATGTTCTTAAAGATAAATTTTGAAATACGGTCATGTACAATTTTTCGAAAATATAATTTTTCGTGTAATTTTGAGAGAAATATAGCTAATTTTTAATTTTGCTTAAACATTTTTTCCTCAAAAACCGCACTAACAATTTGGATTAAATGTTGACCTCGGATAGCATGTAGAGCGCTTAAGAGAATGGTGCAGATCTCATGTTCGTTAAAAATTCTGATTTTTGAAAATTGAAAAAAATCGAAAAAAAATTAGGCGCCTTCCTACAACTACAATTATGAAGATAAATGCTTCTTCTCAATGAAATGAGCTCATCAAATACAGATCTTTAAATAATATCAAGTTCAATTTTTCGAAAATATGAGTATTTTTTTTAGTAATTTGCCGTCAAACGTGGTCTCTCGCTCCGAATATCCTCTGCTTCGTGAACGTAATTTTCGAGGTGATTCCAGGAAGTTGCATGCTATGTAAATTAGAATTTGAACATTATTTCATATTTCTTTAATCGTGTCTTACACTCAATCTTTTTTTATACGTTTACAAATTAATCTTTCAGAAATTCACTAAAACCAATATGAAATATATGAAATAACTAATGGTGCTACAGAATGACAGAGACTTTCCCGTATAAGTTTCCTTTTTCGTTCGGTCTCGACTAGCTATTCGGACTTGCCAATACTCTTGACAACTGCCGTCTATCGCCGCCCAAAGAACATTTTTTTGACGTTTTCTTAATTTTTGGGTTTCCTAATAGTAGAACTGAAATATTACATTAAGAATATTTAAACAGTAAAACCTTTTCCTAACTGGCAATTTTCGTTGAACAATTTGGAGCCATTTTTAAGAAAATGACATTTATTCGCTACTGTAAATGCGAAATTTGAAGCTCTTTTTCACAGAAAAGTTTTGAGTTTTCGGAAAACTTCATTTGAAGTCATTTGAAGCACTTACACGCACAAATTCAATAGTGTTTCAATAGCTTCAAACAATTTGAAGCTTCACGTAAAGTATCCCCCAAACTCAAAACACGTTTCATATTCGGAGGGCTTGGAGTTCGGCCAGATCGATCGTGGAATGCCAATTTTGGAGAAAATCGTGTGAACAGTCTACGCACTAGTATTGGCCACAGACAGACTAATGTTCTGCGTTTAGAGGAGTTAGACACACAGAAACCACATGTAGGATCCATAGGAATGATAGGAAGACGCCGAACAAATTTTAAACTTTTCTAATTTTCAAAAATGCAGAAAATTTATCGAAAATCGGGTCTACGACATTTTTATAAGCGTATCTTGCTTTATTGAATGAAAAAATATTAAATTGGAAATTATTTCGAAAATAAATTTAAAATGTCGTTGAGACTTCACGTAAAGTACCCTCCAAAATTAAATTATTCGTTTCAAATTCATGGGAACGTGACATTGGCCAGATCGATCGACGAATATCAATTTTGATGAACATCCTGCCTAGGGTTTATCTCTAGCGCTGCTGACGGACGTTTTGTCGTACACAATTTTTCGGCCTCAAGAACTATAAAACACGTATTTTCATTACACAAAGTATTAGAGTATTTTTTCGATATCAGCAATCAATATTACGAATTTTTCTGACGTAAAATCGTCGTTTTACGCTGCAGCAATACTGTTCTACGAATACACTGCAAGAAAGTACAAACAAGTAAAATCTGCACATGACGAATGGGAATGTGTAATCGATGCACGTTTTCTTGAATCCTTCCCATACTCTCTTACTGTACATTCGAGCAGTTAAATGATAAGTAAAAGTACAATCAAGGCGAAGATTTGAAAACTGTATATTTGAAACACTAGCAACATTTGAAAACTAGACAGTTTCGTTCCCGAGTTAAAGAAAACTTATTGGCATCGGTAAACGAACCATAGATTTCATTTTATAGTACTGCTAACAACATAGTAACCCACTTCCCCGGCTCTCCTCCTACCCATCTAGCAAAAGAAAAGCTCCAGAGAACGTGCGCATCGAGAAGCTACATTCGTATTCACAAGGAAACAAGAGGCCATCTCAGCTTGTGCTCAATGGAACACGGAAACTGGACAAAAACCTAGTCGAGATAGGGGTCATTGACCCAGAAGCTGAAGTACATTACTTGTACAAATCTTTTAAATTAATACAATACAAATTTTTACCAATTCATCAAAAAAGTTAAACTGCCCCAGCGATGTTGCTTCAGTATCTTAGAGTATACTTATCACTCCATGCGCACTTATTACAGATTGTGAGTATACACGTAAGTATATACAGGTATTCTATTACAAATTTTCTATTGGTCTGTATTTAGTTTCTGAATTTAGAAAGAAACAATATTTTTGATATCTCGTATCAGTAGTATAGAGAAAGTTATACAATGCTGCAAAATATCTATGGCAAAATTTTAACGTTAATACACGTTTTGGGGGTCTCTGATATCGAAAAAGCTGTGAACAACACTACCACCTAGATAGGATTTCCACCAAAATTTATATACTCCAATCGATCTGGCTGAGCCCCTCGAATTCGAAATTAACTTAAAATTTTTGATGGTATATTACATGGAACCCCTAGGACTCTGGCTCCATTTTTTTCTTTAAAAGTTCTACTCAAATTGAGAAAATTACGTTCATAAAAATTGTGTAAATTTTATTTTCAGTAAAATCTTAAACTGTGAAAATTGCGAACTTTAAAACCTCTACCCCTTTTACAATTACTTTTTCTCCTCTTACCTGATGCCTATTCTTCAAAATTAGATCTTTACTGCTCATGGACAGCAATTTCTTGTGATAATACGGTATATGTTCAATTTGTTTTAATTTCTGGAACTTGCAAAAATAATTTTTCGAACCTGTCCCAATCCTATAATATTTAAGCTAGATATTTCTTCTTATTGCAATTATATTCTTCCACATTAGAACTTTAAGCCATTTCATGCATCCTCTTTTCGTAATACTATTCGCATATTTTTTTTTAGGTATATGGCGTCGAATTTCAATTTTTTAAAATCTGTCCTACATCTTCATAATTCATTTGAGGTTTATTTCTTGATGCAATATTCTTGATGCTGATTCGATCTTTAAATTATTTAATGTACAGTTGTTTCAAAATATGAGTAGTCTTAACATAATTTTGAGTTAAATCGTGTGTGTTTCAAGTAAGATAGAAGTTGGAATATTATAACTTTACTTAATAGTTACCAATAACTTGAGAAAGTATGTGATGTTGGACTACCACTGGTTCGTTTTGTTTTGAGTCAATATGCAATATAAAAGTTTTCCCCACTCACACGTTTCGTTGTTGTTTTTTGAGGGGGTACACAAGGCTCCAACCCGAAGTGAAGGCAATGTCTAGGGAAGTTGTTCCGAAATAAATCATGTAAGATCGAGAATTGAATTTGGCAAAACCATCACCCAACACAAACCATCGCAGCCTTCGTAAAAAACAAGATAAATCCTAATACTTCATGATGGAATGCTTCACAGAATTGTTCTCAAAGATCGGAACCCGCAAACGCCTTAAAGTGAAGGAAGAAGAATTATCAAGGAAACTCATTGGGCCTTTCATGAGACAAACAGCTTATTGAAAAAAAAACAACAACAAAAACTATTGCAGTTATGCATTTATTTATACTTGTACAAATCAATTTTTCGAGATTCAATTTGCCCCACCGTCAAGCTAGAAAGAACACATTTTTTAAACTATTATACATTTTGTTTGAAACTTATAAGATGGTACTCAACACATCATATATTACACAAAAGTTCAAACTAGAAAATAAATTTAAGAACATTTTTTGGCAGTTTACAAAGGTTATAACAACAAATCAAACACCCAACCGTCATTACTGAAACGTCCTGGCGTGCCAATTGAGATAATGTTTTGTATTTTTCTGGTCAAAGGGAGGTGCAAGACAGGAAGGAACAAAACGTCTTTTTTCAAAGATTGCCAAAATAAAAAAATTAATGTTAAACAATTTTGTGAATCAAAACTAAACATTAACAATTACATTACTTAAAATTCCTCAACTATCTTAAACCAGTCTCAGTAATGACGGCTGGGTCTTTGACTTGATATAACCTTTGGAAACTGCCAAAAAATGTTCTTAAATTTATTTCCTAGTTTGAATTTTGTAATAAAGTTTGAATACGTAATAAAGTGAGTTTCGAATCCCTCGTCCCTCCTCCATCCCAATCCCTCCTCCATCAATCGGGTACCCTCTTATGTATTTTAAACAAAATGTAGATTTAAAATGTGTTTTTTCAAGCTTGATGATGGGACTTATTGGTCTCAAAATGTCACTTTGTACAAATATAAACAAATGCATTTTTAACTGCAACAGCTTTTTCAAGAAACTATTCGTCTCATAAATCGCCAAATAAGTTTCCTAGATAACAGAAACTGACGGTCAAGAATTGTAGTAATAATAATAATAATAAGAAGAAGAATTCTCGATTTTTTTGGATGTACAGAGCACAATATATTAAATCACGACAAATAATTCAAATTCTCAACTTTCAAAAATGCCTGAATAAAAATAAAAATTGTCTGAAGCGACTGAAGGAAGCATGTATGGAAAAATGTTTGTAAACACCTACTCATTTCATCCGTTTCAAACTCTGCCCCCACTGCGAGCAAAACTAAAAGGAAACAAGACATTTGACTGAACGTAATGACATTTACATTACACACAATATGACAATTGTAAGGATTATATTAGAAGAAGGAAAATCAATTAAATATGTACCAAATGAAAGGAAATAGTTTTAATCACTTTTGTGCAACTACAGAAGTCGAAATTAACTCTTGTAGGGCAATCAAAGGAAGAGCTTTAACTGTATTGATAAAGAATATTTAAAGAAGCAAAATCATGATTTCAATATAGGACATAGCTTGACTGTCATTCCTGTAACTTATTCAAAAGGCCCAACTAAAGTATAATTAATTCATACATTTTCCTTTAGAAATTAAACAATCTTGACGATAAAAAAACTATTATTACAATATCAAAAAAACGAAAACAAAGTTGAAAGGCTGAAATCTAACAACAAAAATAAAAAGAACAAATATAGGAAATACAAATAAAAACACAATAAAGATTATTCAATTAGATCACTTCAAAAATTGTTTCTAATGTTTTCTAATAGTCTACTTGCAAGAAAGTACAGTCGAATCAGGTTATAGTGAACTTAAGTCACTGGTCCCGTTACACTTACAACACAGAGAAGCATTAGAAGATTTGGTTATAGTGAACTTAAAACACGACTGTAGTGAACGTAGAAATTGTAATACGCGGACGTTGAAATACAACGTCCTGGAAAATAATTCCCTCCTAGAAAATAATATAGTACCTCTGTGCCACAAATTCCAACACAAAAAATATCTTCAGGCAAAGGAAGACTCCTCTGAGGTGAAGGTAGCGGGCCTGGAATGCGGACTTCACTGATGGCTAAAGACCGGATTCCCGTGTCGCTGCATCTTTTGTTTCCTCATTTAAAATGGGATGAAACCTTCACAGAAATTTGAATCGTGAAACGAGTGTTATTTTAGTACTAATTTTATTTTGCACGATATTGCACATTTTGGTGGTTACTGCACGATATTGCACGTTTTGGGTAAAGCTGACTGAAAATTGCACACTCTGGGATTTCACTGGACGAATTTGCAAGATTCATAGTTTATTGCATAAAATATATTTTTTTATATTATTACCGTGTTTTAATTTATATTTTTAAATGTTTCATTTAAGAAAAGTTTTAATGACATAACCCAGCAATGCATTCGGATGGTCTGTGAAACCGTTTAATATGTATTAATTCCGCATTTTGTTGCCCTATCATCTGAGTATCGATTCACTTCATGATGACTATTGTCTGATTAAAATTTCTGAGATGATGCGCGGATATGCGGTGTTACCACGAACTAGGTCCGCGGCCCTTGGTTGCCAACGGAATCTATTTTCCCAATCGTATCACATATCCGTTCTGTCAGTCTTCCCTGAATTCACCAATACGAGACAGCATGCGCGAGTCACATTTGACCTTATGTTCGGTCGCGAAGCTTGATGGTAAGCGCACTGCGTTTGAAATTCATCGATATTCTCGGAACAGATTTTGCCCTGGGATATCAAGAGAGAATAAATGCAGTTTTTCACCACTTTTAGCTGCACACGTACGTCAGAGTGAGGCTCGGCACACAGACAAATGTAAATGTAGAACGAAATTTTCCCCGTTTAAACCATATTAGTTGATAAAAGATATAATAATTTCTCAGAAAATGATTTGGAAATATATACAATTGTAAATTATACTGAAAAAATTAACATTTCTTCCTTAACTTAATTATTTTTTATTTCTGAAAGTATATTTGTATTTTTCAATTTTTGTATTTACGTTTTTGTATTTTTATGCTAATTTAATTTTGCGTGCGAATATTATTTAAAATGTCATTATGTTTATATTTTTAAACAATATTTACTAACTCAATTTAAATGACAACACTAATATCATATTTCATTCACTCTAAATATTACATCCAAAATACAAAATAAGTTGATAAGTGGATTAACTCGAGTTTTTAGTTTACAAAAGACTGTTTTGCATCATTTTCATCTTTTTATTGCATGTTTTGCACGGTTTGGTGTTTTTATTGCACGTTTTAGAGTGTTTTACTGCACAAAAATCCGGTCTTTACAGATGACCTTATGTCAGTATCACTGCGGAAACAAAGGCCGTGTCCTGCATGGGCTACAACTGGCGGCGGCGACGCGCGATTGCTTGCTTCAGTTTCAAGCTTGGTGCAATATTCCGCGATACAAAGCGCGTTGTGTTCTACGTAGGCGGCAGGACGCGCACGACTGCCACAGCCCCATAGCCTGGAGACACCCTATGTGCTGTGCGGAAAAGCGATTCCGGTACAGAAAGGATCTCGAATACTATTAAGAGAGAAAAGGGCCTTCGGAGAATGGGACGGTGATTCAACAGTGGAAGTGGCCTTGGAGGGTGTCAAGACTGCATTATGATCCTAGAGACAGTCGGCAATGCTGATTCTAGTATGGAGAGAGCACGAACACTGGAGAAGTATCTAGAGAAATTACTAATATTCTACGAATTTGAAATACTTGATTTTTAACGACAAATAAGGATACTGAAGTGTTCAGTTCGTGCTGTTCATGTATTTTTCTGTATCTCTATATTAATAAAATCTATCACTGTAGAGAAATTCTATTTAATTTTGACATCGTTGGATATAGTGAACCTCTGATATGGATAACCAAAAATGTTAGTCCCCATAAGTTCACTACAACCGGAATCGACTCTACATTGCTGATGCATCGTTAGAAAGCGTTGTCTACCTATTTCTGGGTTTTGCGCACGTTAATGTGCATTAATGTTGTACAACAATAATTAGAACAATCATTCTTAAAGTACAAACCAAACCAACACGGCATACTTTTTAAATCATATAACGCATTAAAATATCGTCAAACCCCTGATTCATTTATGACATTTTAATAACTCTTAGCATCTTTTACAGAAATTGAATTCGCAAGTTTGTCTTTATAGAGCGTCTTGGGCCACTTGCAATTATGCTCGTAATGGCAAGAAAAACAAATGAATGTACTGCTAGTTATTGAAATGAGAGTAGGTTTACCTTCAGCGCCCAGTCCCAAATCCAAAGCTTCCTCGCCATCTTCCAGTACTTGTTCTTCGGTCTCCTCTTCGCTCCTGTGAAAAGAAAATAATTAATTAAACTTGCTACTCTTTTGAAGTCATGTGGTTGCTACAAATACATTCTGAAAGCTTAGAAACTTGACTACGAGAAAATAAAGTATAAGAGAATGCGCCAACTTACAATTTTTTATTTATTTTATTTATTTACGTCAAAAACAGTTAAAAACTGCGTATGACGAGCTATGGGGAGAAGTGAATTTTGTGCACGTTTTCATAATTCTGTGGTCTCTATCCTAAACCATATTCTAGTCGAATTTTGAATACAGAAAAGAGAGTTTTTTTCGAGTTTTGTTGTTTCGAGTCGCTCCTATATAATAAAATATATTTTCAAAGGTAAATTAGCTATAAATTTCTGCCCTGAACCCTCATGTTCTTCATGAAAGAATAATACTTTTTGCCGCGATAATATGAAAAAACGATAATTTGAATAACTATATTTCCCAATGAAATTCAGAAGACGTGCACAAATAATGAAGTTACATTTATGTCCAGAAGCAAAACAAGGGACCATCTCAGCATTTGCTCAAGGATCAGGGAAACTGGACGAAAAACCTGATCGAGATGGGGGCCATCAACCCAGAAACTGTGGTACAATACTTGTTACAGGTTCTTTAGAATTATACAGTCCAAATGATAAATAATTACATTAACTATCATTGTTAAAATTAATTCTACTTTCCTTTTTGATGCTCGGTATAGTCTCGAATTGTATAGAAACAGTTATGCAGCAGAAAAGATTTTACTTGGGACTTAAACTTTTCTATGGAATTTAATCGTTTAATGTCTTCTGGCAAAGTGTTATAGAGTAATGTACATGAATTGTATGTGAATTTTTTGTAGTGAGCTGTTGATACTGCCACCTGGTGAATATGATTACTACGTCGTGTGTTATACTTATAGACATCGGCGTTTGCTGAAAATATATTCCCGTCCTTAAGTAAGTCATTTTTGACAAAAACTACTGATTCGTAAATCAGGAGACAAGGTAATGGTAAAATTCCTAGATTAATAAAGAGTGACTTACAAGAATCACGTGGGTTGGATTTGCTTATTATTCGTACAATTCTTTTTTGTAATCTGAAAGTCTGTGAACTATAAGATGTGTTTCCCCAAAATATTATGCCATATCTCAGGCGGGAGTGAACATTGGCAAAATATACACAACGAGCTGTATGAAGGCTGACGGAATTTGAAAGAATTCTGAACGCGTAGCATAATGAGCTTAATTTTGTGTTCAATTCATTTAAGTGGGCATTCCATTTGAGGTTTGACTGAATTGATAGACCTAAAAATTTTGTTACATTAACATCAGTCAATGGCACACCGTTCATTTTCAATGGATTACAGAATTTTTTATTTGATATGGAAAACTGCATTGAAACTGTTTTATTTTCATTTACTTTTAATTTGTTATTACGGAACCAATTTGAAACGTCTACGTCGATCGTCGTCTAATTACGAATATATCTAAATATAAATATTAAATTTTAAACATGTTCATTTTTTCTCATTCGTTATACACTGCTGAAAGTCGATAGATCAAGAGGATAATGATTACGAGGCAAATAAAACAGTTTAATGACAATACATGATCTCTTAAGGGAATTATTGGAAGAATAGTGAGAGAGAAATATGAAAATAAGTGCAGATAACCTATATAAAATAATTATTGTATAAACACTGATGTTAGGAGGCTCTAATGATCCCGGGCCATAAAAGCCCCGGGCCAAAGGTCCTCAAGCTTCTTGTCGCCCCTTGATCATTGAAACCTTGGTGCATAAATAACTATTATTCTTTCATTTTAGCTTTTCAACAAAAGGTCTTGAGATAATATATGTTTAGACAAGTTCTTACTCAAATTTTGCGGAACAAATCCCAGAGCTCCGATAACTATCGGGACGAGCTGTGCCTCCTTGGTAACGACGTTTTGATCGCAAGGTACAGCAACATCGACAAGTACACACGATTTTTTCGCCAACTCCCGGATAACTATATCCGGTTTGTTTGCCGCTATCGTGCGATCAGTTTGAATTTGTTGATCGTACAATATCGTACACAACCCAACAGACGTCACCGGTTTTGGTGAGTGTTCGTACCACTTGGGGCATGTGTTTGGAACTTCGAGGGCGGTACAGGTCTGCCAGTGGAGGTAGCTACACACCCTGTCATGTCTTTTCAGGTATTCGGTCTTTGCTAGGATTGGACAAGCTGAGACAATATGATCAATGGTTTCTACTTGCTCCTGGCAAATGCGGCATTTATCATCTTGGGAAATTTTGAGAACCGCTTTATCATAATGTCGTGTTCTCAAGCCTGATCTTGGGCAGCTATTACAAGTGCTTCCGATTCTGGCTTCATTCTTCCCCTTTTAAGCCACATAAATGATTGATCTTTATTTATCTGCACCTTGTCCATTCTTTTTAGGTATTGTCCGTGGAGTGGTTTGTCTCTCCACGATTTCTTTAACATTTTTTGTGTCTCACACTTCATGTTTAGCAGCATCAGAAGTTCAGTGTCTGTGTTATTCGACGTGTCTTGCCTAGTTTTCTTCGCAATACTTCTTGCTACACTAACAATACCTCTGTTTCCCATTCTTCGGTCAGATTTCATGACCTGCCTCATTAGATGGTCATCTTGAAGGCTGACTACATACTTCCCCAACCCGACTATTGCGTTGTGCCAGGAGGCCTCAATTTGTCTGAGGACTCTTCCTCCTTCCTTAAGTGACACATAAAGTCTATATACAACAGCTCGAGGGTGAAAAACATAATGCATTGTTAGCAGTTTTCTGGTTTTTCGATCCATGATGCGAATTTCTTGCCCAGTCTAGTCCACTAGTCCTAAACTATATTCGGCTACAGGCACCGCCAAACTACCTATTGCAGATATTTTATTCCTGGAATTCAGAGCGGACTGCAGGACCAGTCTCACTCTCCTAAAATACTCCCAACGAATTATTTCTTTCAATTATTCAATTCAATTATTATTAATATTATTATTGTTATTATTAGCCAACTAAGATCCCATTACGGGGAAGAGCCTCCTGCCATTTTGCAGGGAATACTGAATGAAGTATGAAGGCTAATGATGGGTGAAGATGATAGGATGATGATGATGATGATGATGAAACGTGAGGAGGGAGGTGATCGTGGCCTTTCTTTAACCATCTCAGCATTCGCCTTATGACCAAGGGAAACCAAAACCCAGGTCAGGTCAAGACGGCCGACCCGGGGATCGAACCAGGACCTCCCGACTGCGAAGTCAGCGCGATATGCACTGAGTCACTTCGCTCGGTATAATATATGGTATTGTGGGTTAAATTTAGCTTTTTGAAACATTAAATAATCATAACTTAGATGATCAGTTCGCGTCCAATTTGTTTTTGTAAATCCCAACTGCATTCTTAAATCGAGAGATAGAACTCACAATATCTGAGAGACAGTTATACACAAGTATACCAAATAAATGTCATAAAAAAGTATTTTACAACTTTGAAAGCTTAAATGTACCAACGTTTTAAGCTAAGTGAATTGAGGACTTTGGAAAATTTCGCTCATATCCACCGAGTTTTCGAAG
The DNA here is from genome assembly GCA_031308135.1 of Acheta domesticus. Taxonomy (NCBI): domain Eukaryota; kingdom Metazoa; phylum Arthropoda; class Insecta; order Orthoptera; family Gryllidae; genus Acheta; species Acheta domesticus. The sequence goes on along the minus strand of JAHLJT010000631.1, from coordinate 263,691,892 downwards.
TTCAAATGAAGGGAGAATTATTTAAATTGGCATATTGTCTGGTAAGCGAATCCGAGAGCAGACCATTGAGATATTATTTGGACAGAATGTCCAAATTCAGTGTACTGAAAGAACACATGTTAATGCATGCATTTATTTTCACTAGTCAGATCTGTTCAAAAATGCAAAGTATTTTCAAACTTTTCTTCTACTTCATGACCCGATAAAAGGCATTATCGGAAAACGGCCTACAGCACACTAACATAGTAGAGATTTTCAGCGGTACTCTACCTTGATGAACCATGATGGGCAGTCTTCTGTGCTGGTCTCAAGAAGTTTATGAAATTATACGGCTTTGCAGAGTGGGACGAAAAGGAGAGGATGAAGCCGTACAAGATATTTCTAAAAATCATTCCTTACCACAGATTTTTTAGGGCAAATTTAGTACAATACGTCTTTCCTTAGGGATGAGACATCGTTAAAATGTTTCACACAGAATTCGGTTCTCATTCAAAATATCGACTCTTCAAAGTGAGCTCAAAATTGTTCTGATAAATTCTAATCATCCTGATAAATCTTTTGGGGTGTGAAAATATTCACATTCACTGCTTTACGGATAAACGTACTGCTCCATAAACACACTTCATACGGCTGCTGATTCTCAAATCAAATGTAATGAAAATAGAGTAAACTCGACCCGAGAGGTTCACACATTAATGTTAACAGATCATTATATTTCTTCAACGTCTCCAATTCTCTTACTTCCAAATTAAAACTTTCACACGCGCACAAGCTAGGATTCTGGAGATCATGCACACGACAACTACACATGAAGAAATGCGGATTAAATCCATGCTTAATGAATCCACACGCAGTCACACACGGGAAAAATGTAAATATCATTCGCATAAAACAGGTTCTCCATGAAGTACACAATTACGCGAAGATCTAGCGAGGATGTTCGAGCCAATGCATCGTTGCTGCTGATCCAACTGGAAGCAGAACGAGCCTGATACTGCAAGTGTCCACGCAAAACAAGTGGCTGCACAAACACCGCACACGCGCCAGAGCAGCAGTGACCCGACGCCGCGAGGAAGTTCCCCTGGAGCCAACGCCCGACCGCCGAGTGAGTGACCACGGAGCAACCAGCGGGCGCCCGGACCGCCTGCGCCGGACTCGATCGGACGACTGCAGCGGCGGCGGCAACACTCGGGGGCCGGCGGCTTGCCCAGGGGGGACGGGGGGGCTCCAGGGGGGCCAATCGGAACGTGATGTAACGTCAAAGGCTTCAAGGCCTTCGCCACGGCGGAGCGGCGCGGGGCAGCGCAAGCTCTGCGGTCAATCCAATAACGGCGCCGGCGGCGGCGGCGGCGGCCGTCCCCAGCCACCGGGCGCCGCCGGGTGCCCGCCGTGGCGCCGCGGCGCTGCGCTAGGTCGGGGACTCGCCACCGTGGGCGACGCCCCTCTCGTTACACGGCCGAGGCGGTTGCGAAACGCAGCACACCGCCCCGCCAAGTGGGTCGAAAGGAAATAATCGCATCTCGAACTTTTCGGGGGAAACAAGATACCACGAACGCTTTGAGGTCTTTGAGTTCATCAGAGGACGCACCCTGTGCGTTTTTGAGTTCCAATCGCTCACTGTCATCTGCCCGTGTATAAAAATAATCACGATTTACAATTTACTAGTACAATACATAATTTGCTGTACACTACCAGCTATTAATAGTTCGCTTATTGGCATTGTTTCAGTACATACTGATTTTATTCAACTGTTCCTCTACAATTCCTCTACAATCCTCTACAATGTGACCCGCGCAGTTTCCTTCTTTACGAAAAATATACAATTTAATAAAGCCTGTGCTTGAAATGAGTTCGCTACTTTTCTTGAATATCTGAAAACACGCGATGAGCGCTTTTGTTGTCGAAACGGCCCACTGTGGGGCGGGGTGTCACTTCATGGCCCCTTCGACGGATGCCATCGGCACATACGCACGGTCCCTTCACCGGCATCTCCACGGAAAAACAATCTTCAAAATTCAGGAATTGTATTGGATTGTGCCTTTGTGGAAACCTACACAAAGCGGTTGGGGCTTTTGCGACACAGGAAAAACGGATACGCAAGCTTCGATGTTAGGCTATGCGCACTTCTTCGCTAGTTTACGCTTGATTGATTGTATTGTAAATTGATGCATGAAACAATACGCTAAACATGTTGAATATTCTCATCTTAATTCAAAATTGAACTATTTTTGTCACACAAACTTTTCTTTTAGAGATGCTGCCCCGTGATGATCAAATGTTACAGAAATTGTCCAAAAATTGCTAAATTAGATACCATTTCTTCCTTACAATGTCAATCGTACGAAGTCTTTCCTAACATGTTCGCCCATTTCGAAGATCACATGATACAAAGAAAACTCTTTCTAGATATGTTTCTTCGTTCCAAACTACAACGCCCATCGCCTCACAGCCTCGTGTCAGGAGCTCCGTGAGTGGTTGCTTGCAGCTTCAAAATGGCCACACATTGTTTTGAAAGAAGGAAATCTTTTATTTATTTATTTTCACTTTTATCCAGGGTACAGAGGTTCCTCTGTCCGAATCGATGCACTGACTTCTAAGCAGAGCCAAAAGTAAAAGCCTGTTTCGAAACTGTTCACCCAGACGGAGGTAAAGCCACCTCAAAGTCATGATCTCGAGAACCATTCAGAGTTTACACAAACACGAAAATATGAAATCCAATGCAATGAGCAATCTTCTATCTCTCTCTAACACTACAGTATTTTAACAACTTCGTTTTCAACTCTTATTATCCCGTATTCGACATGGCAATAAAATGTGGGTTTGGAGAAAAAACAAATGTGTCTATAATTTTTACTGTATTTCCATTTTTGGTACATTCCATTCAGACGTAGTTCGACGCCCCGGTTTCTCGCTACGATGACGTTGCCCCTGACCAGTTATGCAACTCATTTCGTAAGTTCCTGCAGAGACTCAAAGCGTTGTAGGGCCGCTACGACATAAGACGTCCGCGTGCGATTTTAATTCAATAATGCGCTTCTGTGGTCTGAAAATAAAGAGCATCAAACTTTCTTTTTAATTTGCTATCAGTTTCTTTATGTTTTTAAGAAACCCACTTTAAAATGTTCATCAAGTACTCTAACGTAAAATACAAGTGTTTTGTTATTTAATCAACGAATCTGCATTGTAACACATTGGCTTCTGAAGAAGTTAATTTAAAATTTGGATTTTCGAATCTATTTAGTAATAAAAATATATTGTGTTCTAAAATTTTATAATAAATGTTTATTTTCATTTTACTTTTGAATGTTGCTTGAGTAGAGACTAAAGTATTAAAGTTTAGAAGTATTAAACAAGTATAATTTAGCAATAGAAATTCCATGAAAAGTAACCAACGCAATAGTCCTTGAACGAAATCATCAAAATTCCACATGCTGTAAGGCACAAAAGAAATCTGACCGTATTCACAATACGCCGTAAGTACGAAAATCCATACACTTGTAACTAGTATTTCTTAGGTGATTACTACTCCCCCCGGGTGCATACAACAACGTAAGGTGAAAAACGTGGAATGTTTTAGATTAGTGCAGCAGCACACGCAATCCGCAACTCACATTACACTGTTGTATCGCGCATAACTTGAGTATTATATCCCTTAAATCCAAATTCCGCCTCCCCAGTGGGACCCTAAGTTCTGTTTCCTGTTTATGCATTATTTATTGAAATCTAGAGTCCCTTCAAGCACTGCTAGGATTTTTGAGGCCCCTAAGAGATTACACGAGTAAAGATCATAGCGATATTGATGAAGTGAATGATGAGAAAGAAAGGGGAGGACCGCGAGAACATCCGCAGAGAGCTTTGTCCATCACAAAGTCCACGTGGATTGGCCGGGGATCGAACCCCAGAGATGTTTCCAAAGTAGGAATATTTGAAAAGAGACATTTCTGAACCATCAATTCATTTTTCGATTTACTTCTCCTGGGTACCCTACTCCGGAGATCGCAGAATTTCGAAAGCTTTGAACATTTAAATTATGGAAATTCTGTACAATTTAGTCACACATATAATTCTTTTTGTTTGTTAACGTTTAGCAATTTTTAAATGTTTACCCACGTACAGTATAAAGCCAATAAGATGTAACGCACATTTTAGCACCTGGCCGCTAGAAGTTAGGAACCAGTATGAATCTGTTTTCACTTTTAAAGCGAAATGGTCGCCCAGATCCAACTAGTTTTAATCTACTAGTACATCTATACTTATCTATAAAACACTTCAATTTACATTATTATAATCTAATCGAAAAAATAATTTTAAGTGTACTGAAAGAGGAATTAAAGCCATTTCGTAGGAATTCGTCTATGTAAATGTGTTTCCTAGGTTAAGAGACGAAATGTTGTAGGGAAGGCTGTATTCCTCTAGTCTGTTTTTCCAATGTCGACGTAGCGTGCGAAATGAGAAGTGCATTGCATCACAGGGTTTCAAGAATCCTATTAGGAAGGTTTATCGAGATAGAGTAGTAATCCTATTATATCACTAAGAGAAACGCTATGCAGAATGTGTCAGTGGGGAAATTCTCTAAACGCGTTGTCATTCAGAAAGGATTAGCGGCAATTACTCCGTCTGCTGCGGATTCCGTGCAAGGCATCGCCCGCGGAGCGAGGCATCGCGAGCCCCGGCGCGACCCGTTCGACGAGTTTTCCGGATATTATAATAAATGGAGTGTGGAATAATTGCTTCGGACTTATAAGCATTTTATGAGCTGTATTTACGAGCAAATGGCATGCCAGTGATCGTACATCACGAGCCGAAATAGCGAGAAAGACCTCGCTCCTTATACAGTAATTTACAACATTTCGGTTACTGACTCGAGCAACAGGATACATTATATTAGCGAAGCAAAAACCTTGTTAGGATTCCGATTTTCTTGGAGCGAAAGAAAAATTGTTAAAGCTAATACGGTCAAAAGTGAATTTCTGCATGTTGAGCCTGGGGGAAATAAATGGAAGAGAAAAATTTTAATCTCAAAATGCATACTCGATGCAAGTCACAAATACACTGAACTGGGATTGACTATATACTTAAGCAATCACAAAAAGAGATTCTTCATTCATTTAATAAATTTATTGCATTTCAGAACTTTTTCTTTAAGCACCCCTTCCCCTACGAAAGTATATTTTTTTACTGTAAAATGAAGAAAATTCACTGGAAATTAACAGCCAAGATTTGTGTTTTGCTCAGGGAATTTCTTTTATGCTGCATTCTACCTCCCTATTTTTACCCTAACCCTAAAGTTGACTTCCGAGTAGCAAGATTTGTTTCACTTAAGGCTTGAGGTAATTGTTGAGATGGAGATGTCTGTTAATGAAAGTCGTCGACGGCGTCACCCGATATTGTTGTGCTCCCCGGGCGCACTGGACAGTTGAAGGGGCTCACTAGGTACATGTTTCTTGATATGTATGGTGGTCTTTTGATTTCACGAAGTATGTATTGTATGGGAATAAACTCCTGTTCTTGTTAAATGGTATCACGATATACATCGTTCATTAATACCAAATAATAGTAATCCCCTTGCACTTCAACACTAGAAATTATATGGCAGTATCAACGATGAGCGAAAAATACGTTTTTCTAACCCTTTTGTTTGAAAAGAATGATTATTTTGCAATTTCTGGCACCTTTTACTGACAGTAAGCAGACTTTTACTGACTTAAAATGAATACGTGAAATACACCTTAAAGAGCAAGTACTACCTTCCCTTTTCATTTCAATAGGCATTTTTTAAATTATTTTTAAAAGAAAATTACGGAAATGATTAAAGCTTTTGCTTCAAATCTTAATAGATTTACGCGGCTTCGACTCCCGTTTGTATTCCAGTGGACTTCCACGGAAGAAGTCCTTTAATGGTATTAGACGGTCGGCATTCCGAAACATAACTGGTAGAGAAAAAAAATCACTGTAATATTGCGGAAGTTAAATTTAAAGCAGACATTTTCTGCAATGTTTTTCTAAACCATCGGTTTGTCGCTGATTTCCACATTTTCGAACCCCTATCAGGGATTTTCTGAATGAATGAGATGAGCTATACGATTGGTAATGGATGATTGTTTTCATAAAACGTTAATTTGTTCCACGACCACGTAGAAATAATCTGAGAGCAAGTCTCAAGAGCGAAGTTTGCCCAGACGGTTGAAAAGGTCACAGGTGCCTTGGACGCACGTGCTGCAAGTCGACAGAATTCCCGGAGCCCCGAGAAAGCGCGCGCGGCTTGCACCCACCTCCTTTTGCGGAAGCCGAACAAGTTGCCCATCTCGTGGACGGCGCGGTCGAGGCGGCGGGCGGCGGCCTCGCCCAGCACACACATGCTGCCGCAGCGGCTCCCCAGGCGACAAGGCAGCGCCCCAGGCGGGGGACACGCGGTGAAATACGAGTGCGACGGGGGTACTTCGGCCGCTGCAGTGTCCCGCCCCGCCCCGCCCCGCCCCGCCCCGCTCTTCCTTCGCCCCATCCCTTCCTTTCCACTCCCCGCCCACGCGCGTGTGCGAGTGCGGAAAGCGAGGAGGCGCTTCTCCGCTTACGCAGGGGGTCGCTCGTCACATCCGACACGGGGCCGAATCTCCCTATCCGTGAAGCGAAGGAGGAGACATGACAAGGCAGGGACAGGAGGCGAAGAGGAGAGTAGAAGCTTTAGAAATCGTTGCTTGCTGAAATGAGTCATGAAGGGGCTGCTGCTCAGAAGATTTGAGACAGTACATCGATTCTGGCATTATTTGTTTGTAAGCACGAAAGAGAGAGGAGACAAGATTGGGCAAACAACAAAAGTGGTTTGGAGATGTGATTAAGATGAAGACGAAGTTCAAACCGGGACGCCGTAGGCGGTGAAATGACGGGTAGGCTGAAAATAGTGCCTCATGTGCCAAGGTCGTCACAAATAAGCAACACGTCAGATATAACAGAAATTTTGGAAGGGAAGCAAGACATACAGAGACAACGGGGAAAATTATCGTTTTGGAAAGAAGCTCCTCAGTTACCTAAGATTAAGTTTTTAAGTAATAGACATACGAGCGATGAACTTGATCGGTGAGGATAGGAAGAGAAAGGTCGAACGCATATGCGATCGGCGAGTACAAAGAAGGTGGAAGGAAAAGGGACGAGGAATGAAAAGGATCACGAGAGTAAGGTGTCAGAAAACGGAGATGTGAAGTGACAAGTGTAAGTACGGGAGAACGATTGGAATAGTACACAAAGTTGTATCAGATTATGTGAGTCAAAAGTAACATCTTACAAGTTCCTCGGAACTTCGAATTACGAACTTAAACTTCCGTACTGCCGATCCATAAATGTTTACTAAAGATATCTAGACATTCAATGTTGCCGATAAAAATTACTTTCATTTAAACATTTCTTCTGAAATGACAAAGTTTTGAAAGAAAATCACCGGATAAAAAAATAAAGTGGTATTTCCGGTGATTTAAAAGGAAATAAGCACAAAACATCAAAAAATGCACTTTGAATTTGACAGTACAGAAACATTAACCTGAGTCATTTTCACAATGCATGTTCTTTAATATATTGTTAATTGTTTCAGGTTTACACGCACATGCATCAATAGTATTTTTTTTAAGCACGCCAACAAAAAATTCGCGAGATTCCATGCGTGTAATTTCGTAACTGTACGATTGTACGGAAACGTTGAAATACAACTGAAATCAAATTCTGTAGTTGGTCTATACGGTAGTTGTCTATATAATATAATATTTGAGACAAATACTTCTCCTCACTTGAAAATAATTACAATAGAAGTCCTAGAACAGGAATATTAGCCCGGGAGTGGTAACGCGGGGGTCTGTGGGACCCCCACGATAGTTTTTTCCCGCTTGTTGTGTTTCTCATGTTGGCTACCCTGAAAATTGCTTTAGTACCTTTCTCTTTTTGTATCATGATATTTAGTGTGCTCTCGGTTTGCCAGTTTAGTGAGTTTTATCCGCGTAGCAATCTATTGTTTTGTTTGGGGTGCCCAGAGACCCCCGCGTTACTTTCTACGTTAGAAAAGGTGTCTTCATTCTCGTACATTCTATTAGTTTGGGAACGTATTGCATGCTGTATTTTTACGGTAGGATTACCCTGCAAAATTAATACTGCAGTACTATGAACATTTTAGGTCACTGTATATGTTAAGAAAGAAGTGGAAGAATACGCCAACTTTTGCTGAAAGCGGGAACAGAATATCGTTACTCACCGCCCTAGAAAAAGCAGTCTGCACGCAATTCCAAAAGACTAGGATAATTTTTTCTTTGTTTATTGATTTGGATAAGATTGAAAGAATTACAGAATCCACCAATATCAAAAATGAAATGAATTTAGAGAAGAATAAAAATGATCGCAGCACGTATAAGACTGACAAAGAGGAAATGAAGGCAGTAATTATGCTACGTATTTTGGCTGAGTCTGTGAAATCTGGGCACCAAAATGTTGCTGAATTGTGGAATGTTGATAATATGGGCATTGAAATTTTCCATTGTACTTTGAATTTGAAAAGATTTCAATTTTTTCTACGAAACATCGGCTTGGATGTGACAACATGCGCAGACCGGTAGAAAAATTAACTCCAAATATTAGATGCTTTCCTGATGAATTCTCAGAGTTGTTTAGGAACTAAATTCTTAATAAATGGTCTAATTGCATGCAAAACATTGTTAATAATAGAAGAATAATATTACGTTAATTTGTTTTTCAATAATTTAGCATATATCATGGAAAGAGTGTGGGGGTCCGGAGACAACCCAACGTTACCACTTTTGTTTCAAAAAGTCACGTTACCACTGCAGGGTTAATTATGCATATCACACTAAAGTAGCAAAACTTTCTTTTAGAACGTATGAGTAATATATTTAAAATAAGGCGATGCAAAAAATTGAAAAATTTCATGAAATACACATTTGTTGCAACTTAATTTTCATGGAACATGACGTCTTTTCCCCTGAATCTCTTCATACACTAGTTCTTCTACATCATTTTGAACCTTTCCCCCCTTTTTCTATTTAATAATCTATTGAGTCGATTGCAGCGGTCACTTCGGCTATTCTTTCTCATTAAATGTGCAAGTGACTATATGACGGTCAACTTTATGCCTTCGAAGTGTCAATTACAAGTCCGTGACCGTTATTGCCTCTCGTATATCATATGGGCCTGTCAAATCCAACCAATTCTACCACCGCTTGCAATTATTTCATCTCAAAGTTCTTTATTTTCTGCAAGAAAGCCACTACTATCAAGTGTCTGCATAAGAAATAACGATCTTTTCACAAACAATACATTCGGAATCTTCAAAAAGATATACTCCTGCTAACCAAACACTAGAAGAAAACAGGAGTTCAGCGCGTCAAGTGGAGTGTTGCGATTCCTTTTATCGAACATGAAACCGCCGTCAGGAAAGAGAAAATGCTCCAAAGCGCGCTGTCAGGACGACAGCACGTGGACAGTTTGAAACCGCCCAAAACAGAGATAATACGAGAGTACTCATCCGTGGCTGCGCGAACGCCCAGCTGTCCGGGCAGCCGCCAACAAACGCTTGGAGTGGGAGGCCGAGGCCTTTGGACGGGCCGGCCGGGCTTCACACTCGGCGGCGCGGAAAGACAGCCGTCGCCCCCGGCCGCGCGCCCTCCTCGCCCCGCCCCCACGCCCCTCCCATTCCAACTCCCACCGCCCTCGCTTCTAGAGCGCCGCACTTTCCCACTTTTTTTTCATTCCTCACTCTGTGTCTTGCTTACTCCTACCCTCACTCACTCACATGCCAAGCCCCAACACCACCCGCAATCACTGAGCCCACCCTCTCCCCCGCCGCCCTCGTCTGCGGCATCCAGTCCACTCTCATCGCCGTGGCCCATAACGCCTTCCCCACACTCTTCGTCACCCGTCCAGAGTTTACAGGCTGGCGCGATTAACTACTTTGCTCTAATGGTCGCCCCTAGCAGACAGCTGACGAACAGGGACCCTGGCGAAGAAAGAATGAGAATGGGCTGAGAAAACACGGTTGTTGACAAAACACGAAATTGTAAAGAAGAGAATGATTTGTTTCATATTCACAATCAGTCAAAATTATTCCACAGAAAATTCTTAAATAATCGAGTTGTACGTCCAGTAACAAACATTCCTCTGACATGGATCCTCTTACTTCCCATCTTTAAGAATTATCTTTCGTGGTCTGGAGTACAAAAGAATAAAAGGATTATTTCCTCCATTCTAATGGAACGAAATTACTTACTCCAGGCTTGACTCATTAAGGAAGATACGCTGTCAATTCTAGACACTACACCAGTTTTATTTACGTGAAATTAAATTTGAAATTCTACAGTGCGTATAGACATTAGAGAAAAGGGTACCTGTATGCAAAAGATTGAGATTTTAGTCATTCGAAAGTGGCAGGATAAAAAATTAATAGAATTTATTTCCCAAGACCATTATTAGTTATGTCGCGTTGTACGTCATCGTGTTTACTCTAGAAAATTACTCTAAAAAATTGTAAAAATAAAACTGTCCACTGCACAACCCTAAAATCATACCGATAGTTAGGAATGAAATCGGAGATCTAATACTGCCTAAGAAGAACTCAAGAAGATATCGAAAAGACTAGTTTAAACTCGCAAACAACCAGTTCAAATGCATTTAAATCAGTACCACTTAAATTCGAGTTATCCAAGAAAATATTTGAAAATCAAATCCTTAACCCCTTCTTAACTATATGAAATGAATCACCGCAGTTGAAAACTCGTGATTTTCCGTTCTCGAAATTGGGCCTCGTCTGTTCAATTATTTTGTTTCGTTGGCGAAAGGAGGAGGGGGGCTTTACACCTTCAATCGGTTACCTTTAATCAGTCAATCCTCAATATTTCTCGTTCACAGCACATGTCAACATATGGATCCGCATGGATAGGGGCAGCACCCGAACATAATGGCGGACTATCAACAGAAAACTATGCCCTCAGAGTCACAACGCCAAAGTAAAAGTTATAGTACTGAAGCTCACAGCGGGGCCGACACGGTGTCACAGGGAATCGGGGCAAATGCGTCCAAATACACAGTGATCAGGACGCCGGTTCGAATTCCACTTAGAACATGGGTGTTGTCAGCAGTGTTTGTAGCATGGGCACTCAAAGTCCCTAAATCCTTTTGTGATCCCTTGGCGTAACTGGTAACTGTACGGAAGATCTCGTGCGGCCTGAAGACTGGCTCCCTAATCCCTATAACGATACAAACACCCGAGATGGGCTCAGCGTGCGACTCGGGGAATTACGTGGGCTCTCCCATAAGGAGATCGATCCAAAGAGCGGCACGATACCGGCGGAGGCCCCCACATATCCCTGAGCTGCGTAGACACATCATCCGGTAAAACGTCGGGCAAACCGAGAGAAGACCCGATTACACAGGGAATACTTCTACAAAAATTCCCCAACGGGATTCGAACCCTCGGTCTTCAAATTTTAGGTGCTGAGTCACCGCGTGCTCTACCAGTCTCCACCGTGGCATCTTCGACTAACACCCTGCAACTCGAGGGGCATAGAGAAGCTCCTGCCAAAAGAGAAATCAGGCGACACTCTCGAAAGGAGTGTCAGCTCACCCACGCAGTCTCTCTGCAAGACGCTCCTTCCGCCATCAACGCTTGGCGCAGCCCTGAGCGAGCGACTTTTTCGGGCGGCGATTCCGGCTCGGTGGCTTCACCTTGCGGCGGAGCCACGCCCACCTAGGTCGCGCGCTAGGTCACTCTTATTACCGAGAAAGCGCTTAAAGCGCTTGCGAGGCGGCGTCCACGACGACGGTTGGTTGGCGTAGCGCCGATGCTAATTTTCATTTCTGAAAAGTGTCGTTAGCGTCCCAGCACAGTTCTCGGTTACCTAAACCTTTATTATTTTGCACCTTGACCTGTTGGTTACTGGTGATAACAAAAATTCATGAAGAGACACCTTGTTTCACTCTGTTGTTGCAAACTTATTTGCGTATTTTGTCAAGCGATCAAAATCATATATTAAAAAAAGATTGATAAAAATATTTTACTTTAAATTATGTCGTTTTGTTCCATTGATATGGATTAACCACGACAGATTACTGAAATTTTCTTTTGGGTTTATCCTTGTCACATTTTGAGACAGAAGCAGACGAAGTTTACTCGTATCAGTGAATATGTTACTGCTGTGGAAATTACGCTTTAGAGTAAGGAAGCTTTCTCATTTACAAAATGAGTGATTTCTACACCGAAGTTAATACCAAAACAGGAACGAAATTGACATATACTCCAATACCAAAAATTTAAGTCGTAAGGAAGCTCCGTTTCGATGACAGTGTCTCCCTCGCCTTGTAGCTCGTGACCTTAAAGTGCCACTATCTTTAAAGAGGATAGTTATTGACAAACGAATTAACAAAAATTAGTACTTTCTTACCTGCGGATAACACTTCATCAATCTCGGTATCAGCGCTTTGATTCCACTCGTTATCAAGAGGCTAACGATAGCTTGAGTGCCTGCTACCTATCGACACACTCTCAGTTCTTAAACACACTTATCGTCTGAGAGATCGTTTCCAGAAGAGTATTGCGAAACCTTATTTTCTCAAGCTGTCTCAATGTCTAGCGTAGTAATGGGCATGGCATCTACATTATTTCTGAAGTACAAAAAACAATATATTCTCACGCAATGATATTTAATTTACGTTCATTTTTTCTCGTCAATTCTATTGTGTATCTTGTGAAACGTCATAGAACAAAGCGGAACTCACCTACTGGTGGGATAAAAATATTTTTCAATTCACTTCGGTCGTACATAATTAGTCCGCACATAAGGAACTGCGCAAGTTCGATCAGCAACTTTAATGAATATTACAAACTACACCGTTCTTCAATATTTATTTATTCTGTAGTAAACTAGTAAAACTGCATTTAAGAGGGTAAAGAGTAAGCGTCCATTTAGTTTAATATTTCTGATTACAGATATACGCATCAAAATCATCTGAATGTGAAGAAAAAATTGTTGAAACATACTGATTAAAATAACTAAACTTTATGTTCTGTTGGCAGTGCAGATAGTAACACAAAAATTTCTACAGTACAGAAAATCATTTCCCAGAATTCAAAGCCCGAGTTAGATGCCAACTTTTCCACCGTTGTCACGGAAACAGACAACAGCAACTAAGCGATTCCCACACAAAGCTCCAAGAGGGCGTCTGTAAAGCGTTTCCAGCGAACGGTCAGCGCCGAGCCGAAGCGCGGCCTTCATCGTGACATTTGCGTGCCGGCCCCGGGCGAGACACGGCCGGCGCGCGCTTTGTGCCTGGCTCGCCGGCCGGGCTTCGCAAACAGCCCTCGACGGCAGAGCACACACACGCTCCCGGAACTCGGCCGCTCGCCGCGCGCGGGTGGGCGGGCGGGCGGGCGGGCGCTCGTTACACTTGCCGGCGCAACGCGGCTCTGGTTACCCGCATGCGCCCCTCTCGGCCGCGCTGTCGCCGAGACAATGTTACGGACAACGCAGGGCTTCGCAGCGGCGCAGCTGAGACGGGACGGGGGGGGGGGCGAGGGAGGTGGCACAGTTTAAGGGGGCGTTCAATTCACTCAGAGACTAATGTTTTTACAACGCTGTAAATCATCTACCTCGTTGGGGGGATACGAACTTCCGTGTGTTAGCTTTATACCGCTACGTACTAGGGTTAATATCTCTCTCTTCCCAAGCAGAACTAGGGGAGGATAAAGCGGCTTCGCAGCAACTTCATGCCACTTCCTGCCGTTTCTTGTCTCGTAACTCCTCACCTGCCACTTCTCATTTGACGCATCATCTTATTCATCGGAGGGGATCGATCACCGTGGTGAGTTTCAGGCAGCGAAACGACGCCAAAGGCGCAGGCCCAGAAACTGCCTATGAGAGCGGCACAAGCCCCAATAGTGCCTTTTATAAGGTGCGATTAAATTAAGAAGGTGATTGACAGTTCTGTGTGACGTCAGGACGCCTCTCCCGTTTCCATGGCAGCTGCCAACCAGAGAGACAAAACGGGAAGTGTCAGGTCGCTCAGTTGCCTCTGCCGAACACGGGGAACGTTTGACCATCGCACAGCGACTTCCCTGCCGCCGCGCCGCCCGCGTTTCTGCCTGTGCTGCGCGCGCAATGTGTACTGTGTTGTGATGAGTTGCGTTGAGATTAGGCTTTTGTCGTATTTTTTGAAGTGTTTGTTTTCGTGTCCCGGTAACACGTGCTCAGTGGTTTGCGACCTGGCAACGTCGCTCCCCTCCACTCACAAATGTCAATCACCTTCTTAATTTAATCGGACCTTAGGAAATTCTGATTTGCTGATTTTGCATATTATCTTTTGGAATGTACCATCGAATATTATAGAATGAATTACATTATTATACTGTGCATCAGTGGTTGATTTATACAATTTTAGATCCCGGAACGCGCTCTAAATTAATCGTTCATTTAATATGAATAGTTGTATATTTGTAATATAATTTAATAACTATTCCCGAGGTACCGAAACGCCGTTCCGTCGCGTTCCGCCAGAAAGCACGCCCTGCTCTTTATAAAATCCATGTAATATAAAATGAAAGGGTACATGCATAGAACTATTTCTAAATCCAATCCTCCTGCCCCCAGGCGATCCCTTGGATCCGCTTCTGATTGTCCAACTGATGAAGAATTCAAGCTACACAATACAAAATAAATACATATTATATCATCCAAGTTTTAGGGAACAGTCACCCTGAGATCCTGCCCTTACTATTACTACTTTCTTCATCCTCCCTCTCATACATCACTTGGCGCACGAGTTACTTTCGGGCGAACTACTATAACCTTTTTCGGAAAGTGCGGAAGATTCCACGACCAAACCTGTGTGGCATAACGATTCTTCTTCTGACTAGCTATTTAGAATGCCGTCCGTCCTTGTCTCATTCTCAATCAGCCAACGATGAAATTTCGCCCCACCCTTCCTTCTGATCACCGCCGCAGCTACACTTTGACACATATCCTCAAACATCAACAGCTTTGTTTCCTTATTGTAGTCTGTTTTTTTTTCTCCTTTTTCCCCCTCTATGACAACGACCTGCATTCTAACCCCGCGGTTTCTTCCCCCATTCCACCTTCTTCCAGAGCCCCTTCTCAGCGCAAATTATACCTCGGGGATCGGTTGTGTCAATTTATTACTATACACTATACTTCAAAAGGAGAGAACTTTTACGAAGCATTACCATCCGAACAACGAATGATCCAAACAATGAAAACGACATACCTATTTTTCTCTGCTAGTTCTGTGGGCTGCTCGTCTCTAAATTGACATAATCTTTCTGGAGAACGCTGCATACATTTTTTCGAAGAACTTCCTCCTCTTCATCCAGTATCTCTACCATTCAAACGCGCGTCATCCCTGTTAGTCGTCCACCGTTAACTCTCTGGCGGCACCGACGTCAGAAGCAGCCCCGCAGTCGCAGATTCCCCTTTCGCGCGCGCTCCGTCCCACGGGGCGTACGGAAGAGCTTCGGCCGGAAAGAGGGCCGCCATCGCAGAGCAGACCGCCGTCACTTACGACCGTCGAGCGCCCTCTGCGGCGAGGCCCGTGCGGCGGAGGCGCAGCGGAAGGGGATGTGTGGAGCGGGGCGGCGTGGCACACAGGTGAGCGAGGCACGACGCTGCACCAGTGAGGGGCGGCACGTAGCGGGACGATGCAGGGCGGGGCTGGGCGGGGCAGGGCGGAGCGAGGAGAGGCGAGGCGGAGCGGTGCGGTGCGGGGAGAGGCGAGGAGTGGCGGGGAAGGGCGGGGAAGGGAGTGGCGGGGAAGGGCGGGGAAGGGAGGGGCAGGGAAGGGCGGGTCGGAGATAGGCGAGGCGGGGCAGAGCGGGGCGGGGGAAGGCGAGGCGGGGCAGAGCGGGGCGGGGGAGGTGAGGTGGGCAGGGCGATGCGGGGAGAATCGAGTCGGGGCAGGGTGGGGTGGGGCGAGGCGGGGTGAGGTGGGGCGTACCGTGGCATGTCGGGTTGGATGGGGGAGGGGGCTAGGGAGCGGGACGTGGGCGGGGCCCGGTGGGGTGGGGGGAGGCACGGTAAAGGTAGCGGGGGGGGGGGCGGAGTTCTGCGTTGCTGAGGCGGAGGTGGATGTAAAGCGGGGCGGGGCGGGGCGGCGCAAGGGTGGTTGCCACGTCCAAAGCGAACGCGCGACGCGACGCGTGGTGGCTGCCAAGCGATCTCAAGAGGACGGAACCTGTGCGTTCGCAACACGCCCGCGCCGAGCACCAGCATTCAACGTTCTTACTGCTGGGTTCAGTCGTGTCAGACGCAGGCGGCGCGGAAACTCCAAGCCAGGTGACAGTAAGAGCAATACAAACAAGACTCATGGGGGAGATTCTTCTGTGATATATACTCAAACGGAACATTTCATTTAAAATAAAGACAAGTGTTATTACATAGAAATATATATTGAACACTTTTTAACCACGCAACGAATATTTCTCATCACTCAACAGAAGACGACAAGCACAAACATTTCGGAGACTGAAAATAGTAAGTTAAGCTACTGTAAGGTGGTCATTGAAAAACAAAGTTACATTCCTAAGGTCCGTACAGAATGAAGGAAGAAGGGAAAAAAAGAAAAAAAATGCAAAATTTCAGCCGATTCGGATAACAACCAGTGCCACCGACGGATTGAAGTTTAAACAGGATTCAACAGACTGTTGTGCACTTGTCAACGTAACATTTTTATCTTTTTTTTTTCTTCAGTTTTTGACATACAAAGCGTGATTTCCATTTTTGATTTCGGAGACCTCGAATTCACTGTCTAAAAATTCTTTTGAATTTTGAAAGCTTTTATTTTAAAAATCAATTTCAACTTCGTCCATAAGTGCTTCTTCAAAGGTTCAACCAGACCCTTACAGAGCAATCTCTCAGCCACCGAGAGCAAACCGCTTAGGAAACAACGAGGTCGTAAAAAACTTGTCCACGCGGCCGCAGTCACGGAATCAGTGGCGGCGGCGGGAGCGCCGACGGCCTTTTATCACGCCGTTATCAAGGGCAGCCGGCCGGGTGGGCGGCCGGTCGCCAACCCGTCGGTAACCGGGGGGGGGAGGGGGAGGCGAGCACCGGACAGGTGCAGCGGCGGCTGACGCGCCAGGCGCAGAGGTGGGCGGAGGCGCGCGGCGAATAGCACTTCCTGGAATTATATGCGTGGCGCCCCGCCGCCGGCGGCGTATTTACCGCAGCAGGCGACAGCTCGACTCGCTGAATGAAGGCCCTCGCGCCGAGCCGCATGGCGCGCGGCAGATGTTCCGCGTGTGCAAAGCGGATTACTAGACGCGAAGGAGTCGCTCAAGAGAGGTCAGGGCTCCGGAGATACGAGCGAATTACGCAATTCGTGTGATTACAATATCCAACTTATCGAGTAACGTTTCGAGTAAAACTGTAACAACTTTAATCTCAAATAGCGTTCAATTCTTGCTCCTAGTAATTTCATAGGATCAAAAAACACTAAAAATCTATGTTAATGTTTTATTGACACATTTATACATATAGAGTACATATTCACTGGAAGCATTAACAATGCAGTTTATTTAACTTTAGTTACAATGTCATTATAGTTAATAGTTTTGATAGATGTGTTTTCATAGAATATTGTCACAGATGTAGCAGTGATGTGAGAGTAAATGAAGGTATTGTTTCAGATTTTATATCCTTCGATCCATTTGCTCTGTATTTGCAACTGTGTGGCTCTCAGATCAGGAAGTAGATGTCTCAGGTCTTCCGTAAATTAGTTCTGTAATTCACTCAAGAGGTCATCATGAAACACAAGCGCGGCCAACGACTTGTCATGCTCGGATCGAGGATTATTTTCTTAAGTAAAATAAATTAAATAAATAATCCACTTCATTCAATTTTAATTCGTTGAATATTGCATCTCCACTGACTGTACATGTCATTTTCCAAAACAAGCTCGATTTCAGATGTGGCTGTCTTTTCGCATAACATATTATTTTATTGAAACAGAATTACCTACGACCAGTCACATTCAAGCAGATAAAATCTTAATTATTAACAATAATGTTTGATATTTAATACACATTCTTAATATGACTTTACAATAATTATTTATCTATCCCCAGAGGGCGATAGTTAACATTCAATTTGACGTTTAAATCCCTTACAATAAACAAAAGCAAAAAAACATAAAAAAAAACGGGGTCCCATTTCCATGCGGCCTTGGGCGCGGAGGCCTCGAGCGACGGCCACTTGAGGCGCAGCTGACGGCGCCGAGCGGCAGCGAGGGCGAATGTCCAGCGGAGCGCACGCACGACATGTGCCCAAGGCGGCAGCCGCTCCGTCGCGGGCTGTCAGCGAGCGCCGCCACCGCCGCCGCCGCCGCCGCCGCCGCCGCCGCCACCGCCGCCGCCACCGCCGCCTCCCCCTCCTACGCCGCCGCCACCGCCGCCGCCGCCGCCGCCTCCGCCGCCGCCGCCATCGCCGCCGCCATCGCCATCGCCATCGCCGCAACCGCCGCCGCCGCCACCCGCCACCGCCGCCGCCGCCGCCGCCATCGCCACCGCCGCCACCGCCGCCACCGCCACCGCCGCCGCCGCCGCCGCCGCCGCCGCCGCCGCCGCCGCCACCGCCGCCACCGCCGCCACCGCCGCCGCCGCCACCGCCACCACTGCCGCCTCCGCCGCCACCCGCCGCCCACGGGCCCCCGTGCGGCGAGGCCGCGTGGCGGGCGCGCGCACCCAGAGCGTTGGCCTCGGCCCCGGAACCATTTGGGCCTCCGCCCCCCTCCGCGCTTTCACAACGGCCCCTCCGCTTCCGTGCACGCGCCAACTCATCCTTTATTGATGAACCTTCTCCCACGGCCTTATTGATTCCCCTAGTTACTCCACGTCATCCTCGGCGCCCTTCTTATTCGCAGCACATCACACCTCTTCCATCAATGCGATTAACGTCAATTACATCTTTGTGCCTGTACATACAGTGTTGAGTTCATTGAAACGACAAGTTACAGGATGTCACCACGAGGCCACCGTCGAGATCGTTCACCTTTTCTTCTGCAATATGGGCGTTAGAACACAAGTTACGCGACTTGGAATTACAGATAGGATATACATTTTTTCACAAGCTTCTTTTGTTTCTCTTGTCATTTATCTCTGTTCTGAACATGCAATACAAACGTGCTATCACAGCGATGGTGATTCCGGAAATTGTTCTTTGCAGCGTTTCTCTAAACATAACTGACAACATAATAACAATGAATACCATTATTCCCACAAACCCCATATCTCTTTCCCATTCCTATTGACGCCATCCACCACCCAAGTCCTGTCAGGGCTACTGCCCTTGTTTGCCCAAGCGCCCACTTGTGCCGCAACCCCAATTATCGCCTGCATGAGCGTCCGCCCTGCTGCACTCCGAGGGCGCCGTATCCACCCCGGTCGCTCCACGCCGGGCGCGGCTGGGGGAACGGGTGAGCCATTTCGACGAGCGGGGTGGCCATTACCACTAGGTCCCATCGTCTGCCTTGCGAGGTTGTACGTAAGGGCTTCGCAAGGGCGTTTCGAAATCTAGGTCAGTTCAGGTCATCCTCACGCTGGGAACTACCCAGGAGGAATTCTTTCACGGAAGACCCATCTTCCGTTGCGGGTAAAACAAATTTTAATGTGATGGGATTAAAGGAATAATAAGGTTAGCGGACGGAACGTAGATCGACATCTCAGGAGAGAAATTTAGTAATTTGCCTAAGTTTATTAAATTTCTTCCTCTTTTATTGATGAGTTTCTGACAGGAATCCTTCATAACACCTAATTTTCCGTCGCTTCAACTTACGTTCTAAGAATCTTATCAAAGTTCGATAATAAGGATAGAAATTGAAAAATAGTCAAAAATAATTTGAATATTCCGCAAATTTCATTTTGTATTTGCCTAGGACGCAAGCTGTCTAAATCACCCTTATTCGCCCAAATGCGCAAACGTGCATGCAGAAAAGGCGGTAGAATGTTTCTAACGGTGACGCACACACAATCATCGCACACTTTTCGACATCTGTACAGTTGGGAATGACTAAGCGTCGAGCACTTCGACCTAACGCTTTCGTTTGCTCTCTTCGCGCAACAACAATCTTGAATACAATCACTATCATAAACAGTCATTTCTTGCTTAATGGGCCGTATTTCTGGCACGTGGAGGATAGATGCGTTCGCAATTAAAACGTTCGAATTATGAACCTTTTCATGTACAAAATAATGGTTCAAGTTTAATTGCAACGCCGTCCACAACGCTAATAAAATTTAAATAATTGCTGTCGTAAAATCTAAACATTTCCTAATTTTTGTACAACCGTACATCAATTTCGCATTTTTATAGCAAAGATATAGGCAATTGCAGTTCATAAAACGTTATCTGCATACAGTGCAAGTACATTTTTCTATTTTATGACATCTCAACATAAAAACTTGAAATGAGAAAGAAAGGTATACTCTCTATATATTAGCCAAAAACAGTGGCCAGCGGACACATTCATGTGTGAGAAAGATCGAGTGAGCGAACGCAATAGATTTGCACAAGTTGAACATCAATCTCCGTAAATCTCTATCATTCTGAATCCGAGTGATTAGTATAACTAACATCGGAGGGCCTACATGCTTGGTTGCACACCCAATTGTAAAGTTCAATCTAGCCTGTTTCTCAAGAACTTCCTTAAATGTGACAGGTGTTCAATGACTGATATCAGTATTCTTGACGAAGCTTTTCGTAATTCACAAGGTAAGTGGCCATCGTGACAAGACCTGTGGGCAAACTGACGTTCGTTCTAATGGGATTATTATTATTCCACTACATCACGACTACAGATGTTATGAGTCGGCTCAAAATAAAATCTACTCCAGGTTGCAACCGGCTACCTAAGGAGCAGATCTAGGAACTGTCGGTGCCTCTACAATACTTTGCGCAAAATGTGACCTGTTCCAAATAAAGCAATTTCTTGCACTTCCCAGTATTTTGAATTACCTGGGAGTTTAGGCAAGTTCTTACTCAAATTTTGCGGAACAAATCCCAGAGCTCCGATAACTATCGGTACGGCCTGTGCTTTTACGCCCCACATTCGGCTGATCTCGATTTCCAAACTCTTGTATTTAAGACGTTTCTCTGCCTCCTTGGTAACGACGTTTTGATCGCAAGGTACAACAACATCGACAAGTAGACACGATTTTTTCGCCAAATCCCGGATAACTATATCCGGTTTGTTTGCCGTTATCGTGCGATCAGGTTGTATTTGTTGGTCGTACAATATCGTACAGTACACTATCCAATAGACGTCACCGGCTTTGGTGAGTGTTCGTACCACTTGCGCCATGTATTTGGAACTTCGAGGGCGGTACAGATCTGCCAGTGGAGGTAGCTACACACCCTGTCATGTCTTTTCAGGTATTCGGTATTTGCTAGGATTGGACAAGCTGAGTCAATATGATCAATGGTTTCTACTTGCTCCTGGCAAATGCGGCATTTATCATCTGGGGAAATTTTGAGAACCGCTTCATCATAATGTCGTGTTCTCAACGCCTGATCTTGAGCAGCTACTAGAACTGCTTCCGATTCTGACTTCATTCTCCCCCTTTTAAGCCACATAAATGATTGATCTTTATGGATCTGCACCTTGTCCATTCGTTTCAAATATTGTCCGTGGAGGGGTTTGTCTCTCCATGATTTCTTTAACATTTTGTGTTGTTATTATTATGATTATTATTATTATTATTATTATTATTATTATTATTATATTATTAAATTCATGATAAAAGAAAAAGGGACTATGTGTACTTGGGTCATTGTTCATTTTCTAGCAGTTTCGTCTGCGATTTTCACCATAACTTCCACGCTTTCCCATTAGCCGCTTATTTTCCAACCAATGCCACGCAAATCGGTGCATCTGAACAACGACCCGCCCATCACGCGCCCGCGCCAATCATCACGCGGCCGCAAAGTGTCTGGCGTCGCAGATTGAGCGGAAGCAAACGAAGTGCTTGGGCGCTGTTCACTCGGCCCAATAAGGGTCCCCCTTCCGCCCGCCCGCGCCCGATCGACAACGAGATAAGCGGCGGCACGCGCGGCTTCTCCACGCCGCCGCTCCGCAGCACGCCCCAATCAAGCACTCGGCGGCGCTCCGCCATGCGCCGCACGTCGCGCCGCCGTGTCGTCACGCGCGCCGCACGCCTCATTACAGCGCTCCCGCGCAGCCGCCGCCGCCGCCGCCGCCGCAGCCATGACGGACGACCCGGCGGCGGCCGCGCGAGCGCGCGCGCGCTCTGTGCGACTGTTGCCGCCGCCGCCGTAAAGAACGAGGCCGCCGCCGCCGCCGCCGCCGCCGCCGCCGCCGCCGCCGCCGCCGCCGGGGCACGCGTGTGTGCGCACCTGTCGAGATGGAGGAGCCGGCGACGCCGCGGGAGTCGTTTCTTTGCCGACCCCAGACGAGCTGGACTTGGGTTGCTACTTCAACGTACAACCGCCAGGGGATTATTAACGAAGACTGTACGCGTTGCGTGCGGTGACTGCTTATGACGTCTTCTAATGTGCGGTAACCTCGGTTGAAATTTTCTCGGTGGAGAAGCAGATTTGTCGATGCGCTCGGGACCATTCGTACATACGTCCGTCGTATGTGTGTCCATGCGTTTGGGACCAAACGTCAACAAACGAAACTGTTCAAAACTCCTGAAAATATTAGCGCGCACGCGTCTATCCCTGAGAAGAAGCGTGACATTTACCACAAGTTGTGGTGAACTGGAGGGGGGGGAGATAATGAAAGACCGTCGCTGTCTAAATTGAATATGTCATAAATAATTGTAAATCAACAAACAAAACGAAATATTAAATTGAAGCATAAATGAAAAATTATATTCAAGAAAGCAACTCGATTGGACCCTGCGCAATTAGCACCCCCCTCTCTCCTTCACGCACACAAATCCAAGGTTGTGCAACTGACCTGAACAAACAACTTTGTTTCTTTGAGATGCATAAAAATTTAACGATAAACTTCACTTAAATTTCACTGCCTTAGTCTCCATTTAAGAGACGAAGCGTGGTTTTCCTAGTTGTAGGTGAACTCGCAAACTGAGATCATTGAGTCATCCCCAGAGAAAGTGCACCTTCAGGCAACACCATAGCTGCTCCTAGCACTAGTGTCCGCGGTCGTAAAGGGAAATGCTACGCGCTCGCCGCCGCTGAACGCGTGTGCACCTGCTAGTTACGACTATCGCAAGCGCAAACGCCGCGCTCGCTGACGTCACTGCCCCCAAGCGGTCCACGAGGACCAATTTACAGAGCACTCTGCGGGCTCTCTGACGCACTATTTCTCCCGCGGGAAACCATACTCGGATATGATTACATTTACGCGATGACAATAAGCTCTTACAGCTCTGAACAACGATTTCCCAGGAGAGAAAGAAAACGTAAGTCAACGGTATCGCCTTAAGCCTGCGGTTCAGAATCTGTATTATTCACACAAAAAACATTTTCCTTATAGTAGAACTAAGAAACTGAGTATTACATTTTAAAATATAAGTAAATACTATCTGGCGTTCAGTTCAGAGATCTCGGGCAAGAATTTGCATAGCATAGGGTTTGTGCGTTTGGTTTCTCTCACGTATTACGTACACGTTCCGTAAATAAAGTGACGTATGCTTTTTACTTCTACATTCACAGCGAAGTTATAATAAAGGACTGTGCGTTGCTGCATACGGAATGAATAGATGTTGTACTCCATTAGTGCATGTTATATTCTTGAGCGCCTCTTTACACATAATATCACATTCACACAGAACTGCAAAGGCAAACTTAACGGCCTGCTCTTCTCTAGAATGACATCTTTGAGAGCAAAAATCCGATTTTCAAGTGATTGACAGGTTCAAAAATTTTATTTTGTCCGCTAGATATCGGATGTGTGCATGGCATTGTTCTCTCCAGCGTTTTAACACTAATGAAGAAATGAGATTTCTTATTATCCTTAACAAATAGAAACAGATTAACTATTATGGAAGGTTCTGTCAGAGCTGTTACAAATTGTAATACATCAGAGTGTGTATTCACGTCGTATTGTGTATTCTTATTGAGGGAAGTTATTTACTCATGAAGTGCGACAGTGTTACATAGCTTACACCTTTTTACTGTTTTGTTCAACGTAACGTATTACACGTCCCATTGCACCAATAGGACAAGCTGCCATTGATTGTAAACATACGAGCGAATGTTTATCGACAGTATTCGTACTCGTAAAAAGCACATGTTCGATCGAAGCTATCTAAATATCGCCAACAGCCAACGACGCAAAAGCGATTCGAACACCACAATATTTACTGCCCGAAACAGCATGAATATTTCGATGATTCAACCAACTATTTTCATGTTTTTATCGTACTTTTTCACTGAAACCAAATGAACAGCACGTGTCAGCTAAGCTGACCAATTATCTACCAGCCTTTTAGAATAATGTCAAATCTGTAAACACTTCATAAAAAGTGTTCCAAATCCAAAATTTTGCGAAAAAATCAAGATCTAAAGAGCTGACACACATTTTTATTACAAACGTCTTTAAGGTAGTCAATATCTTGGTATCTGTCGTCCCTCATGTTTTTCTGCGTATTTTGTCAGCAAAATTGTGTGTTGATGAATAATGAAATGGCATGAGTAATGAAATGACGTTTGAACGTTTAGAAAAAACTACAGAGTAAACAGTAATATTGGATATATCGGCAGATCTTTCCCCAACAAGTGAACTATATTGAGAATGAAGAAGGGATGATCACTCGCGGTCTGTGGTCCATTTGTTAGAGTACTACTCCTGCATTCACCTGGAAATTATGATAGAAACCACGGGAAACCACAAGAGCAGCGGGCCGCTAGAATTCTCCTCAACCTGACTGAACAGCAAGTTTCGAAAATGTGTCACCGTGCAGACTCTAACTCCACTGCCTTTCTGACAACGACGTTGCAAAGTTATTGTCATCGAGCCATCTCAGTCGGTTGGTTGACTACAGAGCAAACGCGAAGTGAGAATGTCTTTTGGAGCATTTGAGATCATAAAATCCTCATCGCAAAAGATTAAAAAGAAAGCTACCAAGAGAATTTTTGGATCCCCCATAGACTAGAACTGATGAGTCTTTTCTCCTGATAAATCATATAAGCACGATACTGTATTATATCTAAAACTAGAATATTATCTATGTATATATCTAATACTAGTGTATGCATCCTATGAAGCTGCAGAGTGCCAACGGCCAAGTTAGAATAAAAAAAAAACACACACACACACAAAACGCTGATTGGTGCAATTCAAAGGCAGAGGGAAAAGAGTGGAGAGCAGCGCCTTGCGGATCTGCGCGGCCGCGAGCGCACCTGACCCTGCGCCGCGCCGCCCCGCGGGGGGAAGGGGAAGGGGAAGGGGGAATGGAGGGGAGGGGGTGATGTGCGGGGAGCGCCGCGGTCGCAGGTGGGACTCGTAAATCAGGCGATGCGCTGGGGAGATTGCGCGGGGAGAATAACGCCCTCGATGCAAAGCTGTGTGGCGCTCCGCGAGATCCGACGTAAATTACAGTTAAAGAGAGAAGCGCAACTGTTTACAAGGATGTACACATGCTCTTGACATTAACTCAGTGGATCAGAGAAATCAGACAGGAGAAAAGGAACATTAAGCCTAATGTTGCGCTTCACAACAATAAATATGGGTAAGAGATTCTTAACAGGTTTAAATGTATTCATGACGAGCGGCTACGCGAATTCTAACATGCTTCGTAGTTGGCATTTAATAACTAATAACTGTAATCAAACGTATAGCAAGGGCGATTACACTGAAATTAATTATTGCCATTATAACAATAGCGCAGTTAATAGATGAGATTATTCCAACAAGATATAAAAACAAATATAACTCAGTCATTTGATCACTTCATGTTAGTTAAGCATTACAGAAATTGTTCTTTCAATAAACCTTAAGTTAAAAAAAAATCATGCTTCAGTAGATAACGAGATGAAAGGAAACGAGTGTACCAACATGAGTAGAACATAACATTCTACCAGATTTACAAACATATTCCATTCCAATTCATGTACCAGCCAGGACAACAACATAAACATATTGAGAAAACAAGTTTCAAAAAAAGAAAGAAAAAAACGGTATATCTGCATAAAAGGAAGCGCGAATGGTACGAACAACTTAAAAAATTCACAAGAACACCCGTCCAATCCCATCAAAATTCCCCCCAACGTCTCCACCCGCATTTCGACAAGCGCGCGCCCCATTTCGCGGAATGCCGTCGACGGTCTCAGGGAACGCGGCGGCGCGAGCAGGTGCGGGGCCAGGCCGGGCCGGGCGCTGGTCGTCGAGTCAATGGGGCAATGACGTCAGGGGCGCGTCCTCCTCGCCGCGCCTTCCACGAACACTCCGCGCGGCGCCGAGGACGCTCTCCGGCCGAGCCACCTCGCCATCGCACAGGCCCCCAAACACTCAGCACTCGCCCAAATACGTACTGCGATTTTCGTAACTTTGTCCCTGACAGGAATCAGCTGTTTCGGTGTCATCCAATCAGGAGCTTATATTTCGCGACAGTGAAATGGTGACGTTCAAGCTCCCGATTGGATGAAACCGTCAACAGCTGATTTCTGTCAGGGACTAAGTTAGGAAAATCGCAGTATAGGAGGTAGGATTGCAATTCACATGAAACGTACTTCCAAAGGGGTTGAACACAAATTACGATAAACAAGATAAAAACAAAACAATAGAGCTACTGTATTTAGATTTACATGTGGCTGGGTATATATTTTTATTTCAGAATAAAAACGCTAAAAACAATATTTATCAAATCGTAACTTAATGCATGGAAACTATGGATGTAAATATATGATTTACATCCATTCTTATTATGTACATTTGTATGTATGTACAAAGTATGCAAGTATGAGTGAATTTTCCTAACAATAACTTTTGAATTTCTGGAGCGTTTGCTCTCCATATATTGCGCGAACCCGAATGAGAATCCGGGCAAAAAAAACGTAGAAAAATTGGCGACCACGATATGATACATCAAATTTAGTTACACCCCGAAATGTGCGTCATTGGAAACCCGCAATCAGGCGGGTCGGGTTGACAGAGCGGGACGTGAGGACTGGGCAGCAGTGGAAGAGCGCGCCGGGCGAAGCGGATTGAACGTGCGGGGGGGGGGGGGGCAGCCTAACAGAGGATTGTGATTAAATTACTTTCCGGGCAACGCTGGGTAATCTGCAAAAAATGATAAAAATATACAGAATATAATTAACAGATTCAAAAGAACTAGATTTAATATGAAACACAGCTCACATCTGAGGAATATAGCTTAACTGATTCGTAGAGGAATAACTAGGTCATTGTATCATGTAATAAGAGCAAGCGAGATTGAGGGACGGAGGGAAGAGAAACGGAGAGAAGGAGGAGGAGAGAGAGTGAGAGAAAGGAGGGGTGTGAGAGGAGAGATAGAGGAGATGAGTAAAGAGAGAGAGCTGTCTTCAACTGTCTTTCTGTAAAAACACGGGAAAATGTAATGAATGCAAATAAGTCTATGTTCGAAAACAGACTCCGGTACGCTGCCTACAAATTTTATCTGGGTAAAAGGTTTTTGTTTTTTTCCATGTCTGTCACGTATTGCAGTCTCAGTTTGCGGTGGGCAACACGGTTGGAGCGGAGCAGTGTGGAACGTCAGGTAGCCAAATATGTCGACGGTCCATCGCTTGGAGCCAATATGAAACCAAACACAGAGACATGTGAAAGAGTTACATCGCTGTCAAATACTCTTCTCTTTTAGGACAAAGATCGTTTTTAAATAAATACATTGTGTTTATTTTTTCAAAAGAGGAGTAGAGTGCGATCGTCGCTATATTTGACGTGCTGGTCTGCACTTACAGAAGTAAATAAATTCCCAAAACAATCTTTACAACAGACATTTATTCTGTTACTCAATGTAAAGACTGAAATAACAAAATATTCACACACCACTTTTACAAAATGTCAAAGAACGTAATAATGGCGAACTTAATGTTGCAAGTTTGAAATTATAACAAGAATTGAAAGTAAAATAAAAAAATTAAGAACACGGAATTTTTATTAAATATGAGTAATGCTATCGAATTATGCACGCTAAATTCATTATAAAGTTGTAAATTCAACATTATTTACTTGCAATAGCGACGGTGTGTTTTTAAGTGTTGATAATAGCAGAGTCGATCGGTAACTTTCTTCTCATTTTAGCGAGAACCCTGTTTAGGCATGTTTAGTTCTGAGTGTTGGTAATGAGAAAAGAACGAAGTTGCAAAGTAAAGGATATTTTATGAAATGAATAAAAAATTTTCATATTAATTGATGGCAAAACAATTCTTCGACAGCAAAACAATTCTACATGATTTCGAGGGCCAACCTACTCAATTCCACATACAATTGAGAAGAAAATTAACTAAAAGCTTCTTTCCAAAGACTTTTTGAATCGTGAATACATCCAGTTACACTACCAAGGTAAGAATTCGAATGTATGCATCCCCTTGCTTTATCTAGTTGTGCACACTACAGGAAAAGAACTGGAACTGATAAAACGTGAAAGGTAAATTTAATATTTTAATGACTTTTCAGGATTATTTCTTCCTACGTAATTGAATGTTCCACTCAATAAACACATCAGTCAATAGTTTTACATTAGACTGCATGGTCATTAAAGTATTATTTCTACTGCATTACTTCCATATGACGATTAACTGATAATATTCGTTAAAGAGGCTAGAACTCTTTCTCTATAAAATGCTTCCCTTCCCTACCCTTGAGTGAGCCTGAAACTCTTTTAAAGTGAAATCACAAAAAATATCACAGAAGTTGAAGGAGTCTGTTGTAAAGCACACAAACAATTCAATATCACTTATCCAATCCAATAAAACCAACAGAATCTCTCTCATCTAAAAGCTAATTTCTCTTTCCGGAGTAATAATCTAACAGCACGCGGCAGTAACGATTTTAAAAGACATTCCAGAATCTCTATGAAGGGAGCAATTTAAAAGTTTGCGGACGGTTCGTATTAAAATAGTTGAATTTCACTTTGAGAAATCATTGGTGATTATTCTGCACTGAATGAAGTTCACGTTGAGAAACATAAAATATTAGAAGCAAAGTGTCACCGTCACCCGGATAAATCCAAGGATATGGCAAGCCATGTCAATTCTTCCTCTTGTACTGATATGTTTCACATAAACAAAAGAAAGCAAAAAAAACTTTTAAGAGAAACAATGAAAAGGGGAAGATTCAGGGAAACTATTTTGATGAATGGACTTTTCCGCATGATCTCATGAACAAAAAAAGAGTACAAATATTATCAAAGTATGTACACTCACAATCAAGGATTTTAATAGTTCAAAACATCACAAAAATTCTTTATAAGAAAACTAAGTCAGCTGAACACTACACCTACAGCCCCCACCCCAGAAAAGTCCTGGTCGTGATTGAATGTGCTGTGTACATGCTTTTCAAATGTGATTTGCGGGAAGCATGAATGGGCACACAATAAAATGTAACAAATTCCGACAAGAATAGAGAAAAACGATTAACTACGAAACTTATTTTCATGCCTAACAAATATTTTCCTCGACTTTATCATACAAAAGTTACAAAATTTCCTTCCTTCCTAAAATGTAAACACAGATGTTGCCCACAAATTCCATACACCAGCAGCATTAACTTTCAGTACACACCGACGACCATGAGCAGCCCAGTACGTTACCGCCTAATTGGCGTTCACGCGTCCGCACACGGGAACGAAAGCACGTGTAATATTTGCTAGAGCCTAATTAAAATGGATGCGCGGTCTGTTAAACGAGTTCCGAACATCGCATCCGCCGCTGGCAGCCCCGGCCAGGATGCGGTCTGGCTGGGAGCGGCGCCTGCACAGCGCAGCACAGCCACCGGACGCGGCGTTGCTCCAGGCGCATGCGCGCAACGCACAGAGGGCGCACGCCAGGTACGGATCCACCCGATTGTGGGAGGAGGGGAGTCATAGATTTTTGTTAAATAAAAAACATGTTTATTATATTGTGTATTATTTTTGTTGTGAATATATGATGATATACAATATTGTTTAAATAACATAATTTCAATATAAATAAATATTTTAAACAACTTTGCCATATAAAGGAAGGTAACACACGTAAACCTTAGGCCTTTGGGGGGGGGGGGGGGCAACCCCCTACCTGAATCCGCCATGCGCATCTTGAATATTTCGTTTGTTCAGAAATTGTTTGTACTGTGATATCGTGGAGCAAACAGAACTTTTCTATGGATGGTCTATCGCTGTAGTGTCCAGCCGGCGTGATACTTGAATTTTTTCATTTATGCTGAATTCAGAACTTATTTTTCTTTGTTGACTTATTTGTAACGTATTCAAATGAGGCTTTGATCACACACACACACACACACACACACACGTTATGCAAACGTCATAACATTGTATTTACATATAAACATAGCGCTTCATCCCCTATTTTATACATTAATTTCCGATCTGAAAAAAGTTAACATTCTCTGAACTTCCATCAGCAGTATTACATATGCAATATTCCTTTTCTGAACAGCATTATTTATTCTGCATGTATTCGATCTAAAATAATATTCCATTTGTGTCTAAAATAAACAACTGAAAAACAACGAATGTGTTCTTGCATGCAAGGAAAATACAATAGTAGATGCTTTTATAGGGTTTTTCAGATTTCCATTTAGGTCAAAGTACAATATGATATAATGATTCAATATTCAGAGATTTTAGAAATGTTTGATAGTGGATTTGAAATTTTCGGTTAGCACACGAACTTAATCCTTAATCTTCTAACATCCAGATAATTATTTCCAAAATACAAAACAGAACAAATATTGAGGTATAATGAAAACATGCACTCCACAAATACGTTCTCAGATATTCTTTACAATAAAGCTTCATTTGAACAAAATAGAATCAGAAAAGTCACCGTCTAAGTTCTGAGATACATAAATTTAAAGGGATCGACTAATCTAAACAGACGCCAAACTTGGGTTTGGGCCAAATGTAAAGGACAGAAAGAAATAGAACACATACTACAAAATTAACTTGTAAAATTGACTGAAAAATATCATTTAATGGAGGAAAAGGGTCAAAGTCTCCCTCAACGTTCGTTCGGCTCCCGCTGCCAAAAGACGACTTTTGAAGCGACACTGAAAGCGCAGAGACATAGTTGTGCACAGCGGGTAATAAAGCGGGGGAAATTGAACGGAAAGAGAGACAGGCACGTAATAATAGAGAAGACTATCAAGACTCAATGATGGAGAATGTTCCAGGTTGCGCGAAGAGAGTGAGTAACAAACAACATTGAATGTGAAAGATGTATCTCTTCATCATTGAAGTTGAGATAAATTATTTTCACTACATATATGGTTTGTTTTACACGTTATGGATTCTTTATTCTGAGTTGTGTTATAGCTGTTCCCACAAAACCAAAATAACCACTTGCTCAATTTGACCATTGGCCATTAAACCAAGAGCGGAGGATTAAACAATAAATAAATAAATAAATAAATGTCTTTATTTGTGGCGAGGCTCAGGCCATTTAGCCTGCTCTTCCGCCTAACCACAATCTCTTGCCCTAATTGAAACATAACATATTTAAACTTAAAAAGCCCCAATTGATTCCTTCACAACTTTGTCTCATTTGGACTGCACGAAAGAAGAAACCCAAGTCCAATGGACAGATAAACTAATGGAGCATTTTCGATGAAGATGCGAAGTGGCGATCACGAGGCCGAGGAAGGAAAGAGAGCGAAAAGGCGCGAGGTGTGAAGGAAGAGAGGTGTCGCAGAGGACGACCAATCAGTGTAGAGAGATGTGGGTGTTGGCGGACCGGGCTCCAAAAGAGGCAGCGAACGCTAAAGAAGGCCAGGCGCCGATTCGGGGCAAGGCGGCGGGTCGCCCGCGCGCGACTGGTTCGCTGAGCGGCCATAAGAAGAGATACGCGAGGCGGCACGGTGGCTGGGATTCAAGGGATTTCTAGCAATCGAAAAAGGAAGTGTTCAAATGAATCAGTAAACTTTCTCTTTTTCTACGAGTTCCAGTCAATGTCTGTTACTTTTCGTCCAAAATATTTCTCGCAATCAAAAAAAGGGAGTATTCAAATGAATTAGTAAACTTTCTCTTTTTCTACGAGTTCCAGTGAATGTCTGTTACTTTTCGTCCAAAATATTTCTCGCAATCCAAAAAAAGGGAGTATTCAAATGAATTAGTAAACTTTCTCTTTTTCTACGAGTTCCAGTGAATGTCTGTTACTTTTCGTCCAAAATATTTCTCGCAATCAAAAAAAGGGAGTATTCAAATGAATCAGTAAACTTTCTCTTTTTCTACGAGTTCCAGTGAATGTCTGTTACTTTTCGTCCAAAATATTTCTCGCAATCCAAAAAAAGGGAGTATTCAAATGAATTAGTAAACTTTCTCTTTTTCTACGAGTTCCAGTGAATGTCTGTTTCCTTTTGTTCGAAATGTTTACTTGCCTCGGGTTCTGCTAGTTCGAACCTGGTTGAGAGAATTGGATTTCATCAGAGCAATGAATACATCTAGCAAAGCTTCCTTGTAGACTAGAGTAGCCGAGGGAATCGCCTTGATAGTCTCGGCTCGAAGGGTCACGTGTTGAGTCCCGCCTCGGGCATGCTTGTTTGCATGAGTGTTGAGGCATCGTGGGGCTCCCCCAAATACGGCGATGGTGTAACGGTTAGCGTACAGGACCGTTTCTACGGGTTTCGCGGGTTCAAACCCGATCGAAGCCATGGATTTTTCGGGGCGAAAATATTCTTCGTACGCCTTCCTTCCGAGGGGAAGTAAAGCCGGCTGTCCCATGTTAGTAGATTTACTTACTGCATGTAACAGATCCTCAAGCCTAAATGACGCCTCTGAGCAAAATTAAAAAATCGCTTGTTTCGTCGCCCAAGGAATACCTTCTTTCTCCGCCAGTTGGTAAAAGGAGCGTGGCGAAATTTGCGTGGTCAGATGGAAGAGCAGGCCTCATGGCCTGAGTCTCGCCACGTAAAATAAGGCAATTCAATTAAAAAAATACCGTGTATCATCTTCCAATCCCCATCATTCCATTCCCGCCCGGTGCGATGGCGCTGGAGCTGGGGGCATTTGCGCCCAAGGTCGCGTTACAGCGGGGCTGAGGGTTCGAATCTCGCGAAAGGTGTGGACGTAGTGAGTTGGAACATGGTAGCTCCCCCACTCACCCACCATGAGTCGCCTTTCAAATTTCCTTCCATTTTCATTCCAGAAATAGGCTTTCCCCCGGAACTGCTTATGCGCAGTTGAGAAGGGCATACCTACGGGGTACCTCGATAAAAAAATAGCCTTTCAGCTGTCTGAGATGGGCTTACGGACCACTTCTGGCAGTCGAGGAGTCCGCACTTCTTGCTAGCTACGTAAAGAGGAAATTTGGGAAGGATGAAGACGAGGCGAAATGCCTCGAGGAGCCGCAAAGTACGGAAACGGAAACTTACTGAAGCTGGGATGGATGAGTCGATGAAATGACCTCTAGGTCAAAGAGCGACCCACGCAAAATTTCAAAACAAACGAGGTCAGGTAGAGTAAAAAATCCGCACCTCTATCATGGCTTTTAATTCAAGCCAGAACTTTACGAGCTGCTCTGACATTAGTACATATTAGCGGGTCATGATAGAGAAATCAGAGAACGCAAACAGTAGACCCGGTGCCCTAAATCTGTCTCTATAAATGATATTGATTTAAAACCCTAAACATAGTACATTGAATGCAACAGATGAAAGCAACTTCCCTGAAAAAGATAAAATCGCCTTCGCCTTCTTTCGTTGCATCGCGAAAGCGATATACTCCTCATAAACACATATTCACACGAACATTTTAATAATTTTGCATGTTGATACACTGCCGTCATAAGTCCCGTAAAACGTAACATTACGCAATCCGCATAGCTTTGAGTATTATGAAATGAATATCACAATACCAAAATCGTCATAAATTTACCGTGTAGTAGCATAAACCCGAACAAAGGAAACTACCGTATATCACTCGCATTCACCACCCGCCTTCGGCCGTAAACGTCGTCGCCTCTGATAACGCGACGCGCGAAAGGCGAAGAAGGGCGCGCCGCCGCGCCGTCCGCAGGAGCATCGCAACAACAGCGTCCTGCGAGAGCGAGCGCCGCTGCAAATTAGAGGGTCGGCGGCGGCGGCGACTGCGGTTGCTCCTGCGCCGGAGATTACAGACGAAGACGCGCCGGCGACACCAGCAATGAGCCCGGCCGTAAAGCAGTTTATGGCCTCGTGCGGCCGCGAATAGGCGCTGCAGCCACGCCACGCGGCACGCGGTGCGGAGCAGAGTATAAATGCACGCGGTGCGGAGCGCGGCGCGAGGCAAACACGGCGGCGGAGCTCGTCTGCGGCGGAATATGAATGCCGTCGTACCTACTGTAAGCTGTCTCGCGACTCAAGAGAAAATTGGAAGGAAAACAAGATGGTTGGGTATCGCACGCTCGCATAGATTAGAAGCCAAAGAGTATTTGCGTCACATGTTTTTATTGGTCGACGGCCAAAATCCAAAATATTGATGTGTGCAGATTTTTACGTGTGCACGTTCTAATTACCTTGAACATATTGAACCTTTTTTTGCCATTCCTTCAGTGAAGCGGCATATTCATTTTTATCCTTTTTTATCCTATTTTATCGTGGTTGGTGAGAGTCCTCGACATCGTCGTTGCGAAGATTATCGTTCAATTATAATACAAAATTAAATCAGCTCTCAAAAACATGTTTAATCCATTAGTTTTAAATTTCATCAGGGCACTTACAAGGACGTTTTTACAACCTTTGATAACTAAACAATTTGGATGACGTATGCTCCTCCCACAATGAAAACGGATTGTTTGATTGTTCAATGTTAAATATCCGAGGATTAATACACGATTTATGGTGAATTGAAAACAATCCGGCGGAAAACAAGTGCACGATGAAAAACATAACCTTATTTTCTTCGGCGCAAGAATTCGGGGCACTAAAGAATTGTAAGCTTATTTTTCAGCACCACTACAACAGACCGCTATTTTAAATTCGTCACGGATGTGTTAACTGCGAGATTTCATCTTTCGTCCCACACATTCCCTTTATCTCTCCCATTACTTAACTTTTTGAAAGAACTAGAGAAATTTCAGACTACTTTCAGAATTTATTGTTATTTTGTATATTTTTTTCACATTTCGTATTTCCACAGTTAAATTCTTTCTCAACCGCAATTAGATTGTCTCTACACATGTCTTCAACTGTTAAAAGATAAACACCGCCTTCCCAACATTCCCACAACATACCACTAGCAAATAATTCGCGCCGTATCATCCACTGCAATCTTTCAACGCCATAATGTAGCCCTCAAGAGATGTTGTCTTGAGCCTTCACCTACACAACCATTAAAATTCCGCACGTAAAAGCATTAGAAGACCGATAGTAACATTCTCAAGCAGTAACTTACACATGAAGAAACCTAAGGTAGGAAAGCACTTCCATAAAGAGCAGAGCCGTAAACGAAATCGACTCAGGCGTTTCCACGTGTCCTGCGGAGCGCGGCGACCTCAACGACTTCGCTCCTTTGTGCCAGTGGTTAAGTCGGAGGAAGTGGCCGATGTAAAGCAAAAGGTGTTTGGTCTGTATCAATTTTAACGGGCATATGCAGGGACGATCTAACGTTTTTATATTATTACTTTTTTATAGAAAAAAAATGCTCAAAAAACCAACGGTTGGCGCACTGAGGCATCCTACTAGGAAACAACTGGCAATATAATTACACTTACTTTTTCACTTCCTAACATAACTTACCAGCAACTGATTATTATAAGCTTACTTCATAATAACAAGATTCCGACTCAAAAATATATTATCTTACGATATCTCTTTAATTCAATTTGCTGACCCCCTATAAAAGTTATAGCAATTTAAGTAAATTACAGTTGCTGGCCTGTGGAAAAATAAATAAAAACAAAAATAAATAAATAAACAATTCGGGGACAAAAGTTGCACACAGAGGCTACTAGATAGCTCCAACAATGGTTCTTCAAGCACGGACACGACAACAATGAACAATGAGTTCCACGCAAAGATTTTTCTTATTTTCTGCCAGTTCGAATTTACAAGTCTTTCAGGGGTTTTATAAATTAAAATTCATTGGCTTGTTAGAGTTGATCACTCGCACGTTAATTGTCCCTTATTGTAAAGCAAAGATTTAATTCTGATGTTAATCGGTTAACATTTCTCACGTAAAAGCATTGGGAGCCGATAGCAGTAACACGACGAAACCTCTGGTACCAAAGCACTCCCATAAAGAGCAGCGCCGTGAAGGCAATCGACTCCAGGCGATTCCATCTGTCCTGCCACCCGCACGAGCGCTCGGTGCGGTGGCGCGGGGAGGGGGGGAGGGGCGTTGGAAGGCGCACAGTCGCACTCATTTTACGGCGCGTGACGGAATCGCCGCCGCCAGGGACTAATGGCCCGTGGGGCCCAGCCCCTCTCTCCGCTCGCGTGGCCGCGCAGCGTCTCTCCACTGCACAGGGACACATCGCCGCGTTTCTGCAACGGGTTCGTGCGCGCAACGTCAGTCAGACCAACGAGGTAAGGAAATGTTCAAATTGAAATGTGCTTAATGGACTGAAATGCTCATTTTTGTTCCTTTGTTTATGTCTTCTCAGCACTATACATTTTCCACCTTCCTATCAGAAAATGGTGGAATCCAGGAGAAAAAAACAAAAAAATTCATCCGACATTTAGAAATGTAACTTTGGTTTTCTGCCAAAACGCTATATATTTTTATATATATATATATATATATATATATATATATATATATATATATATATTAGAGAGAGAGAGACAGAGAGAGAGACATAATTCATTGACTGCACTCCTTTTCCAATGAATTGTGTTTCACTCCAGACACAGAACTGCTAGTGAGATCATGGTCTATTCGAAACAGAGTTACAAACTGGAGATAACATGGCACCCGCACCTACACCCACATGTCATAACACCTGAAGGAGGTAGCGAGCGTGCAAGGGGCCAGTGCGAAAGTACTGACAAACAGCAATCTTGAAATGCCTCAGATGTGCTATATTTATGTGAAAACTTATTCACATCTTTATTTTCACAATGCAACAAAATAGAGATTTCTATGTTTTGAAACAGTAAATGCTAAAAACAAGAACTCAATAAAAGAAAGTTAAAAAACACTCCGTGAAATGTGTTATATACTAAACATATATTTTTTCTTTTAGAGCTTAAATTGTATATTTAGCCGAAAAAACCGCTATTTATGTCCAAGATTATTTGTACTTGTAATAGTGCAAATTATTACAGTTGCGGGTCAAATAATACGTTTGATGATTTAACAACTGGGATATTACTAAGAAGTGGAGAGCAGCTAAAAAACCGAGGACAGCTAAAAAAATTATAACAAAAGTTAGAAGAGTACATTAGAAAAAGATGTAGCTGTAGAGGTGGCAAGGTGGTTTGGGTTTGGATTTTCTGCAGGGGAAGAAAGTACCTACCGGGGATAAATCTAGAATCGATCCCAGGCCAGCTTGCGGGCTGTTATAATGATCAAAACAATAGGAAGTTCTGATCGCATCATCTTCATTTACGATGGAAGCCAAACAATAACTGTGGAGCCTTGCCGCCATGAAAACTACTGGCCTATTTCGGCCTCTATTGCGAAACAGCTAACCACTAAAACGAACGGAAGTAAAAATGTTTCGGAAAAGAACGTTTTCTGCATACGAAAAATGCAAGAATGCCAGGCTAACTAATGAAATTCAAATCTAGTGAGATGGAAGTCGTACAATGACTTAGAGAAACATGATGAAGGATCACCTAAGCAATAAAAGCATGAAGAACAGCATAGACTAATAATAATGAACCCAACGCTTCCATTCGGATCTATATAACAGGTTTTTTTTTGCTGTCATTAAGGGAACATTAATTATTTCGCCTTTGTTATATTGACTACTTCGTCAACAATTGCAATTCGGCCGTTATTAGCATCTCAATACAGCTTCGAAAAAGTCCCAGCTGATACAGAGGCTGAAATGGGAAGTGAGGTCAGCACACGGTAGTACGAAACATGTTTCACAGTAGCACATCGCTTCGGCGTCATTTCAAAGGGTGAAAAAGAAGCTCTTAAAAGAATCTTGCCTTCGCGTCGTTGGTCTTCACAATTGGGGCTTCACGCCTATTCATCGCGCCTCCAAAGAGGATTAGTACGAAATGGATGAAGCCACACGAGTATTCAAGATCGGGTTTTTAGCATTAATTCTTTTCCCAGATTCGCCAGATTTAAGGTTAAACGGCCTATATTTTCCACAAAAAATAGACTCTTTTATAAATTGCAGTTAAATAAACAGATAAATGTTTTATTCATTTTCTCACTGTCTCATTCAATGATTTACAGCTTTATCACAGCAAATTAATCGACCAATAAAGCCAGCAATTTACGCGGCAACGTTACAATGTTACGAGCATTTCTGCTCACGCCCAGCCAACCTTCCACATCCTTCTATCGCTTCTCATGCAATTACTGCCGGATATTAATGTATAACGAGTAAAGTTTATACTAATAGCTTCATTACACAACATCAATTACCAGAGCAATCGCATGGAAATCAAGATTTATTGAAACAATACGTACTAGCTTTGCATTAAAATATAGGACATGCTTACAAATAAAGAACACGAAAGCACATGCTGCGTTATTTCTTTGCAGTTCTACTCCAAACACAAC
This sequence comes from Acheta domesticus, assembly GCA_031308135.1. Taxonomy (NCBI): domain Eukaryota; kingdom Metazoa; phylum Arthropoda; class Insecta; order Orthoptera; family Gryllidae; genus Acheta; species Acheta domesticus. The sequence continues at coordinate 263,653,053 of JAHLJT010000631.1, read as the reverse complement.
AAAATTTAAGAGTGGAATACGAATATTTCTCTCCCTTACAGAACAGTTTAAAGTTCAACTGTAGTACATGTTTCACAATTTTTCTCTGGCAAACTGGTAATATGGAGGAAAAATTCACGCTCCTACTGAAAGAAAACACAGAGAAAAACGATAACGCCTTAAAAATTGATATGTAGGAGTACTAGTAAACAGTTCAATTCATTTCGCTCATCGATCTTTGAAAATAAAGAAAAAACACTCTTTAATTTCAACAAGGGTGAATTTTGGAACTGTCATTCACGAATTTTCGAATGATTGACTTGAATAAACATCCATGTCTTCATTCGTAGATTGGGAAGACGTAGACAAATGAAATCGAAGAAGACATTGCGTAGATTGGAAAGACGTAGACATATGAAATCGAAATTTTAAGAGGCAATATCTACGAAGATATTGCCTCTTAAAATTTTAAGCATCCCGAACAATTTAAATATTAAAACTAATAAAAGTAATACATTCCTCTATTTCAGAAGGCAAGTACTTACGAATCGACGAAAATCAAATTGATAAAAATATCTCAGGTGCATAAAAACCTTTTTGAAAATTAAGTTTTTCTTTTGTCATTCAAAGACAAATAATCGAATCTCTACCACGAAGAAGAATGAAAATAAATAAAACCATTTTGTTTCAATTCCCACCGATGCAAAATATGTAGATAAAATATATTAAACAAGCACCTGGAGACTAAATCTGCCCCGACCGCAACTCAAGGAAACAAGCCAGACACACATCCTTCATCCGCTAAACACCTCTCACTGCAGCCCCCACGCCGCACAAGGCAATGCGCGCGGCGGCGGCCTCCTGGACTCACCACATCCGCAGGCGCGGCGCCCACGCCATCCCCGCGCTCCTAAATCAGCGGCATGGCGTCGCCGGCCGCGCAGCTGCATCCCGGCGCGCCCGCCCCCGCCTCAGCGCCTACTACGACTACTCGCACGCGTATCGCGCGCCGGCTTCACCTCCGACCGCCCCTCCCCCGCCCCCGCGCGCGCGAGGGCGCTCTTTCTAATCCCCGGCGCTTGTCCCGTGACAGTGATCCGCCGCGGCGGCGCTGCTCCCCGCCCGTTCTTCTCGCCGCCTTATTTCGGCCTCTTCTGCACGTCAAAAGGCGCGCGCGCGCGCTATCGCGGGCGATGCTATCTCCCCGCGCCGCCGCTCCCGGGCTAAGCCGCGCCGATCGACGCGCGTTCCACTGACGGCGACACGGACCGGAGCGCGGTGCGGCGCGGAGCGGAGCGGGGCGGGGCGGGGCGGGGCGGGCGGGTACGCGTCGCGCGCCGCACTGCGCGCCCGTGCGGGGCGGCGGTGGGCCACGCGCCGCGCCGCGGCCGTCGCTCTCGCGGTGCGCGAAGGCGGGGGCGAGGGCGGGGGCAGGTGAGTGGCAGGTGCCTAGTGAGAGGGTGATCGGGTGCGGAGGCGCTCCTGAGCAGGAGCGGCGGGGAATGGGAAGATGGTGATGGTGCAGAGAGGTGCTGGAAAGGGAGAGGCAAATGTACAGTGAAGTGGTGGCCCAGCAGGTAAGGTGAGTGTATGGAACTGCGAATAAAACTTCGCGAGAATCCAGACCAGAAACGCCTGTTCGATATGCTGACGATGGAAAGGAATCGCTGCGCACCTTGGATACGTAAAGAAGAAAACAGGTAAAACTGAAATTAGACACTCGTATATTGTATGTAAGTAAATACAGTAAACGCTCATTAACACGAACTGCAAGGGACCGAGACAATCGGAGTTCATGTTATAAAAACACGTATTAACCGAGTTTTATAAATGTCTGCATTACCGTAATTCCTTGCCGGGACCGAAGTTTTGCCCGTGTTACGGCGAAATTCCTGTTAGGCGAGTTCGTGCTAACGAGGGTTTACTGAATGAAGCAGAACCGTCCGGCCGAACAAGAGAGCACGGCGCAGTAGCGGCAGGTGCCAGGCGGCGGGGGCGGCGCGGGCGAGCACGGCCCGGCCGCGTGCGAGCAACCGCAGCCGCGTGACCTTAACGACGCCGCCGCCGCCACCTTTCCAGTGTGTAATGAATCATGTAAACGGTGTTATCGAGATTGTCAAACAGCCGAGGCCTCTGCTCTCAAGACCGCGACTCGTGGGCAAACAAACGCATAAATTACCCGCGCGCGGCGGGCGCGTCGCCGCGGGCGCGGGTGGCGGCGCGCAGGGGGGCCTTGGGCACAGCCCTCAGCCACGACTCGCACTCGCACTCGGAACCGGAACCCTCGCCCGCGCCCGCTTACGGCGTCCCCACGGCCGCCGCGCCACAAGCGTGGAGGGCGAGCCAACATGAAGGCGGCTCCACACATTCGCCATTACGAGCACAGCGAACGCAACCGCTCGCCGAATCCCGAGTAGTTGGATGGGTCGCTTGCTGTTTGCCGAATGATGAACATTCGGCGTTCGTCCTACCCGCCGCGTGTCGGTGTTTTGGACACATCAAAGGGAGCGAACATTTGCTGAACACATCCGATGGTCGGGAGCGGGCGAACAGTAGCTCGCTGCTCGGCGAATGCCGAATGCGTGGAGCCACCTTGCCACGCGCGATTCGCAGAAATTTAGTTATTTATGCACCAAGGGTGTTATAATGGCTCTAATGATCGAACGCCGACCAAAAGCCCGAGGGCCTTTGGCCAGAGGGCTTTTTGTCACCCGAGACCTTTAGAACCTCTTAACGTCCGTGGTGCATGTATGCTTTTATATTTTACGTAACTTTAATGATACAAATTTACTTACTTACTCATTCACTAGATGTTAACTTGATTCGAGTTGTCTTTTCACATTTCCTTCCCATAACTTCCTTTCATAATTCCCTGCATAAGAGAACATGTAGCATCATTCAACTGTTTTCATATTGCTCTCGTAACCACGATCATCTCCATCCAGGTAAGTTATGCAGCGCATATCGATCTCTGTATCAAAGGCAATAATAAGCAATAAATTACCGGTAAAGAATAAATATGCTTTTTTTTAATTTTACCTGAGGGTACGGAAGGATCTGTTGCTGCCAATCGTTCTACAGCATTTTTTCTAGTGTTCCTCTATAGACATGGTAATATTTTTATCTTGATGATGACATCATTTATCGTCTGATGTCATAACATTTCATTAAACCGCAGAGCAATTAAAATAAACGGTCTCATCGGCACTGCGGGCTGTAATATGCAATTATCCTGGTAATATCACGCAACTAGCAGAGAATTGAGCAAATATCAATGGTAATTATTGAAGAAAAATTATTTCTGTGGCATTGTCTTCCTGGTTACCTTACACATGACCTTCAACAATGCTCCAGTTTTTTATTAATACTTTTAAAATTTATTTCCTTTGACTTGGACAATTTTTTGCCAGGCATATGAATTTAATAGATATGGAGTTTTAGAATAAGAGTTTCTATTAGAAAATCATCACTATCTGAGAATAATAAGGTGGGCCAAAAAAGTCTCTGAGAGTGTCCTGCGAATGCGTATATTTTTGATATTTGTTTCTCTTCTTGGAAGTGGAGAGCTTGCGGAACAGAAGGGATTTCGTGATACAACGTAAGGGCTGCTGCTGATGAGAGTTAGGGGTTAACTAAGCTCGTGCTGATGAATACGATACGAACCAAGGTGATGTTGTAGTGGTCCGGTCAACTTTGAAAAGTTTGAATTCCTTGGATGTGAGATTTGGCTGCTAAACCCCAAATTGGGCTTGTGGAAATGAGCATGGGTCTGATCATAGCTTTGTAGATATGAGTACTAGTGTGGATTTGGAAGGGAGAAGATCGATGTAAAATTGGGAAGAGTAAGTGAGTTCTTCGTGTAGCTAGGAAAAGTCTACGGCAGCTGCGAGGATTACGGGTAAAACAACGATCCTAGAGGAATCCGAAGTATTTGACGACGGTGTTGGTTGGTAACCATGGGATGGATGAAAAGTTGTGTGCTGAGGAGGTAAGGGAGATCTGCGGTGGGAGAAGAGTTTGTCTTGACATTTAGCAGGGTTGAATTGTATTCGCCATTTGCCCAATCAGAGACTTGATCGAGGTGATTTTGAACGTCAAAGGATGCGTCATCTAGTAATTGGTTGGTTGAATTTATGACTTAGTCGCCAGCAAAGAGAGAGAGAGAGAGAGAGAGGTGTTTGTAATGGTCGGTGCGTCAGTTTTGAAGGCACAGCTTACCCCAAATTTTAAGTTTAGAAACATCATTTTCCACATCAATCACTAATTATTGGAAACTAGAATACAAAACTGAAAAAAATCTCCAATAGATATCAACTTTACATTATCCAGATGCACGATCAGATGATTCCTTTCTTAGAAGCGAACTCCTTATATATCAATATCAGTTAATACACAGTGACAGGTCCTCGGAAGGAGGTCAACCGCTCCTGGAGACAACACGTACTGTGATTTTATTATACGTTAGAGATTAATATATTCTAGTACTTGAAAAATTTCGGAGAAAAAAATTCCGGAGACCATAGAAATCTTAAAAATTACTCTGACGAAGTTTTATTCACGCCTAAGGTAAATAAAGAATGGAACCACATAAGAGTTTACATTGTGGTTTTATGCTCACGCAATGGATGGTGGAACCATTGTTCACAAGTACAATTAAAAGTGATAAAAGTTCTAGAATATATTAAATTTGTTAATTAACCGAGTTAGTTTGTTAAGTTCTAGAATCGATTAAATTTGTTAATTAATCGAGTTAATTTGTGTCTAGAATAAAATAAAATTGTTATTTAACAAATTATAAGATGTAACTCTCGTATAAAATCGCGGCACGTTATTTCATCACACCATACAATGTAAGCTGAGTTTTTTAAGAATCCACGTTCTAGGTTTAATAGCACAAAACCGGGAAAGGCTGTGACTTACGCCTCCAGCGACCTACTGATGGGAGGGGGGGGTGTTGGATCCCGCCAAGTGTCGGAAATTGTCTTGATGTGTTTAGCAACGGCGATTTCGTGCCGTCTGCCGCAATGGAAGTCGTAGCGCGACTGTTCTGAACAGTGATTTCCGTAGCTTCCCTCATCACTTCCAGGTGAAGAACAGGAAAGCATCCTATGCAACGGGCCGTGCCAATTATCAGAACACAGGCTTTCTAATAATTCATAACCCTTTATTAACATCAAATGATTAGTTTCGCAATATACGAAATGCTATAACAAACCCATGCTTTCCTGTAAACTACTTTCAACATTAGTATGACGCTTTTTGCAGTACGAATAATCAAATTTAAACGAAAATTACAGTTCACTAGTAAATCACTAGTACAATATAGTTCACAAAGTGACAAAATTTTTAAAATGTTACATTTATAAACGTCGTATGATATTTGCATCGTGACAACTTACGATACTTACGTCGTAAATACCTACTGAGCATTCCAACGTTATTCACAATCACGTCATTCAACATCTTGAAATATCCAACTCTTCCCAAAATCCTTTAAAGAAATGAAATGCCATTTTTGACAGCTTTTTTTTCTCTCCTGCAGAAACGACAACGGTTTCACACCTCATTTTATTCTGTTCTTACCTGTGGACGACATTATTACACGACGCATGTCAGCACAATAATTGTCACTAAAAAAGGTTTCTTATTGACGCTCACAACAATGAACCTATACATAGCTTCACCACAAACGATAAAAGCACAACAATTAATCGCGATTTTTTTTATTTATTTCATTTTATGTCGCATCAACTACTACGGTTATTAGCGAAATATCCTGTCGCAATAAAATGTCAGAAATGACAATTGAAAGTTGCGTGCAGCCCACAGGAGGCCGGGTGTGAAAGGGTCGACTCGCCCTTCCATGACAGCGCGCCGTTCGTCGTCCAGGGCGCGCGGTGCAGCGCTGCGTGCGGGGTCGCGCGCGTTCGCACGCGCTCTGGCAGCGCCTTATCTGCGCGCGGCCCCATTAGCAGGCGCAGCGCCCGCCGCTGGGGCGCAGATAACCGCGCGCAGCGAAAGAGCGTAGCACGCTCGCAGCGCGCGGGCGACGGTGAATCTTGTCGGAACAAAAAGCGGCTCTTCCAACAGATTTCCCGCTCTACGGGACACAAATCTGGGGAACGGCCACTTATCAAGTTTAGAAATAATACGTTGCCAATCGAAACCTTTAACGCTCCATGGTTTATTTCAAATTCAACTATTCACCGGGACCTCAATATTGCAACAATATACGACGTTATCAAGAAACAGTATCAAATATCAAACGAAACTAGGTTATAAACTCAATTACCGGACAGCACAAATTTTATACAACAGTCATTTTAACATATGTCATCCTAAATTTACCGTTACGTTTAGCCTGACCCTCAAAAATCAAACGTATCTATTCCTTGTTTGGTAGTATCTAATTCATGAATATTATGTAATTTTCTGTCTCTTACATTCATGTTAATGTATCGTATTGCAAATAATGTTATGAAATGAAATATCATGTAAAAAATACCTAATGTTCCCCTGAAACATATGGGCAACCAAACAAACAACGTTTTTTTTTTTCCTGCTCGCCAATCGTTTACAAGGGTATTGTATTGAAATGTGTTGGAGAGCTCATGGACTGAAAAAATTACCGTTGCGAAGATATTAGAAGTACATCAAAATCAATTTGTGCTTTCATTTCCAATTCACATTTGGTCGTGGAGTGACCTCAGAAATTTTGTAATATTTATTGTTTTCCTATATTAGGAGTCACCACTCTCGGAAAGTCTGTAGAAAACCATCCCGGAAGAACTGATGCGGGAGAAAAGCAATGCTCGCATCTGGCGTAAATGCAAAGACAGAATCCAGCGATGTAAGAGCGCGATGTCCGGATGTAAGAAATTGTCGTGCGTCTCAGTCCCATGTGAAAATCATAAACAATTTCTAAATTACGTAAATGCATACATCTCTTTATCACTATTCTCACGCCGTTCACGGTTAAGTTTATAAACGCTCGTTGTCATGCGAATAACCACGGCTAAACTGCAAAACATCTGTGGGGAGATCTCTCATTAATATTTAGAACTAATACATCTTTGTAATATCTCCTGCATAGTAACTGTCTTTTTATACAAGAATGTGCCCACAATAAGAAACGTCCCCTCAGAAAAGCCCGAAAAATCTCATAATTTATGTATCTTGAGGAGAGAATCTCACAAATTAAGAATCTTGAGAAGAGAGAACCTTTCCAAAAACTGTAGACGAATTGCTTAATAAAGCTTACATTGTGTTATTATTTCAAGCTCTGGCGCATGTCAAAATACGATACATAAATTCGAAAGGCGATGTGATACATAAATTCCATAGCGAAGTGCATCGTTCCACTCGACTCACTCCTTTTCATATTGACCCAGTTTTCCTGCGAATCATACACAAAACAAGGGGGCGCTCCCGGCGGTGTTTGTTTTCTATGCAGCTCGCCGTGAAGTTTACAGAGGAGCTGGAAGCAAAACCTCTCAGCGCGTAACAGATGCTCCCGCGATGTTTCCGAACGCTACTGTGTCTGCCCTGCGCGGCGCGGAGCAGGTGGCTTCTCGGAATCGAGCGCCAACCTCGGCGCGCGCGGCGGCCGCCCTCGTTCGGCACGGTCGCCTCCCACGCCACGCCGCAACGCACCGCGCCGCACCGCACCGCACCACACCACGCCACACTGCACCACGCCACGCCACGCTGCACCATGCAACGCCATGCCACGCCGCGCTGCGCCGCGCCACGCCGCGCCGCACCACGCCACGCCACGCCACGCCGCAACGCAGCGCGCCGCACCGCACCGCACCACACCACGCCACACCACACCACACCACACCACACCACACCACACCACGCCACACCACACCACACCACACCACACCACACCACGCCACGCCACGCTGCACCATGCAACGCCATGCCACGCCGCGCTGCGCCGCGCCGCACCACGCCACGCCACGCCACGCCACGCCACGCCGCACCGCACCGCACCGAGCCTCGCCGCGCCGCACCACACCACACCACGCCACGCTACACCACGTCACGCTACACTGCGCCACGCCACGCCACGCTGCACCATGCAACGCCATGCCACGCCGCGCTGCGCCGCGCCACGCCGCGCCGCACCGCGAAGCGCCCGGCTTTGACAGAGCGTGCGGGCGGCGAGAGAGCGAATCACTGCCAGCGAGAGACGAGACGATTGATTGATTGATTTAATGATTCCGGGCGTGCCATTAGTCCCGTAAGGATAGTTCATGTTTTTATTATTGCTGGTGGTGGTGGTGGTGGTGGCGGCGGTGATCTTTCCCCGCTGGATGGCGAGATCCGGCGTCGGTCTACACGTGAGCTCTCGGAGATTCTCATCAACTAGGTATCTCCCATCCGCGGGACGTAGTGCCAGCCACTCTAAGCTCTCGACTGGTCTCCCGGGATGTGTGGTAGGGCAGTCTATGTGTGTGCGTACGTAAGGGGTAAGGATAGGACAAGGAAGAGGAAGGAGAGATCGAGCGCGGTCCTTGGCCCGTTTGTAGAGGTATTGGTCCGCCTGGTGTTAATTGGTGCATCCACGGAAAATTAACCCATCAAGCAGCCACAGAAACATGATATACAACAGAAATGGGGAATAATAAGAGAATGAAAAATAGCGTTAGGAAAATAGAGAAATATAAAATAAAAATGGAGGAATAAAAGACAGAGAACGAACTCTATGGAAATCCTAAAGTTACTACCCAGAAAGAAAATACACGAAGGGAACAATTTGGAAGAACAAAAAGGGATGGAAAGGGAACTCGTAGGTTGGGCACTGGTAGGCGACTAAAAACAGGACACAATAAGAAACATAGATGAGCGATGGAAATTGCCGAAGAGCAGTATCTGTTGCTCGGGCAGGAAGAGGCGAATGGGAATGCAAATCAGCAGAGTAAGGGTATGCAGAGTGGGGCCGGAGCGGGGTTAGAGAGGAAAGGAATGGGAGCGTCCACGCGTCCAGACAGAACGAACCGGAAGGGCGTAGGCGGCGCACAGTGTTCCGAAATACGGCGAAAGGCACACATCAGACACGTAAATCCTACTGACTCAAAGAACGCAACTTCATCGAAATAGGTAATGAGGGAAACCTTTTGTATAGTCTTCATTAAAGTAACTAGAACAGAAATATAGCCACTAGTAACATTCCCACTGATTTCAACATAAAAATGTACGCAGCACTAAACCAATTGGGAATAAAAAGTAAAAAATAAGTAAATAAAAACAACAGGGTTTTCCTTTTTTCTTTTTTTTAATATACGTCAAAAGCAGGCAGAATTGACGTCCTGGCCATAGCGAGGCGGGAGCGCGGCTCGCCCAGCGCGGCGAAGACTAGACGTGCTCCGAGACGCCTCGCGCACGCCACGCCCACGCCCGCGCCCACGCCCGCGCTCACGCCCGCCGCCCCGCGCAGCGCTCCATCGATTTCCGATAGCGCGCGGGAGCCGGCTCGCGCCCCGCCCCCGCCCTCGGTGGCACTGCTCAGTCCTTCGGCCTCCGCCGCCGCCGCCGCCGCCGCCGCGACCGCCGCTCCCCGGAGGCCACTTCGCCCGCCGCCCACCGCGGCCCTCCGCCCCACGCAGCCCTCCGCGGCCCTCCGCGCGCCCTCTGGCTCTCGCGCCGCGAAAACACGGCGACACCAGTCTACTACAGCGCCCGACGGCGCAGGAATGATTTTGGTCCCGTGAGGGCTGCGCAGTTCGAGAGCAGGGCCGTAGCCACGATTATTTCGCGGGAGGGGCTTCCAAAATTTTAAAAAATGGATAGTACGAGATTATTTATAATATCTTTATTGGGTTTGTTTGAAAGAGATGCTCTTAAAAAATGAAACACCAACATGATTTTAAACATATTTAAGCATTAGTTCCACATAACATTACTTTGAAAGTTTAAAAACACAATATTTAATTTATTATTTTCTATTCCAATAATCCAAACTACAGGAGGCGTCAACTACAAAAGCAATTCTCTGATCTTCTTTCCAGCCATAATGTCAATCATTTTGTCCACAGTGATATCCCTATGAATTGAAATAATGGCTAGTGCACCGAGTCTGTTATTACGCATTACACTTCGTATAAAACTTTTTACTCTCTTCATTGTAGAAAATGATCTCTCCACACCAACAGTTGTTACTGGCAAGGTAACTAAGATAGTAAGTATCTAATAGTATGTAAATATACTGGATCGCAGTTCTCTAAGACTTTCAGCACCTCCAGGTTAGCATCTGTGGTGCAAGCTTTTTTACACCATAGTTCATACTCCACTTTTACTGCAGAGAGTGATGTTCTGTTATCAAAGTATGGAGCTAAAATTTCTGGCTTGTTCATTTCATGGATGGGTGCAAAGCCTGGAAGAAGCACTTGGAAACTTGGAAGAATATCTTCATTTGAAGTAAATCTGTCTGTATTTTTATACTTTCAGATATATTTGGGTAAATTTAAAGTAATAATTAATTAATTAAAGAAAAAAAGGATTAGAATTTCGGGGAGGGCTTCAGCCCCTCGAGCCCCTCCCCTCACTACCTGCCTGTTCGAGAGGTTACTCGCCATTCGGAAAGTTCAAACTGTCAGTCTCTCCCCGTCTGCTCTTTTAAGAGAAAGACTTGTTTTATTAAGTCATGACAACAGAACTGCGGTCCAAAGCACATAGTCTTCCAGGCAAAGTTTTACATTTACCATTGCCTCAACGTTTATTGTCATTGCAGTCACATTGCAGTCCCCCTAATGTTGATTTTACGCCGTCGAAGTTCCGATATAAGGGCAAAAGAATCATCCAGTACTTGTCCGTATTACTTCAGCGAATGAAGAGCGATGGTCGTCTGATGGGTTTTCGTGGTTCATAAAATATTACAATTGTGGAGCTTTTGGCGGAACATAACATTTATGACACTACATCACATAACATCTTTTCCCGAAAAACAAACATCTCCCAACACCCGGAGCTGGTGTCGTAAATCTCCGTAACGACATAAGAGTAACTCCCCCCCCCCCAAGATCATTGCGGATGCTCGTAACCGTCAAGAAACCGTCGTCCGACCCGACGAGTACAAAGCCACGCTGAGGGCAGCGGCAAACAAAGAAGGAAAAGAGTACGACAGTAAATCGGTACACGTTTCCTCATTGGTTAATGTCCTTGGAGTTATGGTAATATTTATAAAACTAGTTTTCAATAATTAGTAAATACAATTTAGGTGTATATTTATAGTAAACCCTTGTTAATACTGAAATAAAAGCTATTTCTTACAACGAAATCGTAAAAATATGTTTTTTCACTTAGGACCACGACATGTAAACTAATGATTTGTTGTTATTAATGTTAGTTATGGGCTTTTAAGTTCTTAGATATGTAATGGCATCTCTTAGTAGTGAAGTTAGTCTCTTAGTTATGAATGAAAGTTCTTAGAATCCGGATATTCTTAACGAAACGAATGCTAGTTGTCAGTGTATAAACTTCATGATTCAAACGATCTATTTTCCTATAGGAAGTTAGCTCTCAACATTCCGATCATGTTTGAAGTCGATGGACAACGCCGAATCAAGTATTGATCTATCAGCCGCAACAACTTTCTTTACAGAGGAAATGCCAAGTCATCATCTCAGTCACGACTGTTCACGGTATGATTCCTGTAGCTGATAGGTCTCTATTTTACGAGCCTATTATTAAAGTTTATAGCTTTATATGTGCCATTGTTCTATTATCCCTTTCGTTAATTTCGTTACTCAAATAATCGTGAGTCTATTCGAACACAATGTTTTCTGCCACTACAAAATATATGGCGGTACATTCTGCACTAAAATAATCTCAGATAAGTTATTGTTGGAAATATTTGTCAAGAAGAAAGATATTTTTTCGTAATATTTTGTAGGCCCTAGTTCTCACGACGTACAAAAGGAATTGAGTGCATCAGCCTCTGAAGCTAATATTGTTTGATCAAAGTTTATTAACATGAGCAAAATTAAATATTATTTAAAAGTTGTAATCATACTTCTATAAATAGGTTTGAACTCACCACTGGCTCGATTATATAGTAGTAAACAAGATTCTGGAACATAAACTTACCTGCAAAAAAGAAAAAAATAACGATGAGTTATACAAGATAATATTATACTTAAAACAAATAACACACCATAAAGGTCAATTAAAGTAAATTCAGTAAAATATTGATGTGTTCACTGGCGTAAATTTTACGCCTTTTGTCACTTAGACATTATGAAGGATGTGTAAACTAAAGGTATTTTCCTACGTAAAATAAAGGATCAACTTAATTGTATGAAAGCCTACATAAAATCTTATGTAAGATAGGAAACTTGCACTGAGCTCAGAATCCGAACTTCAGAAGCTAGAAAAGTGTGTAACCTTGTATGAAACCACCATCTCTTACGATGTTTGTAACTACGATGAGAAGATTTTTCAAAACTCATCCCCTTAATACAATCCGCAAAGCATCTCGGTATTACGGGTTGTAGTCCAGCGGGTGGACGGGCAGCGAATAGACGTGGCGGACGGGGCCGGTCGCGGTGAGTGCAAAGTGCCAGCGATGGATGCAGCAGACGGGAAGATCCAGCCGATCATTTGCGTGGGAGGGGGGCATAGTAGCTTTTTGTTCAGTAATAAACATATATGTTATTATATTGCATATTACTTATGTACAATAGATATCATACAGAATTATTGTTTAAATGATTACATAACTCGAATCAATAGTGCCAAATACAGGAAGGTAAACTCTGGGCCATGGCCCCCCATGCACCCTCGGAATCCGCCAGGGATGGCGGAGGGCGGAAAGGGTGGGAGCGGGGGGAGGGAGGAGGGGAGGGGCAGGTCGTGAAGAGGTTGGGGGGGGCGGAGCAGGGTGGGCAGGTGCAGTGGGATTATGGGATGACAAGGATGTAAATAAAATGACTTCCATTTTACACTATTGATTTGAATTCATTTCATTTCCTGACTAACAGATGATTGTGATAAATAAACGGGCAACGGAAAACATTCCGCTATTAAAAAATAACAAAAACTACATTAAATTTTCTGTCGAATGATACTGGCCGTACATTCAAACATTCATCAATTTTCTTGTATAGAACACACTACAGCCACAAAACATCTTTCCACATAATGTTGCAAAATGTTAGAAAACTTATGTTTCTTCAAAACAACGAGCAACAAGCCGGTGAATAAAGAAAAAAGCATTAACTGCGTGAATGTTTTACCTAAACGTTCAGCGTTGGATTCGTATCTAAATTTCTGAAAACCAATGTGCCTGTTTTGTTGGTAATTCAAAATTTTCAATAAAACGGTTTGGGATTATATAAAACTCCTTCCTATGAGCTTAAGTTCAGAACGCCGTACTTCCAAATAAGACTTTCGTACTTCCCTGGGTCTATAAAAAGGAAAATAAAAGATCGAGAAGTTACCTCTCAGAACACTGCCGAATTTCCTATCGCAGGCACCAGCCCCTAATTGCGAATAACGAGAAACTTTCAAGTAACACACGTTTCAGATTCCGTGGAATGGAGGGGGTCATCTAATACGGATTTAATGGGAACTGGTCCCAAACTCTCGTCATCAGTCCATCCGCTTAGCATTTCCCTTGCAAGGAAGTTTGTTTGGATGGCATCTCCCTGCAGAAAGCGGCAAACCCCAGCTTCCAAACCCCGTCTCTTCAGCAAACGACCGGCATGTTGCTTGTCCCTTTTCATCCTTTCACCCTCCCACGTTTACATCAGTTTCCGCATTTGCACACACTCACCATCCATTCATTCATTCGTTCACATACTCCCTCCCGGCGTGCCAGCCCTCCGTTCGTTAGTTTCTCTTCCTTTCCTGCATTTCCCCTACTTCCACTCAGCCTCCCTGCATTTGATACAATACATGTCTACACCGGTCGAAGTCCACCCGACGCGTCGCGACATACAGTGTGCAGAGCACTAAAAATGAGTATTGCGGAGCTCCTGTGCAAATATTTCATATTTCCAAACACGCATTTCCTCTAAAAACAAAAAATACTCGTAACAATATATCTCCTCCAATCAAATAACGTTTTTTTTTTTTGTCTTTGAACATTGAATTTTATGATGGATTATCCACTTCTGTCCGAAGCCCATTTTACAATCAATGTAAAGTACATTATAAAGAGTTTCATCTTTCTCTGCAGGATCCCCTTTATGCAGTTTACGAAAATACTACGTTTTTATTTGACTGATTTATCGTTGTTTTCATGTCAATCCATCAAATGTAACCGAGAGCCGTCAAAATTGCAGCATTTCATCTCTTGTAATTAACAGCTCAATATCGCAAAGCAATTATTGAGTAACTGTATCTGCAAAAGGTTACGTTTTCGTGCTGTGCACCCTCATTCCGGTTCAGTGTGCGGCGCAGTCGCGAACGCACGCAGAATTCGCAACGACGTCATTAATTGGGGCACCTGGAAGAGCCGGCGAAGCGGTAATTGGCCCAGAAGAGCCCCCAGGGCCGGGCAAAGGGCGAGGAGAGATCCATCCCGTTCGATTAAAGGGGATGCGCCGATGCGGAACTTGAAAGCGCCGCTCGCGAGCGGGGGTCGCCACGACGTGCAAAAACTCGCAACGAATGCTCCAAAGTTCAACGGAGAGAGCTCATTTTTAAAAAAGCGTTCAACTACGTACAACAAAGATCCTTTTTCTTGCCTGAGAATCTTTATATTCGAGCGTGGAGGGCTCGCGGGAGAGGATCACAGAGGTTCGAGGAGACTGTGGGGAAGACAGGAAAAAGAACATTGCGAATGCCATCTTTTAGCTTTCTTCTAGTACCTTTGAAGATCTTAGAAAATTTGCATATCAATTTTGCAAAACAGAGTACATCAATTATTTCAATTATATACTGTGGCATTTAAACGTTTTGTTTTTTGACATTGGATCACACAACTGAGGTCAGCCATCCAAGTAACCCATTGAAATACATTTTATTTTCCTCGAGAAAAAAAAAGAACAAAGAACGTCTGACGTTGAAATAATGAATGAATGAAAATAAATTATATCTAAGACAAAATATTGTCAACAATTGGAAAGCCTTCCTTACTACGATTAACAGCGAAAAATGAATATCTCCATTTTTAAAGTACTTTGAAAATATATCAGTAAACAGTAGCAATGAAGACGGCCATTAATGCAATTTAAATCCCATAAAAAAACTAATGTGTGCGAGGCTCTTCCGCAAAAAAATTGCCATTCTCATCATCTTCTTCTTCTTCTGAGACTTTTCAGCAAGTATCGGAAAAAACGAAAACATAGGTTTCAGCCCCTCGGTTAAAACTCCTCAAATCAGGCCTGCCATCGGGTATCTCCTGTTTCCGGAGTAGCCTCCGACCCCTCCGTAGCGCCGCGCAAATAAAACACTTGTTCCCGCGCACCGCTTTTGATGTAATAAAAACTCAAACTCTGGCAGCTCCAGCAATCTGAACATCACGTTCCACATTCAGGAACAGAAGAAAAACATTTTTCTGCTCCTTTAGGCTTCTATTTAGAGGGGGTCGACATTTCCCCACATCTTCATTTACAGCGCTATCGTGTGAAACTCCCGTTGATGACAAGGGCTTAATATAAAAAGTAAATAAAAATACACTGGAACAGGTGAGCGCAGCAGGCGAGCTAAGAGCGTGTTGCTTGCGCAGACGGTGACAGGTTCCAAGTTGTGGCAACGAGGGAAACTTCGCATGAAGCGCTGATGCGGGTGCAAGTTATACGGTAGCACAGGGCTCATCAACTTTGGTGGTATTGTGTTGTTGCCGTAGTTTCAAGTAGCTAGAGCAAGGCCCGTTGGGAAGCAGGTTAAGGACCTTCGCAAGTTAAATACACCCTATTATCTATGCAGTTTAAAGGTCAAGAAGTTAGTATAACAAGATGTTTTAAGAGAACCGGAGCTGTTTTGATAAAGGTGAATTAAGAATTTAATCATCCGTAGACAACACTAGTTTGCTTTGATTACTTACTTTTATTATCTCCAATCTCCCTACCAATGACAAATGTGCCAACAAAACAATAATATCTTGAACCAATCGATACTACCTCATTTTCTTAATAAAAGAGACATCAAATTACACGAAATTTTCGAACACAAAATCATAATTCTCCCCCACTATGCACGTCTCACCTAATGACCAGTACTGCAATTTTTATTTCTCCTTTACCTCCGCACAGAAATACGTTAGTAATAGAATTACGAACAGAAATAATTTTTCAGTGCAAAATGATACGTGGAAAGGGAACTACTGTAGGAAAAGAAATCACAGCATCATTATAAACACAAAACGAGAGCAAACATCGTATTGTTCGTGACAATACGATTATAAAAATTGCTTCACATTCAGGAGTTTATGACCCGAATAGAATGGGAAACGTGTGAGTTGTTCATGTCAACAGTTGCACCAATTCCCGCGAGAAATGGAACACACGCAAAGTGTCCTGTAAGTCTCCACGATCTCAGTCTCGAGAGGAACAATGGAATTCCTTTCAAGTAAGTTATTCATCACAGAAAAAAACAAACTTGCAATTCCGCGGAAGATGTGCAGACTCAAAATTGGGGGAACATCCTTAATGGCAAAGTACAGCTTTGCCCAAGTTCATCGTTCCAAGGCGAACTTCAAACACCTGCAGGACGAACGCATTTGACTACTCCGAAATCGCCACTTCTGTGGCACAGGCTCCCTCTTTCAACCGACAGTTTAGGATCAGGAACTCACGGCGGGAAAAGGACGCATCAAAGAGACTGCAGCGAGGAAAAAGTGGCCGAGGGAATCGGTTCGCTTTACAACCAGTTCGTTTCAGCGAGTTATATTCTCTACTTCGCCGTTCCATATAATACGGGATTAAGGGTGGTGGTAAAACACCCCATTACCGAAGCAATTTAAGAACGGCCCCTAAGTCAGTCTGCAAACTTTCTTAAAAAATTTGATTCTTTCGAACATTTGCAACGATATTCCTGGCGGCAGACGTTGTAACGATCCTACTGAAGGGGAGAAAAGGTTTTGCAAGGAGCAAGACGACGAGGTGAAATACTACGGTAACTCTGGAACATAGGTCAAAGGAGGAGAACAAGTCATCCTCGGGGGGCTTTCGGCGTAAGTAAGAAGTTCCTAAATATGTCAGCAATTCCTCTGACATGCAAAAAGTTAGTGAAGGTGAGCAGCTTGTTTTTGGAGAACTCTATTACAAATGATTTTTTATAAACATGCAGAAAATCAAAGTAAGTTTACAAGAAAAATATAGTTCTTAAAAAGATTTACTCACACAAGCAACATTAAAAGAGTTTAAGGCGTCTTTTATGGGCTTCGCACTTGTAAGGTCGATGAAAATCCTATTAAATCTGAAAAAGTCTTTCTGAGGCCAAGCGAAGGTTCGCATTTATTACACGTACGCTTCACATATCACTTTGTAGTTAAGATCAGCGACCACTTCAATTGTCGGTTATATTCAAATTAAATGACAAGGCGCAGGCCTCAGAACTGAGAGTCATCTTCTCAAATGAAGACAATTTGAATTCAATTCAAAGACACACGATTGCAGAAGTCAACAGGAAACCGCTGGCCATCGAGACTCGTGGGAACAACAGGGATCCCGACAAAGCAAGCGATAATGACGACACAGACGGCAGAATACAAGAGACCCGACCGCAAGAGCAATAGCACGGGGTGGCAGCCTGAACAGAAGAGATGGCAAGAACGCCTCCAGATACAGGGCAGGGCTCGTCAAAGAAGAGAGAGAGAGACGCGGCCGCGAACACTGCGATTGACGGCGTTGGAAATGGCGCGGCGCGGCGCGGCGCGGCGCGGCGCGGGCGGAGCAGAATGGAGGACGTGGATTGAAAGCGTCGCCTGCCCGACACAGACGGCGCGCCGTCGGAGACAAAGCGATGGCGGCGGCAGCGGTGAGACGAGGACGGCAGCACCACTTACCACCGCGCCGGAAGGGCGCGCCAAGCAATCACGCTCGTCTGATGGTCACGCCCTCCCCCTCCCCCCTCCCGCCACTCGAGAGGCAGCAGTTCGCAAACTTTCTCAGCCGGAGTGGACATCGCGCTGGGCCGCCCGTCCCGAAAAGCTGCTAGAGAACAGAACGGGCAATGGGGCAGAAACACCACGAAGGAACCCGGCAAGAAGTGTCCAATATAACGTTTTATACACAAAATTATATTCACTGAAATCATTTGCTCAATAACTTAGATTAAAAACATATAACGTAGTACCCAAGGCATTTGAAATAACGAGAAAAAATTAGTCATTACAAACAAATCTGCTAGCTGAATATAATACAAAATAATCGATCGAAAAGTAGAATGCCTATCAAGGTTTATTACGAATCGTTTAAACTCGAAGGTAGTTGAAGAAAAAGAAGGGATAAGAGAGAGCAAAGAGGAAAATGAAAAGGGTTTGCTTGTTGACACTAACAAGCAAACGCTTTTCAATTACCTCTTTAGCTGGATCGGCCCATAAAATACTCGCGTTATTTAGAGCGGAATAATAGAGAACATTAAAGGATTAAGACTGGCGGGCTGCGTTGTGGCTCCCGCCCGCGTCAGTACGGAAGACGTTCTTTAGAAATCCAGGCTATTCATCCCTAGAAAAAATATATTAGAGGCACAGAGATATCCCTACAAAATTCAGACAATTCTCTACATTTTCGCAGTCGTTTTCACGGTTTTGTTGAGGGGTTAAGTTAAAGAAAGGCAACAATTATGCACCTAAGCATTATTGTAATTTAATTGTTTGCTGCTGGGTAACGAAGAAAACGTTCTAACCTTTGCGCACAATACATACGCCGATCTCGGCCGCAGCTTTGCGTGAAGTATGTGACAATGAAATGAATGAGTGCTTCTTTAAATTTTCCCACTCAGTTAGCGATATGACATACATAGGTGGTTCCATAAGTTTCCGGCCTGACTTCGACGACTTCTCACTTCGTCTTGCGGAGAGAGTTACTTGAGTTGGATGCGGCGCGTGAAATCTCGTGGTTTATAGCTTCTTTACCTGTGCTTACTATTCACTCTGCAAAAAATGTTGTGAAGGACTAAAGCTTCAAGGAGTTGGACCACTCAGCACTGCAGTTCAGAATGGACACCCAGCGACCACTTATCAGAACTGAAGAAAAACCTTCGGGGAAAAGTTTACAAGTGTGAGGTGAAAGAAGCGGTTTTGACCATTTTGAGAACAAATATTCGATACATTTTTTCAAAGACCTAGAAATAAAGGATGAGACACTGATGTTGTCTGGTATCAATGTTCTTATTTAGAGCTAAAAGATCTTTTTCGATAGCTTAGGTATCATCACCAGAGCTATCTTACAGCCTCTTACAGCCTCAGAGGCTGTAAGATAGCTCTGGTGATGATAGCTAAGCTATCGAAAAAGCTTAGAGCTTTTACCTCTAAATAAAAACATTGATACCAGACATCAGTGTCTCATCCTTTATTGAAAAAGGTATCTACATTATCAACAGTTATACTAATAAGACCTAGAAATGTTAATACATTGATGTGAAAGGTGGGGTGGAGTAAAGAATGATTGAGATGAAAAGTTGCGTACTTTTTTCTACCAAAATTAGAAATTGGTGAGGCCAGAAACCAACCACGTACCACGAGATTTCGGAAAATTAGTGCCTGCAAGCATGTTGCAGCTGCGGAAGGTAGAATATTGCCAGATGCACTGCATGTCTTCAGAATCAGTGTAGGAATGCAGAGAATAGCGTGTGCGGCGAGGAAATAAAAATTAACGCACTTCACCTGATATGTCGGTCACGAGAGATGTGAAGGCCGCGCTCCCACTTCTACGAGTCAAACGAAGGCAGCAAGAGGGTCCGCGGGATAAAGCAATCAGAAGAGCTAACGAGGCGGTACTGCCAATTCATAGGAAGATAACAAAGAACACCGGATGAATACCGCAACGGGTGGCAAACTGCAAGAGAAACGGCATGCTAGATGATGGTGAATTTGGTAGGTGATGTCGTCTGAAGAGGAAAAGAATGCAACGAATAGTGGAGGCACTCGGATGAGAGTGCAGAATAATGAGGTAGAAAGAGAGAGTTTATGGAGGTCGTAGAAGTTGGTGATAGATATGATAAATCTAGCGAGCAAACGTAGAGTACGCTGATGGGAATGGAGACAGTACGATCCCAAAAGATGAAAGCACCAAATGGTGGAGTAGGCTTTTAGCAGAAAGATACGACACAGGGTGATATCACGCAGTAATGGCGGCGAATAACGACTGCCAGTGATGGCAACGGTGGCTAGCGTGCAGCGGCAAAAGGTGATTCGCAGATACCAATCGCAGGGGTTGCGGTTGGCGGCGAAGAGGAGGCGGCGACTGGCGGTCGCTGGGCCCGACGTGGGCAACGACGCCGGGCGGTGGCAATGACGGCGTTTCCTGCTTCTGAGATATCGATTTCGGCAGCGGCCACGACTGCGGCAGTCCAGCATTAATTTAGGTGCGCACGGCGTAAGCCCTGCTGCCGCCGCCGCCGCCGCCTCCGGCCTCAGCCTGCTAAGGAACGGGGCTTCCGAGGACCCTCCACTCGAGAACGAACGAACTTGGTCGCCGAGATTGGGAATTTCCTGCAAATCCTCTGGCAACACTGTAGGGGGTTGTGAAAGGCTTATAGTTTTGCCGTACAAACAGGCAATCCTCCTAATACACAGCAGTACAACCTCGACTAATAATCATTAAAGGGGGAAAAACCTTACATACAATAAATTTAAAAAGTAAGGAAAATTATTATAAATTTTATTTCGATCATTGTTTCATTTTTTCATTTCAAATCAATGAACATATACCGGAATAATGTGCCTTCAGACTCGACGTTCTTAACGGTGAAAGGAATGATTCAATTATTCTAAATATGCCGAAGTGTAGTTTAGTATGCAGAAGTTTTCCACCACGGACTGCGCGCCATAAACTTCACATTTAAAGAGAACTCGTTTCGTTTCCCAGGTCACGGTCAACCATAAACTTATTTTTAGACGAATTGCACGAAGACGAAAATCCGACCGTTACAGAAATAACGTTCTGTGCATCTAAATGTCGTACGCCAAAGGCATAAATAAGTTCCTTACAAAAGACTCCCAGAAAGTGCCACGTAAAACTGGATTACGTCATTCGCGAGAAATGTCGAGATTGAAATCTTCAAATGGCTAAAACGACAGGAACAGGCAGAAATACCTTCATAGTTACGGCGGTCGGCGTCGGTCAGGGATAAATTCGACCCCCTCTCGAAATGTAGCAGAGGCAAAGCAGAAAAATCTCTTACATTTTCTCAGACGCCATGGATCTAGTATAAAATCAGACACCACTTCATTAAAATCTAATTTTCCCTTGTGCCTTCAGGAGTCCTTCCGGAAACAATGAATGAGCCACGGCATCCTACCCCAGCCAACGCCTTGCTTTCCCAGCATCCGGTCTGAGGAAGCGGCCCCAACACAGCACGCGCCTTACCAGCTCCAGCAGTCGTCGTCCGAGGAGTAGTCGTCGTCGTCGTCGTCGCTGTGCGCGGGTGCGCGCGCGCGAGTTTGGAAAGCGCCCCTGAAGAGGTCCATGGCGGGCGGGGGGGCGTGGCCGTGGCGGTCGTCGTTCGTCGCCGTAGGGAGCGACCCCGCGGGGCGAGGGAGCGCTGCTTCGCGCGCACTGAGCTGAGGCGCGAGGGCGTCCGACCGTCCCCAGCGCAGCCGCCGCCGCCGCCGCCGCCACCGCACGCTCTCGATCGCCCGTTTCCGCTCTCGCCCCTCCCGCCAGACGCACACTGGGCCCGAACGGAGCAACTGTATACTTGGGTTTTTATTTCTTGGCGCTTGAGGGCCGGTCTTCACGATGGAATATCTCACGGCGTTTCGCGTCTTTCTTGGTCGCGTCGCTAGATGTCGCATGATTGCCAGCACTACTCGATACGGTTGCGATCATGCGACATCTAGAGGCTCGACCGAGAAAGACGCATAATGGCGTGAGATACTCCATCGTAAAGACAGGCCCTCATGTGCCAAGAAATAAAATCCCTAGCTGAATAGCTGGATTTATTAAGGTGGAAACGCCCTGGCTACCTCGGTTTGATATTGTTTGTTCGGCAAGCTCATGCTTGCCCATTCGTCCTTCATTAATTATCCTTCACATTCCGAAGTTCTAATCATGGAACAGGGAACAGAATCCTCCTCGAATATACAATAATGACTAGAAAGATCTGTACCTTCGTGCTGTGGGAATCACCTGACACATAGCCCGAAGTTTGCCGAAATAAAAAGTTAGTAACGTAGAATCTCAATCTGTCACTGGCGGCAGGCGGAATGGGCATTCACATTTTACGAGCAGGAGAAGTTATTTTTATGATGAAGTCTCTCATTCATTAAGAGGCAATTCAAATGTAATAAAGAAATTAAAATAGAATAAAATGTATCAATTCTTCCAAAAAATACAGATTAGAATACACTGTAAAAAGATATAAAACACTCTCAATATTATTCACTTCCTTGTTGAATAAAGCAAACTACAGGGGGGATTTGGACATCTCAGGAAATCAAGCAAAAATAATCCGACTAACAAAAAACTTCGAAACATTTTACAAAAAAATATGCACATTTATTTAATAATCTTATTTCATTTACCTGATTTA
Organism: Acheta domesticus; assembly: GCA_031308135.1. Classification (NCBI taxonomy): domain Eukaryota; kingdom Metazoa; phylum Arthropoda; class Insecta; order Orthoptera; family Gryllidae; genus Acheta; species Acheta domesticus. The sequence goes on along the minus strand of JAHLJT010000631.1, from coordinate 263,630,424 downwards.
AACATCTGTTTTATTTTTTTGTGGGTGGAAATGTCAGCTAGGATATCGCAGAAAATTCGCTACATGGCGTTATGGAGGCATTTCGGCGCACTGCGCACCGCCTGAAGGAGCGGGCGGACGGGGCAATATGGAACGAGCGAGCGTGGGACGGCGTGGGACGGGGCCCGGCGATGAAGAGACGGCGGAGAGAGGACGGAGGAGCGAAGCAAGGCGAGAAGAGGCGCGGGATGCGAGAAACGGTGCGATGGGGTCGCGAGGGGGAGGGAGGGGCGGTTGGGGACGTGGGTGGTCGAGCAACGCGCCGACACCGCCACGCAATAAAGGTGGCACAAAGAATGCGATGCCGAGGGAATGGTGACGCAGGGTTCAGGGGAAGAGATAGGGTTGAAAGGTCTGCTTATCCAGAGTAGAAAAATGCGGTAAAGAAAAGAGCGTTTTGGAGAAAAAAAACAAAAAACAAATCACAATTCGCTGTGACATTCGATTGAACTGGAGTTTGTTATGATCGTACGTGACTCACAGGGCAAAATTATGAAACAATCCATTACTTCCGAATAGAGTAATAGAGATAAAATGAAAATAAATAAAACTGTTCTGCGAAATTCACATGGGAATTCAAGACACTGCAGAAAATCGGTGGCGACTGATTTGTCCCTCTATTTATTCGTATGAAATGGCATGAAATGCAATTAAATTTCGTCGGTGATTCAAAACCAATACAAGAAACATTGCACAAATGCCTCTTTCCGTCCATGTAATAATGTTCTGATACAACTGGCAGCTACCATGGACGAAGAATGTTAATGTCAATTGGACGTATTGGTAATGCAACGTCCAAGACTGGATATTTATTGCTTAATGTGCTTATGGGCATTAATACTCTGGGAAATTTCGACGCAATATTGAAAGAAAGGTGAATGCCATATGCAAACTACATGCCAAATGAAATACCAGGTGAAAGTCAGATGAAACGTACACGCCAGATGAAATACTAGTGGGAAAATGTTCCCGTCTGTACATATACTAAGGGTTGCACGGCAAGCGCAGGAGGACGAAGCCCGAGACCGTCTTGCGTCGTCCCGCAATTTCCCGCCGCGAGCTACCGGCCAGTTGCTCCACATCCTGAGGCGGCGCCAGTGGAGGCGGCGGGGGCGACACGGGAGGAGGTATGACGGAAGCTGCTACGTCAGCGGCAGGGGAGCGGCAGTAAGGATGGCTTACGGCGGCAGCGTGGGCGAGGGCAGCGACGGAGGGGGGGGCGAGGGCGACGGAAAGGGCGAGGCAGCGTATGGGAGGGCAGGTGAGCCCAAGCGGCAGGAGAAGGCTTCGCGGGCGCGAGGCCGCGGGATGGCAAGGGCGCCGGAGGCGGCACCGATGAAGACGGATGGCGGCGGCGGCGGCGGCCAGTGATTCAACGGGAGGCGAACGCAGGGGGAGGGGGGGGGCAGAGAGACGAGGGGTTGATGCCGTCGCGGAGGCTCCCAAGAGACACCGCGCGCCCAGGACAAATCAAGACGTGGGCGCTTCGAAGGCGAGTAATGGACTGGAAACGAAACGTAGGAGCGCTCGGAACAAGCTGGCTGAATGAAACTTGTAGGAACCTATTAGTTAAAGACCTAGTGCGTACCATCTCAAAAGAACATAACAGCCATTAGTATTTATACACAAACCGCATACCTTTTTTGCCTTTGGGATATTTCTCTCCGGAATAAAACAGGAGAAAATATAAACAAATAATGAAGCACAAAATCTTATTATTCTGGGATGTTCCTTATTACAAAATGTCAAAACAGAGACATCTCAGGGCTTCGAAATATCAATACGAATTACGGCTGAACCTCTTGACCTTTCATAACTGGCAGAAAATGGATTTTATTTATTCCCAAGAAAAATAAACTACTGAAACACAAACCTCCAGGAAATAACCAATTGGAATGAAAACGCCGTCAGAATGTATATATTTCTAATGCTTTGTCATTAGGGGGCGGTGCCTGCCCAGCTACCATTCGTCAATGCAAATATTGCTATAAAATTATTGTAAGAAATTCGGTAATATGTAGCTTATGTACAAAATGTTTAACAGAATTTCATATCTTTCAATTCTGCATTCAAGTCAAATCATTTTACAATTCATAGTGATCGCGATTTATTAAAATGAGGAGCAGTGACACTAATTCACTGCAAACACGAGGAAGTAACTCTGGGTAGTCGCATGAGCCCTTCGACGGTAGGGATACGAGTGACAAGCAGAAATATTTTCTTCCACGGCACATCTTTCCCGGCATATGGGCATTTTTTGGGTAGATGCACAGGGGAAATGCTAGCACGCAAGAATTTTTGAAAGAATTTCATGGTAGCAGCAGGTTCCTGTTCTTTAAACAATAGTTTCAGACCAAAACGAAACAAAATGATCACCAATATAAAAAGTGAATTGCTAATATTTTACAATAACTGTAGTTTAATTTTTTTAACAGCATCCTATTTGGTTCTGCAAAGTCATGTTTCCTCTGAAAACAGGCCATAATGCGAGCGAAAAAGCTTTTTTGTTAAAAAACCCATACGATGAAACGTGATACGACGAAACGTAAAACATGCAGCTAATACTCGCCTTCATAGACTAGTTTCTAACTAAAAAATAATGAATTCACTACAAAGGGCTTACGAAAATATACGATTGGCGATACATTTATTCCCCGAAGCATTGCTCTTTTCTCTCTCTGTTGCCTTTCACTGCTTATTACACACTGCACTACATCTCACGCACAGTATTTCTTATCGTACACGACAACGCTTTTGCATTAACTAAAAGCCCAACACATTCTTCCATGCCCGATCGCGCCTCCCCGCCTCGTCATGGGCAGCCAGCCGCGGGAGCACCCGCATCGGAGGCCACCGGCCATTTCTCAAGCGCGGTCTTAATTTATCACGATAATGACAGCAATATTTTATCATCTGATCGCCGCATCGCGTACGCAGTTCAACGAGGGACACTCGATCGACCGCGAAAAAACCTGACAACGCCCGACAGGCGACAAGCCCCGTGGACCGGCGGCGCTTTTTTCACCCACACCTTCACGCACAATAAAAACGCCGCGCTCCTCGCGACGGTTTCGCGCCTGCCCTCGCGCTGCAACGAAATATGGCGGTCTTAAATGCTGCAATAATTGATCTGCGCTGATTCAAATCGGTGTTAGATGGTGGAGGCGCTGTATTTCATCTAGATAAAAGATGATTGACGAAAGGCGGCGAGATACAATAGATACGTAGAACAAGACAGGAAACGTGTTCCGAAGATAATATGGAGAGAGATTGTAGGGTTCACTGTTTGCAATGACAGTACCTTGTCGGTGATAAATGTGAACGTTTGAGCCACTACTCAGTCGTCTACTGCCAAGGAAAGGAAAATCATTATTCTTTCTTTATTTCTTACATTATTAAATAAGATCTCGGCAATTTCATGTTTTCAAAAACGTGTTAGACTATCTCAGCAAACAATTACATTTAAGAGCATGCAAATATAATAGAAATGAATTTACAAAAGGCTACGATAAGAAAAAGAAAAGGATAGGAGTTTATTTTAGCGACTATAGTAGCGTGGAAGTTCTTATTTCCGAACAGGAGGAACAAAGTTCTTAAATTTCGTTTTCCTACACTCCGATCCTTTTAAGTGCATTCGATTCGGCAGTGGTCGAACGGCTTAGAAATTACAGTTGCTTTCGCAGGCGGCAAACAAATTGCGGGTTTTCTAAACAAACAAGCCAAATGGAAGGTAAAGAAAAATCTACATTAAGCAGCATTGCATTAAAAAATACGCATTGATCCATACAACAGACGACAATAGTACCCAACGATCACATTAATTTAACTTAACGTATTTCCCGCGACAGCGTAGCAATCCGAGAGTGCCTGTAATGTACAGGGATTACCACGAAAACGTTTGTAGAAATGAGTGACACACGATTTCTCGCATATGAACACTAGAAGATAATACAAATCTAAACTCACTATAAGATCATGTCCTTCAATTATTTGAAACTGTCTCCAGCTTGGATCTCATTGATAGTTTCAAGGATAAAGCAGTCAGTGGGGGCGGAGGGGAGTTGATTTTTCTTTCCTTTTTCTGATGCAATTAATTAATTACTTCACAGAACAAATACACAATTCAACACCTAGTAAAATTTGCTGTCTTTTATAACGGATGTTCCCAATGGGGATCCTCTTCAACAATCCAGTAGTGCATATATTTTCCTAATATTTGACCGTGTTTGTGCTACGCAAGTGTAGCAGTTATAAATTGCGGAGCTTGGTGTTTAAAGGCGGGCGCAATTTGTTCTTAGGGAGCCAGAAGCGGATTCCTGTTCGTAGAGGGTCAGATATTTTACTTAGTTGAATACGTTCTCGAGAGAAAGTGTAGGTAATGTCGACTGATTACTTTGTGTCTTTGGCCGCGTCATCTGCTTTCGTTTAGTGCCGATGGTGTAGTGCATGTTCTTGGAAAGTGGCAGTGTTCCTCCCTAAATCGAACGTTAAACACCGGCCGATTTACCTAAAACCCTGCATTGCCTCTCTCTCCAGCGGCTCCTAGGATTTGAGTCCTGGGGGTTACGGATTTTCGATCCTAGCTCTACAGCTAGGTCGAATGTAGTCGCTGTCCGATGGGGAATTCTAGCGTCCGGAGTAGGAGGAGGAGGCTTCTTGCTCTGAGAGGTGGTTGTCTGTGGTGTCTCCTATATCAGTACCAGGCCAATGCAGAGCAGTGCCGTAACAAACTGGCCATGGAACGCGCACGATCTTTCCCTCCTCTTCCTTGACGAATCCTCTTCCCTCACATACACACATGCGCTATACTGCCAAGCATGTCGATAGCTTAGAGCGTATCCCGGCTGGGGGGTTTCCCCCCGCAAGCCGGTGTGTAGGTCGGCGCCGAATCTCACCGCCAGCTCCAGAGATAAAACAAAGTCTGCACTAACGAAAATAATGGTCTTAGGAGTTGAAGTGCCCCTGAAACAATCAATGGAACGCGTGATCCCTGGCCGACCTATAAGTGCGGTAAGGGTTTCTCTCATCCAGTTATTTTCACTATCAGGAGATACGCCCGGAGCAACGCCCCAGCCGAAACAAGCTTTAAGGTCCCGAGTGTTCTCCTAACACTTATGGTGGTGTATTGCTCGTGTGCATGTGCATGTGTAAGGGGAGAGAAGGATAAAGAAGAGAGGTTTGTGTGCGGTTCGTAGCCCTTTTGCTAAGGTTCTGCTCGGACATTCGCGTGGTATTGATTGGCGAAAGGGGGAGAATAGAAAAATAGTGATTAGCGCAGTCAGCCACCAGAATGCTCCTCCAGACAGCCGCTGAATTCCACCTGCGGTCAAAAATCCACCAATGTCGGAACTCGAACCTTAGAACGCCCCAGTCAGAGACATTGCAGCACTGGCCAGAGTTCTCTCACCCGGAGGTAATTCGGAGCAGAAGGTTCCTGAGATGCTGTGAAGGGAGGGGGCGTAGCGGAGCTGTCTCGAGATGCCCGGCGGGCGGCAGCGCGAGGTGACACCGCTTATCTTCCTGCGGCCGTCACCTACTTCGATACAGCTCTCGCGCCTCCGCCTCCGTCTCCGCCTCCGCGTCTGGCGCCGCGCCGTCCTCGCTTTGTCCTCAGGCGCACCACACCGCGCCGCCCGGGGGCGTGCCGTCGGTCACGTCCGGTCATTGCCTCACCTCAGCAGCCCAAACGCCGCCTTCTTGCGACTCCATTAAACCTTCTCTTGAACCGAAATCCTCACATGGAGACCGCATTTGTAGTCGCCGGGGAGTGAGATCGGTTCATTATGCGAGTTAAATTTAAAAATACTTTTCCTTTATTATCGTAGTTGTAATAATTTACGCGGCATTATTCTGCTCATTTCAGATGAGATCATCCATGGGGGGGTCATTATTCACTCATATCTATGATCAATGGACAAGGCCAGAAACCAACGTGTTAGATGCACAGTTCGCGTGCTGAGAGATCTGTATGTTTCCTGGTGTCTAAACCATGCAATTTCCATGTGGATAAAAAGCAAGGGAAACCTGTATTCTAGTAAGAAGATTGTTCTACACAGTAGAAAATTATAAAAATAAATTTCAACTGAGATTACTTACAAGATGTATTAAATGTACTGATTTCTAATAACTTTATTTGTTTTCTGAACGGAGGTTTCACCAATGATTATTTGCAAATAAAATATGCTACAAAACACACAAGATTTAGAACAATTCTATGGCTTTAAATATTCTACAGAAACACCTGAAATTCATTTAGGGAAATGACTACATCATCGATCATTCGCTGTACATTAATTATAATGCAAACAATCCATCAATGTTCTACGCGATGTAAATATGCGCCAATTATATCGGTATCACTCATGACAGCATGCAATCCTAGACAATACATTAGATACTCAGAGAACGAATCGTTTAATACAGACGTTTAATACTGTAATATACCCAAAGAGCCCACGATATTTGGCACGAAAATGATTGTATCGAGCCTGCCATTGCGAGGAGATCATACGTATTTGGGACGTTCCGGAAACCAAGAATAGACGTTGTTAAGGCAACGTGTGAATAAATATAGAGATTCAATGTTCCATGTCAAGGTGCAATAAACTATGACGTTTCGTCATGGCCCGGTCGTCATAAGAGGCTACTAATGTGAAGTAGGCTTTGGAAGTCTTGGTTTTGTGGAAAGTAACATTTTCTCAGTCTGATTAAAAGCAGGGGAGTCGTGAATATCAAATCATAAGCAGTATGCATCAATGTTAGTTTTCATTGTAATCTGGGTTATTTCCGTTTTTAGAGCTCTTTTTATATTTACCTCCAAGTGCGTATGAATTAGAATAAGCTCGTGCATCTACATCAAAAATAAATTAGAGACTCTTAACAAACAATTAAGTGGAATTATTGAGAAAGACGTATTTGAGAAACAGCACGGTCATGTATCAATTTTCTCAAGAATGCACCAAGATTGAACTGTTCCAGAATTTCACGATAGACGACCACTCCTCCCCCGTCAAGTTGTCCCGAAGGGCGAGAAGGGGGAGAAGTCTAACAATCAGCGCGCTTTGTACCACGAATCTCTCCGTAGCAGACATCGAGATGAATTCGAGGAGCTGCAGACCATCTGCTGCCAGAGCGGAGAATGCGAGTTCACTTGTTGCACCTCTTCGCCCAGCCAATGCCCCACAGACTTCGTCTCAAGCTAAAGGAAAATTTGTCGTAGAAAGCAATGACTAAACACTAGGAACAATTTGAGCTACTGCATTACAGATTCTATAGTTTTTCACAGGCTATTCAACACAGATAATTCTTGAATTTTAACAGCATGATCTATTAAAAAATTTATACCGAAAACGTTCAAAATTACCACATAGAACAGGTATATAAGAGATTTTGTTTTCACAAAAGAAAATAGCGTGACTTCTGACGTGAAGGCATATGTGAATCAAACAATAAACAAGGAATAGGTTTAAAAGGGCGAAAAAGAGAAGTTCTGGGGAAAAAATGTTGGTTGATAACTTTATGAGTTTAACAGAAAAAAGATGAGTGGAGAGTTAAAGAAAGAACTGAGAGTAACTTGACTGACTGATTGGAAGAATTAAGTACTAGTTGGTTTATAGTTTGTGGGAGAGCAATATTACTTAGCAAAGAATGAATATGGAACAAGAGGTCTTTTAAAGGGAATGGTAGAAGAAGAAATGATTGACTGATATCAGCTTTGAGAATGGATAATGGACGGTGCAAAGTGAATACGTTTATAGAATTAATTGCAAATTATCCATTAATTTTATTTTTTATAATGTGAAATTATATTATTCCTCATTTCTTAATGCATGGATGTTTCAGTATAAGCAAGGCTTGTCAAACGTGAATAAATAATAATTAAATAATTAATTAAATAATTTGTTTCATATAATTATTTTACAGATGCATGAAAAATTTAATTCACATTCTGTCCATCACTTTTATTTTAAAAAATGACGCCATTAAAATTTTTACTTTTGAAAAATCTCTTACATGTACCATTCATATTTTAAAAACTACTAGATTACTGCAAACCCTGCTCCACCTCACAGAATTACGCATTCAAATATTCCTCACTCAAAGAAGTAACCGTCAGATGTTTCGTATTCACAGAGCATAGATCTCGCTCTGTTCAAAAGCTGCGCCTCCTGACTAGGGCGTTCTCGCCTTCTGCGGAGTCATTTCCATTTGGTCTCTGCAAACACAGTCCATCTCCGTGCTACGCTCCCCGCGCCTTCAATTCTTTACTTGCGCTGCCCCGAAGCTGCATCAGGGGTCAGAGTTACAAGACTGAACTGGACGTCAAAACAGGCGAACGCATGTATGTATTTAAAACAGATGTGACGTAACTCTTTCACAGACACGAACTGCACAACTCTACTACATTGCAAAACTCACTGCAAATTAATTTACAAAGAGAATCAACAAAGTGAAGCGACGCGTATATAACGCAATTGCGCTACATGAAATATAATAATAGGTATCACTATATTCCGATTATTTCCGTTACCAATTGGCAAAGCGCAGTAACATGGGTAATGAGAACGAAAAACATACGTACATTAAAGGCATGTATTTTTAATTAATAAAATATCCAGAAAACAGAGAGGTTTTAATTGAGTAGATACGTTTTTTCTTGAATCCAACAGCACGCACATTTCGTACTGCAGTGTAGAGGAACTAAGTTGGTAGCCCATCATCTAAATACCGTCACTCTCTCCACGAGTACTGAAACCTAAAGTCCTTTCGTCCTCTAGGATTAGTCAAAATGTTACTGTTTTTTATCATATCAGTTCACAACAAGTTAGGTTTTATAATTCAACACATCTTTCACGGAGAAGCGCGGTGAACATGTTGTCGCCTCTGTCTCTTCACTTCTTCACATAGGTGTGGGTCCAAAAAATTTCAACAGAATTATTATTTTTCCTACCCGAGAGATACAACAAATTGGCCAGCCACGTCCGAAAACGCCACAAAAAATCATAGTCTGTTTCGAAGCAACGCCCTTCAGCTGTCGACAGAAACCGCATTGTTGGCCGGGGCGGGGCTCGGCGTGGGCGGGAGCGTGGCAACGCGAGGGGGAGAAGGAGGCGCTGTCGGCGCTCGTCAGACGCCGGAAGCCTCAGACAAATTGGATCATCCGTCTCTGAAAACGCCCGGCGTGTTCGGGCGACGGCCCGAGGCAGCAGGCGATAAGGACGCGGACGCTGCAAACACGCTTTGTGACGGCCGGCCTGGCATCACAGCCGCGACCCGCCCTCGGCTCGCGCGCCCGGCCCTAGCGCCGCGCCGCCGTCTGTCGCAGACGCGCGTGAAAAATTCACGACAGAGGCGCTGCGGAGTCTCATAAATTTTCATAAAACCTGGTTTCTTATTTGTCTACCGTATTCCTTTTTCTGGTGCCATGCACAACGGTGGTCTCGCGCCTGTGAGTTACGAGAACTCGTTACGTCGCCAAGGTTTGGGCAGTGCAAGAGTTGCGAGGCGAAAGGTAAGGTCAACTCACGGCTGAGCTGTCTGTCCATGTCTGAATCCTGAACTGTTTCGCTTCTTAGAAAAAAAAAAAGAAGTACCAAGACGTCGTGCTGAAGGTTTGATGAAAGTGTCTTAAACGTGACTTCTGTGGGTAACTGGAAATTCCCCATCATCTTGAATTCGAAATTTGAGAGCGATTTATTTCCTTCTTGACAATTTAGTTCACCACCGAATTGTGTGTATGATCTTCCTAAACAAACTTCGTGTAGGCTACTACTATTAATTTAGGTCAACAGAAACTGTTTCTCACTTCTGGAAATCTGAGTAAATTATTCAAATCGTTCAGGACCAAGTGTTATTTAGCCCTGGGCAATTTTATTTCCAAATTGCCTTATAACTGGTCATACCTCGCTTGGAGATTACCTAGAAATCGCAAGCAATGACTAATTTCTAGAAAAAAAACAAAACAAAAACAATCTTCTCCAACACATCTTCTGTTTACTCGTACATTTACCTCCGAACAACCGAGGCACACGTGAGCAAGACAACACTTTCTCGCTTATTACAGTAACTTGAATTTAAGGGGCAAATATAAACGAAGAGTATAACGTCAAGCCAAAGTAAATAAGAGATATGGCTCCAACTACAACCCATATCGATTGTGCCTGATTGGATCAGATGCTTTGGATCGATTTTTGACACATGTATCACTGCAAATTGTAAAAGTATCGAATGAGATTCAGGTGTGAATTTAGCATTTACAATTCCGCTGTTTACATTTAACCCCCCCCCCCCGATTAATCTACTTTAAAATATACGTTTCAGGTAAATTTAGAAACAATTTATAGAAACGTTTGAACAATTTGAAAGATTACTATTTATCAACTACATTCTTTCTGTACTTTAGAACGAAAATTTTGTCGATTCCCAGTGTTTGTGTAAATAATATGCGTTACAATTGAGCATACTAAACCCAAATGCCACATAACAAATAAAAAAATCGATATTGAAAGAAACAAGAAAGTGATTTTATAAGAAGTTAATAATTCTACTCATTCTACTTCTAAAAGTAAACCAGCTACACGTATCCGGGCGCATACGCTGCATAACTTTACATAATTCGACACCCAATAATGAAAGGGTTTAAGAGGTCCATTACCACAAAAAATAGGTGGATGAGCCTCATCAGTACCATAACTAGTTGCAGTCCACAAGGCCAGTTTTAGATTTGAAAAATCTGTGAACTTCATCGATCTCTTTTTTCCCCAAGTAAGTCGCATTTTGTCAATGAAAAATACAAATTTGTGTCTCCCTTAGCTATTTCGTTTAATAACAATGATCGTTGCCTTATCATTAACTTGAACTCATGGTGTACTCTCATGCATACTTCAAATCAAGCATCATTAAGGCAATATTATTGACTTATTTAATCTTTTCTCTATTTTCCACTTTTAAAAGAAATGATCTTCAATATAAAGATAGCATGAAGGGACATATTTGCTATCAAACAAGTATCCTTTGTCCAAAAAGCATAGCCCATTAATTGCATCAGGCAATGACCGGATGATTAGCTTCGGATAACCACAAGCGCTCGAAGCTTGTTTTCGCGAGATTCCGGGTCAAAGGCGATGGCCCCGAACAGCGTACAGAGGTCGATCGCTTGGTCAAATACACGAGTTGGAGGCGTGACACATTTATAATCTATGTATATTTAGCATGAGAATTTGACAAATATAAATTTTATCTGACTGAGTAATGAAGCTAATGATGGCCTTCGAAAAAGCCGAAAATGTAAACATACCTCCCCCCCAAAAAAACAGCCTGCAATTCTGATCATCTGAGTAGAAAGGCCAAACGAACGCGGAATATTGCCAGTGATCAGCTTTCTGCACAGAATGAAATTTATGACTCGCCTAACTGCAGAATTTTAAAAATTATACACATCTATCGATGATGAATACCAATGACAAGAAGGATAATAGGCATAAATCATTATTAGAGAGTGTGGTTTTTAATCACTTATTTTTGCTGTCTCTAAATTTTGCCCTTTAAATACAAGAAAACATTACATAAAATACTTTTCGTAATATTAAAAAATGTAAAAACATAACGAATATACGAGACATGCGCAAAATCCAAATTCCTCTTTTACTGTCTTCAAATAATCGCTAAACAACCTTTCACTCCAAATCACAATTCATAAATCAGTATTCGTACTTTTCCTACTCTGTTCTAGTAAACGGAACCCACTTGCTTTAAAAGCTTTGCACAGTAGGGGTAGACTCGCAGTATTTCGTTTCATCGCATCAACAAAATCAATTCCAACTGCGAAAGAATGCCGCCCAGTGCATCCATGGAACGCGCAAAGCGCAATCGTTGCCGCGCCGCGCATTCCGCGGACAGGGGCCACGGCGGTGGCGGGGGGTGGGGTTAGAGTGGCCAGGCCGGTCGAAACCCAGGCGGTGGCGGGGATGGAGTGGGTGTGTTTGGGGTAAAGTGGGTTGGGGTGGGGCGGGGCCGATCTGGGCAGCATTGGCGCGTGTGCGGCTCGGGTCGTGACGTCACAGCGCGGCCCAATTCGCATCCTTTTAAGCGTGAAGGCTCCATTTCCTCTTGTTTGGCATGCACATTTACGTGGGCGGGGACATGGGCGACGGCGTTAGTGGTATGAGTAAATTACCCCGGTGCACCGCGGGGGCTGGCAGAGAACCGCCGTGAAAAAGAAGCGGCAGAAGGACTGCGGGTAAGTTTAAGGCGAATGGCCGTAGGGATTGCCGGAAGTGCACAAGGGATGATCAGGGTAGGAGAAGTAGAGTATTTTCGTAAGCTGGGCGCCTCTTAAAAGTGAACTATCGTAAAACCCTTTGATTTTATTAGAAATTAAAGAGAAAATCATATGTAAATAGATAATATTTAAATATATGGGTAAATGACTCAATGAGCAAAAAGTAGGAAAAGTTTTGATTTTACAGACCTATTAGGACCCATTAGGCTCTCTTGTTATTAAACTTGTGGGAGAGCGATCAAAGAATGTGATGACAAGACTTCAGTGCGTTGAAAATTTCCTCAGTGGGCAGTAAAAATGAGAGAAAATATATTTTTTCAGAATGTTATTTTACTTCCGTTTCATTCCAAATATGTTCGTATGAAATATTAAAAGAAAAAAAAAGAGATAAATACTAAATACTATAATCAAATAGATATTGGAACAATAAATTCAATTTACTTTAAACCCTCTGAAATATATTTTTTCCATAATTTGTCTCACAATATTAAACCAAACCACAACCTGGAAATTATGATGCTGGAGTATGTCTGATCACTGGAAGGCATTACAAGAAAGAAAATGCTCTTTTCACACATGCAATTGGTACAAATTCTAGCGCTCGAATAATTCGAAGGGAACTGTAGCGAACTATGAAGTTTATGTTAGTTAGTTTTTTTAATTCAGAGGACAACAATTATAATGATTTTTTAAACGGTTGCACCTTCAGTCTGATTTTCGAAGCAATCGAATTCGCTTACCTATGGCAGAATGGACTGCATTTATTGCTTTTAATTTTCGGCATCCAAGGTCTTAAATAAAACACTCCGAATGAGTCCCTTGCAGACTGAAAGGACAGAAAGATATACATCGGTAGAAACGTTGATAACATTTTTTAGCAACATAAGGCCGAGCTTAGCATAAATGCCCAACTCACGCGTATTTCTTCAAAGTAAACTTTGCCACGTAAGCTGAATAACAATTTGAAACAATCGCTAGCGATAAGAAACTCAGAAACTGCTTGTAAGGATGTTTCGTGCACATAAATAACTATTTGATTCGTCTTCGAAACAAGATTGTAAATAACATAGATAATTTAAAAATCCGAATATGAGATGCTTAAGAGACGAACAGGCATTTTAATTTTCTAATGCCGAATTAGACATTTTAACATTCAGCAAATGTAGTTTCTATAATAAAGTAAATTCATGGAGTAAATTTACAACGATTCTAAGGGACCCGGTTTCAAAACCCAGCATAGCTAAGGATTTTAATTCAGGAATGACCAATTCAGAGCGATTCTAAGGTCCACTGAGCCTTCTTTCCAAATGAGTATTTACTGGTTTATTAACAGTAAATATTGGGTAACAAATATTCGGTTGAAGCTTGATGCTTACCACTCCATCTTCACAAGTCCTAAGACCATCTAGAGACGTAAGTTGCATTAACTGTACAGTCGGTCGTGAGAAGTGGAACCGGAAAGGCTGAAAGACAGTATTCCTAACATCCTGCAACCCTAAGCAGGTTAAATCAGCAGAACTAAAAGGACAAGGGTAATAAAACAAATTACAACCTTTCTCTATACTTGTATATTGTATCAACTGAACGCAACACCCAGTGCAACCAAAGAGCCAACGTCCAGACACGACCGCCGATAATTAAAAACAATCGACACAAATGAAGTGAAGGATGTATTCATACTCCAAGAAAAAGTATTTATTTACATTATTTTTCTACTCATGAGATTGTTTTACAAAAAAAAATTAACGACACACGACTGGTATCACAAATAAGACTAGGTTTCGACTTGGGTGTTTTGCTCCACATCGGCCTACTATAATAAAGTATTGTCTGTCTATGTCAAAAGCAATAAAATAGTTTGCCGAAAGTCAGATCTCTAGTCATGACTTCGTGAGGATTGGAGTTCACGTAGCGACGAGAGCGGAAACAAGATTCTTCGCGAATTGCGACTGGCGAGTGGTGCGGAGAGATAATAGAGATGGTGGAGAGGTTGAATTACGGAAGAGAGCAACAGACTTGCATCAGTTTAAGCGTGAATCGGCCGGGCTGGGAAAGTTTCACCTGTAACAAATGTGAAACAGAGCGGCAGGGTTTGTCGGATGAAGCAGGGCTAAGTTCCGGCGAATAGAGGAGTAAAGCGAGGCGGTTTAGATTAAATCGGAGCAAGTTAGGTCGGGGAGGAGGAGGGCAGGTGGAGCCACGGCGGGTGCAGGCGGCGGCGGCGAAGGAAGTTGGCGGCGGGTGGTGACTGCGGCGGTGACGTTGGCGGCAATGCCAATTAGCGGAGCCATCCCACCCCTAAGCTCGCCTCCGCTGGGAAATTACTCCCCCCCCCCACGCAGTGTCGCTCGCGAGCAGCGGCACGCGGCGTTCGTCCCCGGGCGCCTGAGCCAGCGACTTCCGCCGCACTTAACGCTGAGCAGCAGCTGCCACGAATGGCAGATCTCACCCCCTGCGCAACAGAGAATTAACGAATCTTTTATTGGAATCGGTTCCAGCAATTCATTTCATACCAACTGCTAGTGAGATGCCAACTTACTTCGTTTCATTCCACAAGCGTCAAAGAATATGGAAAAAAAGAAAAGAAAAAGGAACATAAAAGAAAAAGGAAAAAAAAGCAGCAATACCAAAAAATTTACTTTTTTATTTCACCGTCTTTATTTCATTCTTGATTTAACTATTGAATATTAATTCAATAACCTGCATTATTGTCCCGAATCCACAAATGTGAAATTACGCAGTACATTTTCAGAAAATATTTCTAAATTAAAAGGGGCAATGTTTGTACGCTAACTGTACTTTACAAATAAATTGTATGTTTCATACAAATAAAAAAATGCAACTATTTTTTAGCATTTTCAGAAATCTCAGAACGCACACCATCTTTATCCTCAACAAATGTCAAAAATATTTTTGAATGTTCATGTGATAAAATGGAAACTGAATATTCTCCCAATGACAAATAATTTCATAAATATCCTATTACGAGGGCACAAACAGTATGCTGGACACAGCGGAAACCTAATAGTTGAATTTCCTTGAAACATCGGGCAACTGTATCAACTGGTAACCGAAAAGAATCGGCGAAAATTGTAGGTCATCATTCATTACACGTATGTTACCGTGTAAGTAGCATATCGGCAGCAGGAGCTCAACAGGTTATGAACTGATAAAGTCCTCGTTATCGGCCACTTCCGAGGGTTATCTTCTTCGATCACGTCAACGAGGAAAAATCTATCGTTAACTCAATGTTCGTGAACATGTTCCAATATTCAAACCAGTTGGGCAGTCAAGAGTGAATAAATCAATATCACCTTTATTTGGCTTTAAACAAACAATTCGGAGAATATTTAATTAGAAATTCAACAGAAATAAAAACACAAATTGCCCTTATCAAATTGTTCGCAGTATCATTGCAAGCCAGTATAGAAGACTATATGTGCAGCGAGTAAAACGAGAAATGGCCCATAACTCAGCAAAAGCCCATTCAGCCCATAAGTCAGAAAAAGATGGAGAAAGAAAGAAAAAAAATATTATTACGGAAGTCAATTAGAGTGTTCTAGTTTCGAAATAACATCCCAGAGTATGTAGTTCCGGAGGTGCAATTATGCAGAACTTTTTGTTCGAAACCACGCACGAGATCGTTAGAATAATTGAGTCCGTTAACATGGTTACCCAAGAACACCACGGGAACATTGACAGGGGAACGAATGGCAACATATTCGAAAAGTACACAGGAAGTACAAAATCTGGTGAAATTTTTACCACGCAAACCTACCACACACAACGTTAATTTCAGATACTACTTGTACACTGAAAGATAGGAGTTAAAGAGTGAAAAGGTAACAAATTAATGACCTCATACGATTGCAGAAGATCGCATAGATTTAAGATGATCAGCTGCTAGTCCCATCATAGCCTTAGCAGGTAAGATATGTGTGCTTTTTGTTAAATATTTCTTTCGTAAGAGCACACGCCTGGGTGAGACACCACAAGATACTCAAGTTACAATGTCAACATGTGTGATGAGATGATTACAATCTCTCTAAAGTTACGATGGAGTCTTCCAGTCCTTCCCAACATACAAAGAAGTGCGAGAAAAACTAGGAGGGGGAGACTATGGCTCAAGCAAGTCTTACAAAACCACTGTACCTCGTCAACTGTCCACTTGTCGTAAGATAACCAGATGAAACTGTGCCGACTAAGAACCAGTTTTAAAGTAGTATGTCACGATGCGAATACATTTGTGCCTCTTGAACATTATTACACGGTAATCTCGTATCTTTCAGTCCTAATGCCGCGCCTTTCATGTATTATATTTCGACATTCATATAGATCTTCGAAAGTAGCAACCATTTGTTTTTATTCGCCTCTTATTTATATTCCCATTTACATTGTAACCGCGCCTCAAAACCCTGAAAAGAGCACTCAGTACAGCAGTCCGCACGGCATGAAAATAAGAAAGCCACGAGTGGAAACTGGAAGGGTACGCCGCGGACTAGCGAGTTCTCGCAGGGTGGCCACTCGTTTCCTGGAGCAAATTTCCCCTTCCCCGTTTTCCGGTGACTTGTTTATTTTTTTCTTGATATGATTTGTAATTTTATATTTCTTGAAGACTGTATTAAAGCAACCCTGAAACTAATAGATCATGTTTCTCATTTTGCTGTGATCAAGAATAAATTTAACTACATTTTCTCACCAAATAAAAATTGAGCAAAAGTTAATACTGAACTAATGGGTTTTAAGGAATTTTATTTATTTATGATGCGAGTGGAAAAAGTGTCACTTTATTTCCCGAGTAACAAGGAGGCCGATAGGCCAAGCGGCGTAATTCTACGAGCAAAATAACATCACTTTTACCGCTATCTTTCAGTCAGCCATACTTTTTTTATTTTAAGAATATAAATCACTTAATTGGGTCCCAGTTACATTAAGAACGAATCGTAGTTGAGACGAAAGTACATAATTTTTTTCTTCGTTGCATTCACAGTTTTATCTCAACATTTGAGCATCGTCTGACTTTCAGCACCAGTGCGAAAAAATGTACTTTTAGCACGCTGTGCACGCCCTAAAACCAACCATTTTCAGTAGGAGCTCTCTAAAATATCTAGTTTTATAACCCTCTCAAAATTTCCCCGACTTCTAACGATTCTTCCATAAATTACCTTATCCCCCCTCCCCCGACATTTACAGAGCAATTTCCAGAGATTTTCCCCGTTTTTCCATGTTTTGCAGAAAGTGGCCAGCCTGACTCGCCATCGCTCGTTCACCGCCCGGGGCGGCGAGGTCGGACCACCCGCCCCGCCCCCGGGACAAAGCGCAGTTGTGCCGCTGAGGCGCGCGCGCAGGGGATAACGCCAGGCCTTATCTGCGCGGCGCGGCGCGGCGCGTAGCGGAGTGGAGTGGGGGCAGGGGCCGTGCGACTTTCTACGAGCGGCTAAAGGGAAACGGTCGCCGGAGGTGATTACGGCCACTCGTCAAGACAAGCCGTGTGACAAGCAAGTGTTTGTGTCCAGAGCGACTGCTTACGTACGGACACGCGCTTAAACCAGTACAGGCTTAGGCTTAATGGGAGGAGATACGAACAAAGATGAATTATACTCTCCAGTTTCTGCCAGGCGCCCCTGAACAAGTCTCTGACGTAAATGAAATACGCAGTGTATTAGGAACTCAAGAAATAACCACCTACATGTTTGTCATTACTATTTGAAAGTAGTTTAAAATTAACCGCCTGCAATAGCAAAAGTGCTCAAAAAAATACTTGTACAACACTGCAATAACTTAAACATTTTCACAAAAACAGGCTTCACGAATACTGCAATAGGAGAAGTATATACACTGCAGAACAGTTCTTTACATACCTAAAATATAAACAATATTCCTGCTCCACAACGCAACACGCGGATAGCAATTCAAGCGGCCTCTTCCTTGAAGCCGGGCTGTCGCAAGGCATTACCAGTGAAGTAAGCAGTGACGCGTAGATTATCAGAATTGTCAGTACACGCAGTATGAAAACAGGTGGTATAACACTATAAAATATTTGCATTTTTCAATAAAAATCGAAACCGATTCATTCTTTTTGGATTTCTCCCGAGTTCCTGAATATCTAACGAAACCACTGATATGTTGCACATGTTGGAAGCTGGATATTTTTCTTTCAATTTCTGCGCGCATTGGAAATTACTAATACAGATATCATTCTCCTTAAAACAGGTAACAAGTTGGAGATAACTTATCCAGCAGCTAAATCGGTTTTTGCAGTATTTTTAATACATGTACAAACTCTCAAAAATAAAGATAAACTGGCAGAAGAGAAGTGTAATGGAGAAGCTGAATGAAAGTTTCAGGGCGGATTTCATAATCGGCATTTAAGGAATAAGAGAATCCTTAAACAATAAGTGATTGCTTGTAAACAAATGTTCAGTTGGAGAGGTCAAAATTTTACAGACTTTACACATGAACATGGAATGAGTGCTTAAATGATCGGAAATGTAGACACGTGACATTTGCAACAATTGTTTCGTGGTTGACTGACACCGAGTGTTCGTACTCAATATTTTTCGTAGAAAGAACGTCCAACATCACTTGTGCGTTTTGAGATGGTAATTGAATGTATTTTCCAATGGACTATACTTGTTTCTGATCAACCGCAAAGTATGAAGGCTTGGCCTGAAGGCAAAGGTAAAGAGGAGACCGAATAAGGAATACTTCAGGAAGCAGGCGTCTTTCATTTTGGAAGTGGTCATCTGTTTGAAAATTAGAGCCGTTTGTGAATACGAATCGGTCACTCAAGAAGCACTCGTTTCACGTTCCCACGGTGAATTGAAGCAATGGTCTTTCGAATGAACCTACAGATTAATGAAGGCCAAAAATTGTAAGAGTTCGACACCAACATGTTGAATTTTGTATTACTTTCGTAATTCATACTATTGCAGTTCAAAGCTGCAAAATGGTTTGTTTTCATGTTAAGTGTCATAAATTTATTTCGAAATTAATTTTAATAGCTGCTGACCAAAGATTACACACTTTAGAATAACTTGCGAAGAAAAATATTTCGCCCATGAAATGTTTAATACAAATTAATACTTAATAGCGAAGAATAAGAACATTATTGAGAGGAATTATTGGTCGTTAATGGTTAAGTTACAGGGGTTTTCAGTCATGCCACTACAATCGATTTGGAGGTAATTCCTCCGAGCACGCAATCAACCTGATCGACGTGCTCTTCGCGCCACGACTACTGCAACCCGACCCGTCAGTCAAATGGGCTCGCGGCGCGTTCCAATCCCCCAGAGTGTCGGAGGTCCCAGCGCGCTCCACGCCGGAACGGACGCTCCGCAGCGCTGCACGTGGCGCGTGGCCGACCGCGCGCCGGTCGGCAGATCATGCGTGCGCTGGGCCACGCACTCGGGCACGCGGGGATCCGCAGGCGCGACGTGGCGCAGTGTGTCGTGGGGTGGCACGGAGCGGTTTGGGGTGATGTGATGTGACGTGACGTGACGTGACTTGGCGTGGCGTGGCGTGGTGCGGCGGGGACGGCGTGGTGGGGAGTGATGCGGCGTGACGTGGCGTGGCGCGGCGTGGTGTGGCGCGGCGTGGCGCGGCGTGGCACGGCGTGGCGTGGCGCGGCGTGGCGTGGCGTGGCGTGGCGCGGCGCGAGCGGCGTGAGGCGGTTTGGCGTGGCGCGGCGTGAGGCGGTGTGGCGTGGCGCGGCGTGGCGTGGCGTGGCGCAGCGTGGCGAGGCGTGGCGCAGCGTGGCGTGGCGCGGCTTGGTGCGGCGTGGCGCGGCTTGGTGCGGTGTGGCGCGGTGCGGCGTGGCGCGGCTTGGTGCGGCATAGCGCGGCTTGGTGCGGCGTGGCGCGGCTTGGTGCGGCGTGGTGCAGCGTGGTTCGGTGCGCCCGGGCGGCGTGACCGTGCCGAGCGCGGCGCGGGCTAATGGGTGATTGAGAGCCCGCTCAGATATCTGGCGCGGCGCCGGGCGGGCGCAATCGCGCCGGGGATTTGCATGCAAAACGGCAGCGCGAGGGTGATGGCCTGTGGCCGCGCCGCGCCGTTGACAGAGCTCGATGAGGTAATCGCGCGGCCGTCTACGACGCCCATTAGAGAGAGCCACGGATGGCGCGCTGATACATCAATTGCCTCTAGATCCCGCGTCGTAACTAAAGTGCGGCTGCCTGCCACACAAGCGGCGGCGGAGGCGAGCGCTGCAGCGGGCGAGGCCCGAGCGGCCCGCGGAGCCTCAAGCTTTCCCTGGTATCCCTAGATAGTACTCGAGGGCGCGATTGCCAAGCAAGTACTGTTTCACCAATATCAGAGCATCTCCAGCGATACATCGAACATCTGTGTCAGCAAGGAGAAAGCCAAGCCTAGAAAGCCTTGAATGATGTCGAGGAAAAAGAAAATATTTATTCGGAAAAACTCGAAAAACGAGTGGTTAACTAGAGCAATGCGATGATAAATGTGAGAGATCTGCAAGTTAAAAGGGACTGCCATATTGTTAAGCACAAACAAAACACATTAATGAACGTTCCACCGTAAAAGCTTGGTTCGTAGGATTGGCTGAGAGCCAATTTTTGCTCACATATTTGCACCTTGAAATGAAAAAATGGCAAACATAGACTATTAATTTTTATTCTGAAATGTCGGTTTGGTAGACGAACTCAAAAGCTCAATCTCAAAAATAAATTATAGCACATGGTCCTACAATATGCATGCGTAAAATTAACTGAAGTCTATGTAACGACAATAACTCTTGAATTAATTGCAAGAGAAGGAAAAGGAACAAAGCATGAGAAGAACATACCGACAATTACGATCGCCAGTTGCTTGCTTCAAAACTACTGTAAAGCAATCACCAAACAGTCGATGTATAACAGGATTTTCGAGTGGAGGTCTGAGAGCTTACGATTTGATGCTATCTTCAATTTGAAAAGACACTAGTACCTCTAGGCTTCACTTTTCAGAGAATCTCTACACAAGCTACGGAGAATCAACGAATTTATGAAATCAACGTCTCTCATTTTAATTAACGTGAAAAGAAAACGTGGTCTTCATATTGTAATGAGCAACGTGAAAATAAACATGTATTTTACCTTGTTTTACTTCCTCGCTCTTACTACGTAAGAAGAGAAAGTACCGTAATCGGTCGCTGGAAAACAGTTTCTATAGAGAAAACTCGTATAATAGGGCACTGGTAAAGAAAAAGTGGATAAATATTGTTCATATATAGTCAATTGCTTTCTCTAACACGTTATATGGTCAGAATTCATGTTTTGGAGGGGTCGTTGAAACCTGAAAATCGATTGAAGGCAAAACGTTCATCCTTTTGGGAATAGACAGCGCTAGCACCTAAACCGTTCAGCTGATTTTCTGCAAAATTGATGATCCCCAATCGAATTAAAGGAAATCGAGGCCCAGCGAGTTTGAATAATTCTAAATTTTTGGGGGTGCTTTACACCAAGCCTCAATTATAGTTTTAACATATTCCAAAAGATGTTTGCACTGTTATTGATTAAACTATGTCTTCAAATAACGTAAAAGAAGCTAAAAAGTTGGTCTTATTTTACTTGAAATCCCTGATTTCTCGAAAATTGCAAAAGTTCAGAATTTTCTACGTCGTCCTACAACTACAATACTGAAGATGAAGAATTTTTTCCTTCATAAAATCTCTTGTTGAAAAATCTTGAAATCAGGTCATGCTAATTTTTTAAAAAAATTTAGTAACTTTCGCGTAATTTTGCGTGAAGGTTAGGTAATTTTTAAACAATTATTTTCTCACAAACCGCTCCAATTTTTTCTTTCCACTTTTTCCACGACTAGAACAAAGAACGCTTTAAAAAAAGGCGCAGGTCATATCTTCCTTAAACTCTTTGAATTTTCTAAAATTGCGAAAGTCAGAAATAATACGCGAAAGTATAAGCCAAGTAGTAGTACCAATAATTTGAAGAATGTTCCCAATACCGTAACTGTAGACTCCGAAGAGTTTGGGCAAGTGGTATATCAATTGAGTTTAGAGTCAGGATCATAACTAAAGCGGAGAGTGCCACACAGGAGGAGTCGGGCAGCGAAGCAGGTAGTTACGAGAAATAACGACCTGTTGACATGACAGACACGAAGGGTAGCGTAACCGGTGTGGGCAGTACTTAACCGTAGTGTAGCACAGACTAAAACGGAACACCAGAAATTGTGAAGTAGAGAAATACGTCATAGATTACTAAGTTGCTTGCTCATAAGGTAAATAGTAATCACAATTTGCTAATTTCATACAAAATGTAATCGAATAAATATAAACTGCTCTGACAGTAATGAGGTTCTATTTATGTTAGAATACGTTACGTACATAACAGGTATCGTAACCCGATAATTAGGGCAAATAAAAGTTAATATCATGAACATATAGAGTAAATTGTAAAAAGTAATGAGATATTTAGCTTTCCAATCACGCGCGTCATTTTGGCTTACACGCATTTAAAATGTGATCAGCTGCGGTCACATTTGATTGGAGTACAGGTCCGTAATTTAATTGCACATCTGCAAGAGCAGACACACTCAATAAAATTAATCACTGTAAATGAAATGTGCACTGATTGTCGTTGACTTTAGTTTGTGCACAATTTTCCGATTTTCCTTTTTTCTAGCGCCAAGCAGCACAATCAATTTTATTACATTTCATTGTATTTTACAATTGAATAGTAATGCACGAAAATCACCATCCAACGTGGAATCGTTTATCTCTTTTCTGAGGCACTTTCTGAAATACCGCATCGTTAGCAATGGTATTTCAAAAATAAAAACATTAGCCCTCTACAAATTCGCTGGTTAAAATCTTCAGAGATGCAGATGCAGATAACATTTAGTGATTTAGGAATGAAATGCAATGAGTATTTCTCAACCGCAAAGCTCAACAGAATGGTCAGCGGTATCAGTAGCATTCACAAATTGCAATATGATATATTAGCTCGAACATGGAGCAGCTCGATCCACGATTTGTGTTATGAGACTATACCACTGAAAATACAATTACTGGGAGATGATCGATTGCGGTGTTTCGTATGGTAGACCCACAAACCAGTTTAAAAATTTGTTCATATTCGTATTTCATTTTCATGCAAAATTACGCGAAAAGTACTCTAATTTTCGAAAAATTGTATTTGACTTTATTTCAAAATTTATCATTACGCAGCAGATTTCATTAATAGAAAAAATCTCTATTTAATATTTGTTTAATATTTTAGTTGTAGGAAGACTCCGAAATAATTTTTAACTTTCTCAATTTTCGAAAATCAGTGTTTCAACGAATATGTGACCTGCAGCATTCTCTTAAATGTCCTACAAACTACCCGACAACAAAATGTAATGAAAAACGATGGAACAGTTTTTTTTTTATATTTGGAAAATGTCCCAGAAGCTTCATGTAAAGTGCCCACAAAAACTAAAACATCGGTTTCAAATTCAAGGGGCCGCGACATCAGCCACATCGATTGGGGAATATCAACTTTGGAGAAAATTGACCAAATGGTTTAGCCGCTAGCGGTGTTCACAGGTGGACAGACAGATATCCACAGACAGACAGACACAGACACACAGACACACACTGACAGACGCAGACAGAAAGACACAGACAGACAGAAAGACACAGACAGACAGAGACACAGACAGACAGAGACACAGACAGACAGACACAGACAGAAAGACACAGACAGAAAGACGGACGGACGGACATTTTGCCGTCATTTCGGTATCAAGGACTCACAAAATAGGGATTCTCGCTGCACCACGTGTTGGAGGATTTTTTCCTTCTAAATTTAGCACCTGGATTTACCCACTTTTTCGTTACCAGGGCCCTGTAACAAGAGTTTTTCTGCCGCAAATTCGCCGTTTTTTCGAGCAGCATTACGTAACTTTCTCTCTACCCCGTCGCGAGAAAGTAAAAGGCGCAGCTGTCCTGGGCACCCAAAAAACCAGGCGCAACCAGATTGACGGACGCGGGCGGCGGGCAGCGCCGGCTGCGTGGCGTCGCGTCGTTGGCAGTCCGTTTGATGCGGCACGCGCGCGCCGCGCGTAGCTCTCACGGACGCTTCGGAGCACGCGACAGCCCACCGGAGGGCGGGGGTGGGGGTGGGGGCTACAGGGTGGAGGGCGACAGCCCCGGGGAAGCAAGCGGGAAGGCGAGGGGCGAGGAAAAGTGATGTGACAGAGAGAGCGGACAAGAAGACGCGGGCAGATCTGCGAGGAAAACGGAACAAAGTAACAGAGAGGGCGATTACGGGAGAGAGACGTCCGGTTGGGATGGGGAACGGGTGTCACCGACAGAATGGAGTGGCAAGGGCGCTGAATTGCTGAACAAACATTCGTATATGAATTCTACACATATGCAAAAACACGTATCCGAGGTGAGGATACGGAGGGTTGGCTGGTAGGTACGAAAGTGAGCTCAACGAGCTCATTTCATGCTCTCCAAATCCCATGGAACATTTGTTCAGTTTCGTCACTCGTAGGAAAGGTTTTGTAGAAATTTTCAAAATACGATTCAAACCCCTGATAATTAAAAAAAATACTACTACGAGTTGATAAAGGCCTGAACCTATCGCCGCATGAAATAGACGCGTTGGCGATGGGAATTCCGGTGAGGGAAGGCGAGAGTTGGGTTTGTACTTACGCCACTCGCCAGATCACGAGGCGCTCAAGCACGCTGCGTGGGCCTCGGCCATGGTCCACGTGACGTCACACTCAGATCGAGGACAGGTCGACAACGTGTCGTTGCTCTCGTAATTGGGATCGTTGCGCAAATCATCACTTGCCCCTACTTTATGAAGAAGTACTGACTCTGATCATGAAAAGATATAAAAGACATCCTCTAAAATCCACACTCTGAACAGGAACGATTATCATCGAAGAGATATTATTCACAAATTACATTTCAAACATTGTAAGAACGAATGTAACTGCTCTTGCCATGTTTAATTGATTTTCCACCTCTTGTTAAAATAACCTTTCCTCCAAATAAGGAAAATTTTACAATTTATTTCTAGGAAGAGAAATATTCGAGAAATATACATTAATTTCATTATTTTAAGAACATAGTAGATGCTTCTAGAAAGATTTTAAAATCAGAAAAACACGCTGAATTTTGCAATAAACAGGAGGGTGAAATTTTACCGAAGGAATTTACTTTCTAGTTCAATGGTTCCTGACGTCGGAATAGTGCAAATAATGAAACAATGCTCTTACAAAATTATTTTCAATTTCATTTAGTCACATTTATTTAGGAAGTCACTATCTATTTATTTTCAACTAAAGTTTTTCGAGATATTCCTTGAACGCTTTATGATTCTCTTACACAATTAAAAAGGAACGAAAAAGGACACTGCGCCCTGGACCATGAACATAATAAAATTATATTATAGTTAGTAATATAAGTGGCATTTCTTTTCGAATTGGCGTGAGCGTAACACTAAAAGAAACATTTTTCTCATCTTCTTCAGACGTAACAACTACGGGTGCTGACGACTCTCGCAAACTGAATGCTTGATGTGCTATTGACCCGTAGTTAACCTACTGGAATGACGTCTTCTGCGACTCATTGAGACTTCGCATGTCATGTTTCAGGAGGTGTGGCTTTGCTTCTGCAATGATGCACTCGAATTGCGACGCAAGATCTCGAGGACGCTGAAAAAGTCACTAATTAAAAAAAATGAAGTCTTGGAACACGGTCTGTTAGAGGTCAACTAAGTCTCGTTCGCCTTTGTCAACGTCAATTACAGGACACTGTTTCCTTGTGCGTGTATTAGGAACCAGCTGCGAATAATGCACAAACTGGCACCTCTCCAGAAAACTTCCGAAACTATAATATTGCTGTGCCCAAGTCGGGACCCTATGAAAACTACATTAAAACTTTTCCTACATGTTTTTTTTAACTTTCAGCAATACAGATTTAACGATGACCAGCAGGGTATTGTCCACCTCGAGGTACCAGGGTTGAAAACCCGGCTGATTCCTGTGGAATTTGAAGCGGACACAAGAGGGCTCCCGGCGGATTTTCTTGGGGTTCCCCGGTTTTCCCTACCTCTCATTTCACCACTGCTACGTTCTCATTCACATTATTCATACCATTCACCAAACACATTTCGTTTCAGATACTACCTAAAAGGTAAGGAACTGAGAATCATAATACAGTATTTAACTACAATTTGAAGATGTCGATAGAATTTTTCATTTCCACTTTACAATACACATTTGTACGAAAACCATACTGTGTCATCGGAAATGAAAAATGTACGATTCAATTTAATTAAACTGCGTCTTGTTAATTCCCAGAAAATATCGGTAAATGGTTTGTATTGAATAGACTCTTCAGATAACTTCTCATAGCCTAGACAAAGAAATTACCGAAAAATCTTAGGAAACAACTTTTATTACGAAATAATCGCGCAATTTTACAAATGTGTATTTTTTTCTCTATATTGGTCTAATGATATTAATAACCATAATGAGTCCTTTTGGGCCACCTGCAACAGGTTGCCTAACAATATCCCAGGCAATGTAACAATCTCAAGGGCGTCACAAGCATCCAGTAACCCTCAAAATCTTCCACGTTCCCCAAGAACTCGCTTGATCATCACGTTCTTTGAGAAGCCGCTGGAAGCGAAACGCAAGCGTGCGACAGGTGGAATTCCCTAATTCGCCGCGAGCGCGGTCGCGCCGCCGACAAACGCGGCGCCGAGGTCGTTTGCGCCTGTCACCAGACACGCGCGCGCTCTACGCGGCCACGAAACCGGTCGCGCCCTGACGAAACAAGCGCCAGCGCCGGCGCCGGGGAAAGTGGTGACAGCACTGATAGAACAAGATGAAGGTTCAACGGATTAAACAAAACAGTCGACTGATCTAAAAGGCTGTTTAACTTGAAACGTGATTAAAGTGCAACTTTAATCTTGTAATTAATATTTTCCGTTTCTGTCTGTATTTTCAATATATATCAATAAGTTGGTCCATTATTTAAAGACGGAAAATGTTTCAAATAACAGTTTATATATTAAATAAAGTACAAATTCCATACAACAATGATGATGATGAAAACCAGCTATTTCCGAAACGTTGTGTGGAATTTCTATTTTATTTAATATATAAACTGTTGTTTGAAACATTTTCTGTCTTTTAAAAGATGGATCAACTTATTGATACAAATTTAAACTTGCTTTTTCACTTCCCTAAAGTACGTTGTATAATCTGAGTGCCGCATCCAGTATTAAAACGATACTTTAAATCCCACAAGAATTAAAGCTATAAACTTAGTGAAACTATGATTATGACAGAAGTAACAACACAGAGTAAACAAGATGTGCGTCCCATCTTCCACTCATACTTTCACTGACACCGGAACATTTGATTGCTAATCACTGCCTCTTACATGTCACCTAAATGTAGGAGGCCGTGAACCTGTAGATCAGCATATACTAGATTACGAGGCACAAGCATTTCCTCGTGTTTCTAAACTAAAATCAAAAAATGAAGAAAAATTGTTTAAACAGAAACTTTTGAATATGACGTAAAGTTTAACTGAGCTTTATTCACTCGCGAGAATTATGCGCCTCAATTTCGCGCTCGCGAACTAACCTTTTCTCCTCGTGAATAGAGCTGACTCTTGTTTCATTAATAACTATTATCCATGACGGGACAACAAAGTTTGATTACTCATGCGGATGCTTTTATAAACTTTGATATTACATGTAATATAGGATTGGCTAGTATACACCTCTTCAAACCGGAAAATAATTAGGTCGTTCGATCCATCACTAATCTGTTGATTTGTTCATAACGTACTAGAGCGGGAAGAAGCGTTTACGGTGAAAACAAACCCGTTTTTCCGCGCGCAAATCACTAAGGAGAGGAAAGAGAAGAGTGAGAGAAAAGC
The DNA here is from genome assembly GCA_031308135.1 of Acheta domesticus. Lineage (NCBI taxonomy): Eukaryota > Metazoa > Arthropoda > Insecta > Orthoptera > Gryllidae > Acheta > Acheta domesticus. The sequence continues at coordinate 263,602,195 of JAHLJT010000631.1, read as the reverse complement.
GTTGTGAAGGAGGCCTCTAGACAGTAAAATTGTAGGCGTACTGTAGGCGTGTTGTAATAAGTACAGAGGCTGTTGTCCCTTTTGATTTGTTGTTATTTTGTAGGACGTAAATCTACAACATATTCGAACATAACGCGATAACTACTATAAATGAAAATGGTCATTCTGTTAAAATGGCTAACTTTCTTTTAGAAACAAACCGTGTAAAATTCATGCAAAATGACATCAGACATTGATTCGATGTAATACTTATTTACAGACCTCCGTCTGTCCGCCAAAATGATATCTAAATTTGAGAAATTGGATGAAATATCAATAAGGACAAGGAAATACCGAATTTTACACAATTAATAACCCTCTTATATCTGATATAAAAAGTGTATTTTTCAGAGAACCCAACCCATATCGATCAATTGACAATTACGCCCCATCTGCTATATCGAGAATAAATAAACATGCTTCAGCGAAATCCCTTACATAACTACAATAGTAAAAAGATAATAACACTAGATCTCAAATTGAGCAGTATACATGCTGCGGTAGTTTTTAATAAACGCATGTGATCAACACATTAGATCTCTCTTGGCGTTGCAAGACAGAATAATAGAATCCTAGTAAATTGAGATAGTCTCTGTCACTGCCATGATCACGATTCTCACCCAATCAACAGTTCCTACCTGGAAAGTGTGTGTGTGTGTGTGTATATATATATATATATATATATATATATATATATATATATATATATATATATATATATAAATCAGGGAAGAAAAGTACTAGCCAGGAAAGAAAACGCATCATATAATGCGATTTTTCTAACTCTGCCTCTCAAGCCCCTACGGCCCACGATGGAATATCACACGACATTTCGCGTCTTTCTCCTGTCGTACCGCTAGATGTCGCATGATGGCAAGCACTGCTTGATACTGGTCGCGATCTTGCGATACCTGGTGGCACGACTGAGAATGTCGCGAAATACTCATGAAGACTGGCCTTGAGGGGCAAAGTTAGAAAAATCGCAGTATAATGGTTCTTATTATTCCCTTTCCTTAGGGCGCTGACTTGGGCTACAATGCGAACGGATGGACGAGGTTTTGCGGGGTCGGCGCGGCGTCTGCCTGGACCGCTGCCCGAGAAGGAAACCGCGCGCCGCGTGGACACGCGATTCAGATGCGGACACGCGTCCCCGGCGCGTCACACAGTGGGGCGACAACGACAGCAATGGCCAAACAAACGCAAAACAAGCACTTCCACGAACAATTTTTTAAAGAGCGTTAATGTAATAAAACGAGTCATACTACTACCACTTAATAATAATAATAATAATAATAATAATAATAATAATAATAATAATAATAATAAAAATAATAAATAAAACAAAGATACACATTTCATTCCCAAGAAGTTTCCGCAAGTGGGGTGGGGGGAGCGGTTATATTCATCAGTAGAAACAAACGATTTTCACTCTGATATATTTGTCATTTCGACAATTAAAGAAATCATTCCAAAGCGCCTCCATCCACTTGCTCCTTTCTCCCTTCCTGCAGAGTCCAGAGTGCGGGGCGTCCGCGCCGCTCTGGCCGCCTCCCGCATTCCAGCTACTTGCTCGCAATCCGCGCCAATTACAGCAATTAAGTGAGAGAGTGTGTGCGTCTGCTGTCCGGAGAGACGCCGGCGCTCCGAGGACGTGCTGAGGAGGAGGAGGGCGGTCACTGTGGAAGGCAGACCGCCGACGTCTGGCGACTGCCAGCACCTCAGGAACTTGAGGTTCGGGGTGCGCGGGAAAATATCTTGGATTTTTATGTGGGTACAGCACGCTCAAAAGGCAACATTACAAACTGATATAGAATAATTGAAGGAATAGGGATAGTAACACGATAAGCCACACCAGGCCTCCAACTATTCGTAAATGTTAATATCTCGATATTGATGAAAGTGCGATTTATCTTCTTACCATATACGTCTTGTTCGTATTTATGAAGAACTTAAGAAGGAAGTAACGTAAGACATACTTCGACCAAATTCGAGATAATATTTACGCACAGCGGAAGACTTGCTGGTGAGGTTTATTTTGATACAGCCACAAGTTCTTTAATTAAAAACTTTTCAAATCACATATATCACAAGTAAACGCAATGTACAGTTCGCCATAGATCTTTCTAAAAAATAGTACATGAATTTTACCATTTGGAATTCATTTTTTTTATTTAACTAGTCTTCCACACTACATCTTCACACTTTCTTAAAAAACAATGTTACGTTTCTTCATTTCTACCGCTTCACATTACAAATGCTTCAGAAAGAAAATCGTCATTTAAACGCCCGCCGAGTAGATTGCGTTAAGAATGAATTATAGACTGTGGAAGAAAAGTGAATAGTGTAAGAATTACAGTTTTTATGACTACTCAAGAGAAATGGTTGATGAAATGTTCTATAAGAACGACTGGCAAGGGCACTTCGCAGAAAGCAATAACGGAAAAGCTGAAAAATAATTTAATCTCAACTTCTCTGGATCAATATCCTCACGAGTATGCCGAGAACCGCGAAAGAGAGGGCGGCACCGAATGAACTTCAAGCAGAAAGCGAACTGTTACATCGAATAACCTCTTTTACCTCACCTCACTGAAGTTGTGAACTTAGGGAGTGAAAAATGTTTACTATGCATGCTACACAATATTAAAAATGGTTAAGTTACACTGCAAATTTCGTTAAGAAAATTTCGGTCCCTTCAGAACATTATTATTGAAACGGAAGTATACTCCTGTTTGTACAAAAAATTGTTCGCAAAGTGCTAGTTACTAACACTGAAAAGTTCCAAAATGGGAAGTACTTTAATGCGTGGTAGCTATACTTTCCACGGAAATAAGATCTCGTTATCTTTGAAATATATAGATAATTCAATTCATTTTTCAAAATAATGTTTGAACTCTGGTTTCATTTCTATAAATTGGCGTTGGTACGTTTCAAGATGTAGAGTGTACAAGAGTAAAAATTTTAAGTAATTACGTACTGATTCAAAGGTTTCTAATTAACTTTTAGGATGATTATTCGTTAATTTGCCTTTCATTTCTGCACCACTCAACTTCATAGTTCATGATATTCATCTAAGTGTAAATATCGTATTCCCAGTCTTGAGTCCACAGGCGCCAGCGTCCGCAGTCAACCGAGGTAGCTGGTCCGGCTTCATCCCTCTGGTACACAGCGTCCTTCCCTTCATCTCCGAAGGCTCTGGGGGGCTAGTCCCTCGTCCCTCATCGCCTAATCCGGCCTGCGCCTGCGGCCCTTTCACGAACAGATCCCCGCCCACGTCCCAATTCCGTCACCTTACACGCCCTTACCCAGCCCAGCGCCCGGCGCCCGCGGCACCAGCCCCGCTCCCTGGCCGGTGCGCTGCGAAGCCGCTCCGCCCAACCACACGCGAGGGATGTTGCGACACTTGCGATGCTATCTGTATCGATACTTCAATAGACGCTTTTTGCATAGCGTGGAACACCTTAGCGTAAAACACTTTGAAGCCTCAGTGCATGCGCAAGTCGAACTGCGAACTACGCAAATAGTCTCGAATCATTATCCCAGTATCATTAATACTCCCATAATCATAATCGAAGGTGTTGAATCGATAATATAGGATACCGAAGCTTCATTATTCGTAGCAAACAAATTAGAACAGTGGCACTTCATAGGTCTATTTTCTAGTGTTCTAGCAGGAGAAATACAATGTTTTCCATTTATTTAATATACAAGATGTTAATGAAAATAAACGCTTATTATGACATAATTTATCGAAAATACATACTGAAAAATGAATATCAGTTAAAATGCATACCATTAAAAAAAAGTATTAAAATCAATCAAATTTGGAAGAATCGAAATGTGAGGTTTGTTAAGGTGGACGAAACAATACTTCAATATAAGCATGGTTAGCAAAAACCAAGTATCGATTATCGTAACATCACTACAAATCGTTCCTTCAGCTATCGCTCTCCCTTTCCACGCCATTTGGATGTCTTAGCTTGGTCTTGGTTAATGAGGAGGAAGAGTGTAAAGGCAAAGAAGTTAAAACAAGGATGATGACATCCATAAAGAAGTGGAAACGGCACGGTTGCTAGCATATGAAAGCCTGAGTAGGGGTGATTCCAACAAGAAATTCAAGGCATTAAAAGCGAAGAAATTCCAGACAGTGTCGGAAACTGCGAGGTCAAAACTTGCAGACGAGAGTCTAGCGAGGCGCGTGAAGTTGCAAAGGACGTCTGTGAAACGATATGAAGTGTACGAAAGTGAATAATTGCTATGGATTGAGGTGAAGGATGGGAGCGACTTCAGAAGAGAAAAGGGAGCCTGTATAGCACGTTAGAGACGAAGCCAGCTTCAGTGAACAGCTGGCGGGCTGAGGAAGATGGATGCAACGGGAAAGTGTGTGGGATGGAGCGTCAAAGGCGCGGAGCAGCGCGGCAGCTGTGCGTGAAGGAACGGTAGAGGGAAGGGACGACATGGAAGACGGTGATGCTGGGCGAGTCGGAGCCAAGCCAAGCTTCTCGGCGAGAGACGGGAAGGGAAGAGATGGGGTGGGTGGCAGAGGAAGGGGAGGGGAAACGAGGGAAGGGAGAGATGAGCTTGAGAGAAGAGACTGTGATAGAAGGATTAACGAGAGAAGGGGCGGATGTGGACCGGGTGGAGAAACAAGATGTGCGGTGACAAGGGGGGGGGGAGAAGAGGCGGGGAGGAATGGGGCGGAGAGAGAAGGGGTGGGGAAAAGAGGGGGAGGGGAGGGCAGGCGAGCGATGGTGGGCGTGGAAGCGGACGCGCCATGAGCACTGCAGGCGATCCGATTACCTTCATACACGGGAAGCCTCTCAGCCGCGCGGGTCCTGCGCGGGCGGCAGCCGAAAGGCGAGTGCCAGGCGCCCCCTCCCCCGACCCCTCCTGACGCGACACGCGACACCCTAACAGCGCCGCCGGCACTTTCTTATAAAAGCACCGCTTCAACCAGGCACTGATCGATGACTGAATCGAGATTGCCTCCGCGCACCTGCACACGCACACAGTAGCAGACTCCATGTCCCCAGATAGTGCCTCCTTCTTAAAAAGCAACATCATTAAATCAAGAGCTCCAGTTTCGACTCGTCTACTTCGTCTACACGACTACGTCTACACGACTACGTCTACACGACTACGTCTACCGACACGCCACCTTCTTTACCTATTAAACAATGGTTCAACAGCCGATGCCCTTATTGAAAATGACAACTATTGGATTCTTTCAAGTGTCATTCGAAATAAATATAAATATAATACTACTCAAAAACAGTAATTGAAGTACGCTTATATATGACTACGAATTCATTTAAAATGAACGAAAAGTAATTTTACAGAACACGCAATAGCAATTTATTAACATTTATACCAAGATAATCTAAACTAGAAATTCCAATCATAATTATTTCATTTTCCACTTAGTATTTCATTCAATAATGTTACATTTTACTTATACAGTTCATCAAAAGTAGCCATCAATAAAGCATCACGTAATCATGATGATACATAGGAGACCAGTCTTGCAGAGATCGTGCTGCGTGTCGGAAGTGTAAGATGAGAGGAATTCAATCTCGAACATCTCCTATTTTGTTTTATTCCTCTTTCGTTCTGTTAGATAATGAACCGAGAAGATGATGTGTCACTCTTCCATTTGAAAAGAATCCCTAAGGTCTGAATTAACCTGTATGGACAACCAAACAAAGGCTTTGTAAAGAGTTCTTCAAAGTACTACCGTGAATGCACAACTTCGCCTCTTGTAATTGAAACCAGTACAAACGAGAGAGGGTAAATAGGAGGATTGATAGCAGAAGCATGAATAGATTACGGATGCTTATTATACAACCGCCGTATACTGAAGACCCAATACTAAATTTTAAAAGCATCTAGTAATACAAATCATTCCAAGAGAGAAAGAATTCCGAGTATTGTGCCTCATTCCGTTTAGAAACATATCGACAATAAAAAGAATAATAGACAGAAAACTTCTCGAATAATCACGCAAAAAAAATCATTTAAAAGAAATAACGACTTAAGGATTAATTTCAATACCGAAGTTTTTATTTTCAAACCTGTATGTACGAAACGAGTTTTCAATGCGAAGATTTCTTCTAAAACTGCTTGTGAACGACAATTGCTTCAAAAGGCATTTTGTATTTCGGCTAAAGTCAGAAGCAAGTAGTTATTCTGATGTCGAAATGATGTACACAGAATACTGAGTTAATTTCATATTCCATCGGAGAGGTATTGAAAAGCCTGCGCTCGATTCGCGTACAACAAAATATCTTTACTTAAGAAACTTGTAAAAAATGTTGACACTACGTGAATTGCATAAGTAAATAACTATCAGATGAAATATGTCTGAAGAACTGCCATCCATTATTGAAAAATATTCGTAGACAGTATTTCCTACGTTGTCGCACATTGTTTTGAACGTATATTAGTGAAAGAGTATGTGCTGAAGATGCAATAAGAAGAAACGATAAATTATATGCCAAGTAATTCTAAATATTCTAAATAATACTGCAAACAAAGAAACGTTGAAGATAACTTTCGGAAACAGCTTATCTCACAATGTTATGTTACAAGTGACTTAACAAGCTTTGCTTATCTTTGTTTATTGTCAGTCCCAACAAACAGTTTACTGAAGCAAGAGACACCACTTTGCATACACCACCGATGGCCCCCCAAGCAAAGGATTATCATAAGAAGGTTATACAAGTTTACTCACGTGATCGAACACAGATCGCTTTGACATTCCATTAATCACGCACGTGCACTGATGCAACAGAAGATTTAAGTCTGAACATTAGACTGACATCATCGTCGGCTATAACTGCCGAAGAAATTAATATTTTTTCTTAAATATCTGTACTGTGAATTCAAAGAAGAAGGAGGAGATGGAGGATAAGAAGCAGAAAAGAAGAAGAAAGGCATTTGCACTTCAGAGTTCTACGCACAGACATTAAATACACTTCCCTAATTACTTTTTATTCTTTACGAAGACTCGGTAACAACACGCTAACAAGCACAATTTAATCCTTTATCCCAAAGCACACAGAAACAAGCCTCTCATCCTGATTAAAAACTTCGGGGCTGAAGTCCGAAACACGTTAGATTGGACGCTTTTTCTAAAAATAACTATTAAGGAGCGTGGATTTTAAAGAAACCACTTTTTTTCTTTCCGATTACACACTTTTACGAATGGCATTAACTAACGCAAAATTGTTGCTGTCGTAACCGACCTACATCTTAAATTTATCTCCGCGATGTCTTCTGAGAGGTAACGCTCCTCCCCACGAAAACAAGGCGGAGGCGAATCCGACCTGCCGCCGGGAGCAACTCACCGCGTGAGCGCGACGGGCAGCGAGTCCACCCACTCCTGCACGGTGACGGGGCTCTTGCGCGCGGGCGACGCGGCGTCGTCGGCGCCGGCGCCGCCGCCGGCGGGGGGCGGGCGCAGCTTGAGCGGCTGCAGGGCGGCGGGCGAGCGGCCCGGGGAGCCCACGGGCGACGCCGCCGCGCCCTCCGACAGCGGCGACGGCGGCGGCGGGGACGCCGCCCCGCCAGCGTCCGCCTGCTGCAGCACGATGCTGGGCGGCGGCGGCGCCCCGCGCAAGGGCCTCCTGGCGGCGGGGGGGGCGGCGGGGCGTCGTCGGGCGCCGCGCCGTTGCCCTCGCCGGCCTCCTCGATGGGCGCCAGCTCGCGCGCCAGCGACGCCTCCGCGCTGGGCAGCCGCTGGCGGGGCGGCGCCGGGCCCGCGCCGAGCCCTCCCGCACTGGGCTCGCCGTCGGGCGCCGCCGCACTCGCACTCGCGGACGCGTCGCCGGGGCCGGGGCCGGGGGCGGGGCCGGGGCGGGCCGGCGGCCGCGGCGGCCGACGAGGACCCGTCCGCCGGCTCGGAGGAGGACGCCCCGTCGCTGGCGGAGGAGGAGGACGCGGCGCCGTTGAGGCCGCTGGGCTCGGCCGGCGCCGGGGGCTGCCGCTGCACCTTCATGTCGGCGGCGTCGGCGCTCAGCGCGCTGAGGAAGCGCTGCTTGAGGCGGCGCAGCGGCGCGGGGGCGTCGGGCCCCGTGTACTGGCGCAGAAGGCGGCCGGCCAGCGACGAGCGGCCGGCCGCGCCCGCGCTGCCGCCGCCCGCGCGCCCCGCATCCCCCGCCTCCCCCGCGCACTCCTCGGCGTCGCTGCCCGCGCCCTCGTCCTCCTGCGCTGGCGGCTGCTGCTGCTGCGACGCGGCGCGGCGCGCGCCCCACTGGCGGTGCTGCACCTGCAGGCTCTTCACCAGCACTTGCACGCGCTGCTGCAGCCACTGGCTCGCCTCCGCGCTGCCTGCAAACACACACAAACGCTCCGTCAACACGCGGAAAGGCACTCCCAGCACTTGCTGTCCTCCTCCATGAAACGTCCAGTACCTTACTTTCAACGACCACACACAGTCAAATCGACTGGAACCTACACGAAAATCTTCAGACCCTTTTCCGAACATGTGTACACACAGAATCATCTTTGCCATCAGTCATGAGGATCTCCATTACGCCCACAAACCTTCCACAACGAAAAACATTTTTGTTTAAATTTTGGATTTACGCATTTTCGTTTAGCTTTTGGATTTACAAACTTTTCCATCTGTATTAGTTTAGTAAACGAAATTGCACATTAAAATCCTTCAAGAAGGCGAGATACGTTCAAGCCTGGTTGCAAAACCTATTACAAACGGGAAATAGATTAAGTGGCACAGAGCAATTGCATAACAAGTTAAACACAAGAAATAAGTAAACTCTGGTTGATTTGTCACTGAACGCTGCTTCTATGATCGGACACTCTCATTAGAATGCAAGTGCCTACAATATCCTATCCTTATTAATGATTAATCTACGAATCCTAATAGTTCATAATCAATATTAGATAAACAAAATAATCCAGAAGAATAATATAATATCCATAATCCATGCCCAATCATTAAACGCGAACACTGGTTAATACACATCAATTTAGAAGAGATTACTTGGTGCAAACATCTCAAACACACTTTATTCACTTCAACTATTGTCTCTCAAACACCTAGAGAGCTTTCTGCGCCTATTGATCTACCAAGTTCAGTCTTCTGACCATGAATATAGAACGCTACATTCAAACGAGGTTCACCCGACCGCAGATAAAATATCACGTGTTTTGCATGCACCTTAGCTGCTTTAGTAAGCTCTGGGCAGATGTCACCTGTGTAGCCTCGCGTATGTCACGTTATCTGGGCGTTATCACACGATAACCGATAACCGAACTGGAACAAAATATTTCCACACACACGTCTTTCCGGTCTGTCAATAGTTTGCCATGAACATAACCTTCTTCTTAAGGAACTTAAAAGAAAATGTGATCCAAGAAACAAACACTTAATATATATTTTTAAAAAACAAAAACAGAACATGAGATTATAGGTACATTAGTTAACAGTCTACGTTTCTTGAGACTTATTCATAATAAGTTATAAACATCTATTCAATTATGACAACGAAGAGGCGTGATAACGATCACAGTAAAAACAACTATAGTAAGTAGAAATTCATTAACTTTTGCAGTGAAGTGTTCTATTAGCTACTGCACGATCGGAATTTGACGGCATGACACTACCAAAGTGAGATAATTAACCATCGCACTAAGCCATTCGCAATGAGCACGGTGCTTCAAAACTGATTAGTGCAACGTTAATGCCTTAGCGTGTTCGCAGACTCCAGTACAAATGAGTTCTAAAACTTCGCGCAACTGCCAGGAGTGGAGTGGGTGAACAGGCTCTGTCGCGTTCTCTCCGGTCTCGAGGCGATATTCCGTGAGCTTCACACAATTATACAAAAAGTTCTGTTGGCGTTCCCAAATGCAAAATACAAAAATCACAGTCGCAAATGCACAGCCTTGAAATATCATAATTCGCTGGTTTCTATTTTTTCATTCATTGGCATTTTCCTCCGCAATTTACCATTCATTGAAGGAATCGTTTATGTGGCTATGTTTAACGTACATTAATATACATTTCCTAACAAATGCAAATGAGTATGCTCTATACCGATGTGTGAATTCAATAATGTAACCCGTGTGATCCTCATTTTGATGGAGACAACTCGACAATGTTATTCAAATAATCACCAAAACAAGAAGTGTATAAGAGCAATTTGCTGGTGGTATAATATCTACGTAATAAGATTATGTTACATTAATCTCTCAAAAAATAAATGAATTATGTTATACAATTACAAATACCACTCAGACGTATTCTAAGCGACGAAGCAGCCGGCCGCGCCCTTACCTCTACTTAGGCAATTGTTACTCCTTATTTCTACTTGGGCAATTGTTAAAAATTCTGAAACTCCATTACTAGTTTTCCATTATATAGTTTTCCCAAAAAACATTAGCGTTTCTTTAAATTGTAAGTGAAATTGCTAGCAACCATTTAAGTGAAAGAATTGCAGTTTGTTAGTAAATTCAATCTTTAAATGTTTGAATCCTGTGAATGATTCTCTTCGTAATATTTTTAATATCGTATACTGTAACGACCCCCCCCCCCTCGTGATCGAATGCGACATTCCAAGCCTTTATCAGTCGCGATAGAAAGAAGAAAAAGTAGACTACGTCGACGCGCTATTCCCATTCTTCACAGAAAATAAAAAACGATATTAGATAGCAGAAAACATACGCATAAACGCTAGTCTTGTCATAATATTAGTGACGCAATTCCCAGGCTTGTGGTTTTCATGCGATACAATAATTAAACAGAGACCCAACGCATTCGGAAAATATCGAAGTAACGGTAAATATTCGTACATAACGGTGATTACGTCTTTGCATCAATTTTCTCCATCGTGTATAGTTACTCGGACTGGAATGAAATATGCATTCAATTAACTAGGATAAAATAGATACATTACACGCGCGTTCTTTTTCACATACGTTAACATACTCGCCTTCGACACCAACACGAAGATGAGAAAGCACTCACATAAATTATTGCGAACATGTAAACACGCACACCAAAGCTACTGGCATTCTCTGATGGGAAAAGTGCGTTCATTCCTAACGCAACACCCGACACGAACAAGCAAGTAATCTGGAGCTGAAACGAATGAATACTATTCCATACATTTCGCAGGCGTGCTGACTGTCTGCGGGATTGCATCAACAAACCGAAATCAAATTATGTTCTCACTGTACAGTAGTACTAAAGAGCAATAATAATCAAATGCAAAACACAACAATTCGTTAATTAAAACCCATGAAACCAACACGGCGCACACAATAAATCCACAGAAATAATGCAGAAACTAAGCAAGGATTTTATTCTGCCATTTAAGGCAACTAATCATAGCCGAAGCCATCCTCATGATACATCTTATATTTGCCAGCTCCCTTGTTTCCGTTAAAATTAAATCCCACCTATTTTATGAGTGTTGAATATACTCTTTCATTTTGTTCTAAAATGTATTATATGATATTTTGATACATTTATAAAATAATACTATTCACAATAAATCTTCAGATGTATTCATGTTAATGATTCAGACTCGCAAAATTCAACATTTTTTACTGCAAAGACAACCTCTTCGTGACGCACAACGTCAAGACGAGAAGTTACTTATTACATTGAACGAGTTTACGTGAGTTAAATTTCTTTTCCATCAAATGATAGCTACAATATCAGAGCATTTAAATATACGATTATTACATCAAGGATAGTGGGACTTTCACTCTGTGTTTCTTCCGACATTCTTGTGCGTATTTCTCACAACCAGTTCAACAACATTTACAATCCATTTATGTCCTAACGTAGTTGCCAAGAAAAACATCGGCGACTTTCTTTGAAGTGCCGATAAAATTACCTCCACTTGGGAAAATAATGCATTCGCCGACTTCCTTATTTTCTCCTCCTTCCACAAGCTGTTTACAACTGTTAACTAGCCTCCGTTTCACACGAGAACCGCAAGGATCGTTCACTTTCCTTCCGATGCGAACCAGGAAAACTGGGACGAAGGAGGAGGAGGAGGCGGCGGAGGTGGAGGAGTCGGGGCGCGGCGGCCAGAACCGAACATGTCGCCTGACATCGAGGCACGACGAACGCCCAAGCGGTCTTTGCATAGCTCCAAACGCAGAGCGACTCGCGACAGCAGAAAGCACGCAATATATCAATTATTTTCATAGAGATAGAGAAAGAGAGAGAGATTGAAATAACATGACAATCAATACTTTCTTCTTTCACGTACGGACTGAACCTGATATGCTTATATGAGGTTTCATCTGTTACTACAGTCCCCTTTCACTACATTCTTGAAGAAATTTGCCATTTCTACCTCATGGACTAATTGTTTTCCCTCTTCATTCTATGAACTACATATTACTGCAACGAAAATTATTTTAGTTTTTTTTTTTTCATTATAGTTAAGAGCTATACATGATAAACCATTAATTATCACTCATCTCCAAAAAAAGCTGTCTTTCCAGATAACAGGTTCCACTTTCTTCCGGATCCCGGGTCTTTTTCACAGTCCATTTCGGTCCGGCGCGCGCCGCCCGGCGCCCGCCAGCGCCCGCTAGCGCCGGCCCGAGTCCGGTTTCTGGCTAATTGAATCTGTCGCGTCGAAAACAAGCTGGGCCGGAATCGGCTGGGCCCCGGGCGGACGCCCTCGCTCGCTCGCGCCGCCGCCGCGCCCGTGCGGGGGCAGCAGCGGCGGCGGCGGGCCGGCACACTGTTATTTTGACACGATCTAAACCAGTCGAGAATCTCCAAAAATGTAACACGCCGCGAAGTGTAATATTTCGCCAGCCAGATAAGCCGAGCGCCACCTGATAATGACGCGGAAGTGCCAGTACAGTGATTGCAATTGAATGAGAGAGAGAGAGAGAGAGAGAGGGGAGGAGAGAATTCACGAGTGCTATAGTGTGTTCCGATACCGTCATTTAAAAAAAAAATATTGTAAGAATTGATGCACAGTATGTTGAAGAGAATTTGAGAATAATAAACTGAAATTTTTTGAAAGAGAAAGTCAACGGAAGCCATCCACGTAGAAGATGAACTGTCACCACACAAACGCTATATGAAGGAGCCCGCCCTCGATTACTTGCATCACATCAATTCATCAATCACTTTCAATTATTTCTTATAAACATTCTTTTCGCGATATACGAGATTTTCGCAGAAACTCTATAGCTCCTGGTTGAAACCTCGAATAGTAAGACCTTCAATTGAAGACGCGCTATTAAAAATGTTCGCTTGGCTGGGTCTGACATACAGAATAGACTGAGCATCCTTTGGTATAAAAGTTCGCGAAGAAAGTCACTTGGCAGCCGCGAAGGAAGAGAAGATTGCGTTAGAACCGAAATGGAGTGTTTTAAAGAGACATCCCAAAAGTAACATTGGATAATTCGTGACACAATTCCTACAAACAATACTTAAGGAAGAAGTAAAAAAGCAAAGCCCTATAGTTTTATAAAGGAAAATATAAAATATATTCAACCATCAAAAGAGTATTCAGAATGTGATCTCTGAGACAATAATGAATTTCACTCTTTCGATCCACTTCAAATGATTTGCTTATGGTCACTGGAAGAATTCTCTGTATTTGCATATCTTTGAAAAGTAAATAGTGGTGGCCTAAGGAAAAAGGCCAGTGTCAGCTCAATGACATTGAAGTTTGAAAAGCGCAAAGTATAAAAAATTAAAGTAACACATTAAGGTATTGTTCCTTAAATTACAGAAATTTCAATGTATTTCCTCTTGAATTAGGAAGTAATAGATTTAATGGAGATTTTTTTAATAATGCAATAGCGGGTTTTAGCGAAATGGGCTGATATTAGAATATTGACTATCCTGTATCCGTTTTAATATTAACCCAACCAAATATGAAGAGAAAAACTTCACCAACACGTCGCCCCTTTTCACGCCTCCGCTGCAGCAACTCCTCTCAACAAGCTGAAGCGTACTTCTCGAGAGCATGCGAACAATGAATCACAGAGAATAATTGAACGTCATCCCGCGCCACTTGCACGGAGTCGGTAATTCGCATAGCGCTCGTCAATTATCGCGCCAGCCATTCTCACTTAGCTGCTTCGAGCTGCCGTGCGGAGCAATTCGACGGCTGCGACGCAAACTGGTCAGTCTGTCCGCCCGCCCACTCGTCAGATCACTCAACCAACTGGTAGCCCACGCTTCGACCCGCACGCCCATCACTTACCCAAGGGCTAATCCTCTCACCCATTCACCCTCCTAAATTCCCACCCACACATCCGCTCACATGCCCTCATCCATCCTCTCACACGCCCTCTCATCCATCCTCCCATACGCCCACTCACCCATCCTCCGGCATGCCCCCATCCATCCTCCCTCATGCCCCCATCCATCCACTCACACGCTTTCCCACTCATCCTCCCACATGTCACTCACCAATCCTCCCTCATGCCCCATCCATCCTCCCTCATGCCCACCCACCCATCCTCCCACATGCCCCATCCATCCTCCCTCATGCCCCCACCCATCCTCCCTCATGCCCCATCCATCCTCCCTCATGCCCCATCCATCCTCCCTCATGCCCCATCCATCCTCCCTCATGCCTCCATCCATCCTCCCTCATGCCCCATCCATCCTCCCTCAGGCCCCCACCCATCCTCCCTCATGCCCACCCACCCATCCTCCCTCATGCCCACCCACCCATCCTCCCTCATGCCCACCCACCCATCCTCCCACATGCCCACCCACCCATCCTCCCACACGCCCACCCACCCATCCTCCCACACGCCCACACACCCATCCTCCCACACGCCCACCCACCCATCCTCCCACATGCCCACCCACCCATCCTCCCACATGCCCACCCACCCATCCTCCCACATGCCCCCTCCCATCCTTCCGCTTGCCCTCCCACCCGTCCTCCCGTTCGCCGCTCCGCGCGCACCGCTGCGTGTTACGCAAAGCTCGGCTGCACGCAGCTCCTGCGTGAGCGGCGCCGGCGGGACGTGTTAACGCGGCCGCACGCGGCAAATGGAACGAGGCTCCGGGGGCTCCGCAACTAAAAAGCAAGTTATGAGAGCGCCCGCCCACGTCGCGCTCGCACAAACGTCCCTCGCTTCCTCCCCCCCCCCCCAACGGCCACGACGCCACGCCTCGGCCAGACCCACAACTCACCTCCGATCCCGAACATTTAGCATTTACTCTGCTACTCACCTGCCACCGCTCTCTACCGATCTACCTTGTCGGTACAAAGGAACCGCTCAGTGATCAATTGATCAATAGTGCGGTGAAGTGGCGTGCTACGAAAGCTCGCACGATGAAATGTTCACGTTAATTTGTAAAGTTTGTAAATTTTGTAAAATTGTTAAGTTATGTAATGTTAAATTAGTGTATTCTGCCACCAAGTCTTCAAACTTAATTGCAGAATTAGTAATAAATCTAATCTAATCTAAATGAAATTTGTGGAACTCCTTGCGGGCTTATGGCTGATTCTTTCGGACCTGGTTTTTGACTACAACAGTTTGTTACCCTACAGCCCTTTTGTTATACACATCATCATCCGCGAAAACCTTGTTTCATAAGATGTCAAAAATAGATAAACAATAAGCAGATGGCAAGTTAATATGTCTGAAATACATATTAAATATTTGTTGAAGTTGGCGTTGGCGGGCATTGTCTTCGCATTTGCCACAATCATTCATTTGTCAGGAGAAGGAATTCCGTCGCAATATAAAATGAAATACATTTATTTAAAATTAAAACCCAGCCATTCCCCGCTTCGCCTATCATTCTTCGAAAAATCTTTAAGAGGACGAATTTCTATAAATATCCTTTCTTAGTCGATAAGAGGAATTCTATATGAGTGTGTGAGAGAGAATTTAAAGTTTCTAGCTTCAGTACTTTTCCCTCTGCGTTGATATTCCCTGCGTTTCCTTCTTTATATATACAGAAGAAAAAATCTGGTATTACATTAAGCCGAATTGTACACTTCCTTCACAAAATTTCCGGAGAGATTTCGATGCAGAAAAGGACTATCACTAAAATGCTCAACTTAAAACTTACATTCATTTATTTGCATAACATGCGATGACACCTTATGAAACGTATAAGGTAATCACGACATACGTGACTTCAGTTTTCATTGTGGCGCAGGAAACTGCTTGCAGATGAGGCACTTCTTTTCTTTAGAAAAACTTTCAGGGTAGATACTTGTGAATCTCCCTTACTGACTTCTGCAAGTTCCTAAACTCTTCAACGATAATAATTTAAATTAATGAAAAGAGTAATATTTACAACGAAACTAAAATGTCATAAAAATGAAAAATTTCAGACTATTGGACTTAAAACTATAGCAAATAAGAATGTTTCATTGCTTTCGTTTAGTTTATACTTTTAGGCGTACCGTGGCACTGACATAAAAGTTTAATAAATGACTCCATTCTGCATTATCCACGACAAACATGCGAAGTACTAATCGCAAAGAACACTTTCGTTTATCGTTCCCCTGCATTCTTTTTCTAAACCCAGTATCTCGCTCCACAGCACCCAGCAAAATCAGAATACTAATCGCTGCAGGTTTGCCACTTAACGTTGGATGTATCACATAACACTGGAGCAAAACACGCAAACAAAAAACGAGGCGGAAAGCAAGCAGTGGTTTCGCAGCGTTGCATAACGCAGCTCGAGAAACCGCGGGCGTCGCCGTTAAGGCCTTTGCCTGCCACCTCGCTGAGCTGTCGTCGGGTAGAATGGCCGACTCGGTAAGTTCTCTTCGGTAGCTATTACTCCTTTTGCACTCTAAAACCAAAGTAAGAACTTGCAGGAAGAAGAAGAGTTCAGTAGGAAAAAATACGTCTCACAAAACATACGTAATAATAGTGGAGAAAAACTGGCATTTTTCAAGCTACCATATAGTGAATAATTATAGAAGCTACTTGCGCCTAAATGTGATCGTATACTATAAGAAATTAGAATGTGGTAAATGAAAGTAATCGTTTTGTCCAGGTGTCATCCATACATTCCGGTTTATTTGAATAAAGTCCAATTTATGCTTTGCCGTAAAGTACAATGTTTAACACTTTATTTAATATCAATAACATAATAACGTATTGCAAAGAATGTTAATAAAATACGAAAGGTAGGGAAGAGGTGAAGGCAAAATAAAAGAAAAAACGGAGCCGACGGAGATGAGCCAGAAAGATACGGAAGTACGGACACAATGTGAAACTACAGAATGAACAGTTAATGAGAAAAACAGTTACAGAGAGCTGAATAAAAGATTACAAACACGGAAGAAAGAGGATGAAAAAAGAACAGGAATACCGAAACGCTGGTGTTGCGAAGAAGAAACACACGGAAGCACGGGCACCAAAAGAAGCAACGCGGAAAGACCTAACTCATCAGAGAACCCAACCGCGCGCGTCTCCTTTAAGACATCTTGACGGCTCGCGCGGCGCGGGGCGGAGAGAACGATTGTTTCCGCAAAGGGCGGGAGGGCGGGCGGGCGGCGCCGGAAGAGGCCGACCAACAAATTACCCTGCGCGCACAAGCCGCCTGCGAAGCCGTTCCCTCGCGCACTTGCGGCGCGGGGCTGAGGCAGCGCGGGGTTGAGGCAGCGCGGGGCTGGGGCGGCGCGGTACGGCGCGCCTCGCTTTGTGCGAGCTCCCAGCGCAGTACAGCGCTCTGACTCGCTCGCTCGCTCGCTTGCTCGCTCGCTCACAAAACATACCTCCCTCACTAGCACGCGCGCCGTGCCGAATGGAGTGCGAATCGGCACAACGCAAGGGCTTAGTTGCTTAAACTGCTTTTCGGAGATACGAGGGGTTTAGGGCGCTCTGGTTCCTCTGGAAGCGTTCAAGTTTTTTTTAAAGAACAGTCTGTAAGCAGGATTAATTTTGTTTGCGAATATGTTGTCGTACCTTGTGTGCCCGGTTTAAAGCTCAACCACGTACGCCATAAAAACAGTTTTCAAAGACACTTTCAGAAAACGATAGGTAATAGTTCGAAACTTTATTACATATCAAACAGTGACAGTTCTCTCGGAATTCTTGCTCTTATCCTTTCAATAAAATGTACTCTTAAAAATCACTAAATAGTTATGAAGTTGAACTCTCTTCAAACAAATAAAAACATTATTATAATCTAACAAACAATCCCAAAATAGGACGGAAAATAATTCTGTCACAAGTTACATACAAATTATATCAGTAAGATGTATTTTTTTTGCAAAAAGCAGGTCAAATTTGTACATTAAAACTTCAGGCTTCTCGATTTCATAATTACACATATATTCTGGTACACATAAGAGGGCTAAATAAATTCTAGTATAAACAAATTTTCGCTACGGAAATGGAACCTTATAAACCTATGCAAATTTCAAGTAGTTGGAAGAACGGCATAAAGGAAACTTGAAAATCAAATGAAATGATCCTGAATACGAAACTTACGGCAAAATCGTTTAGACAATCCTAGCGTCTGCTGTGTAGCTTTCACGCTGAGTTGTAATTTCCAAACAAAAGCTCACAATTGAAGTACCTCTCCTTTCTGGTTTGCAGCTGCAGAGACAAGAAGAACATCGATCGCTATCTCAATCACAGAGGTTTAAAGACCAACTCCAGCCCTTGCTCGCCGCGGAAAGTTCTGACAAGCGACAGTTAAACCCACAATTTACCTTTCAAATTTTCAGCGCTTGAATCCGATCCGAATCTCTAAAGCAAGCGTGAAAAAGATGAAACATCGGGAAGTAAGAGGTATCATAAAAGCGTCAGCTCCGAATGAAATTATACGATGTCGCAACTTCAAAAGTAATTAGCGACAACCGCTCCGCTAAGGTTGACAAAAATTACAGTTAAAATCCTCTAAAATCGTCAAAACTTCTCAAAACGTTTCCTCAAAACCTTCAGATGAGAACGAAATTGCAATAACGTCACTTACGTTCAATTACTTAATTATGAATACACCCCGCAGCTATAAAGAACGAGTTTTTATGCATTCCGAACAAAATCGGCACAGGACTACTTCGGCAAAAGGATCATGTTGTACCCAGAGTTCATAAACGGCATTTTATCGAAATAGAAGTAATTCAATGATGTCAAGGGCCTTCCTCAACCAGAGAATAAGAACGTACGACACTATCAACACTATATGGGTGCCCTACGAAATAAGGAGGGTGAAAAGTGTGTTACAATTGACAGCCGATCATCGCGTGTTGGGCTTCAGGTCGACGCCACTCAACCGTAATTGAAACCTCGTGTTAACCTCGCGCCGCCTGCAAGGATGACGCCCCCTCCAACTGCGATAGCTTCAGACAAGTTGCCCTGCGAGCAGGTCACGGCCACCCGCCACCTCACCTGTCGCGATAATCACCACCCTCGGTTGACCCGTGTTTCCACTGCCCTTGTAAGAGATGCGGTAATCGGCGTGCGAATAAAGAATTTTCGGTGAACTACCTGCCGATTACTAGGAGGAATATTATTTTTTAACGCATCACGTCGGTACTCTGACTCGTGCCGGAGAAGAGTAAGTTCAATGTTTCATGTATGTATATACCCAATTATTTAAATATTGGGTATATACATACACGAAACATTGGACTCACTCTTCTCTTACTAAACAGTTGCGCGAAGAAGTAGAAACCTAATAAATATTTGTTAATATTATAATTATAATTAAAATATTAAAATTAATAATTATAATATTATAATTATTTAAACGTTCAAATAATAATTTCTTTTAAATTTTCGTATTTAATAAGACCACGTTCTACAGCGAGGGATGTCAGCAATGAATTCGTGAAAAAATGTTAAAGACAAATACGAAGAAGTGATACGTAGAAGGATGTGGGAAGGAAAATGAGTAACTTCTGAACGTAATCACATTCTAAACGAACAAACCCGTCTTACCATTCTTAAATAAAGATACTATTTCGTCGACAAAACAGTATTTTGGTGTGTCAAGAGTAACAAACACAGGAAAGACCAAACACGACGTGCGATGTATTTTACCTGTTTGGGCTGCCCGTATTTCGTGAATTCACACGCTCGCGCACATACCAGCGAACTATCCAAAGAAAAGCACACAGAGTCGTGAAACACGAGCCAGTCAGAGGCCAAAACCCTCCGGCGAACATCTGGTGCGTATCTATACTCCGTGCCCTCTCCCGCTGTAACTTTCCATCTCTCCGCTTGGTATCCCCCCTCCCCGCCTCCTCCGCGTGCCGTCGAGGACGCCGCCGCCGCCACCGCGGAGCGGAGCACAAAGGCGCTACCGGCCGCCTTCCACGTGATGTATGTTCGCAAGGGCGAGGCAATTACCAATACTGTTAGGCGTCCTTTGCACATCGTCTGCGCTCTGTCTGAACGGAAACACTGTCCTCCTCCATGCACAATGCGCTACCAGGAAAAACAACCTTATGCAAAACCGAAGGGATGTAACGAATCAGCTTCGTTCCACACGTTACACTAAATAATACATTTACTATGCAACGGCTTTGTTTTGAACGGTAGGAATAGAATCACCGTACGTGTAGACAAACGATTGAGAAACAAACGCCACTCCATACCTCAACGTTTAAAAATAACTTGTCAAGAGTATGAAATACACGAGGTCATTCATACCATACCGATCGATCACTGTACCCTTCCTCGTTGTCGTCACCTCAATTTGTTTAGGTTGTTGTTATAAATTAAGGGAATGCCAACATTTTTACATAACAGCTGTTCTAACTGAGACTGCGCATTTGACGAATTTCTCCACTAAAATGTATCTCATCACAGAAAATCGTCCACGAAAGAATTCACACGGTTTTCAACCTTCTCAACCACATCGAATACTGCACATAGAATACTGTTTTTAAAATAGAAATAAAACTAACACCGCAAATCACTTCTCAGAAAACTAACCTAACCCACACTTGGGCGCCGCTTCGGCCATTCCGGAACCGGAATCGAGCAGCGGTGTCCGCCCGCGAGCAGCCGAACCCACGCGCGAGGGCTCGCGATGGAGCGGGGAGGGGGAGGGGGAGGGGGGGGGGGCGCCGGGTGCCGGCCACGTCCGGCGCCGCGACCTCCACCTGCTACACGGTCCTCTGGGCCGGCGGCGCACGCCACGTCGCCCCCCCCCCACCGGGCGATGCCCAGATACACATACAAAAACCACCAGAAGATCAAACTGGCCCCTCGCAGCAAGAGGGACTTTTTTTCACACCAGGAGCCTATACTGTTTCCACTACATCCCATTTCATTATTCATGAACATCGAAATGAGCAATACTAAAATTAAAAACATAGTTAAGTGTCAGTACAGTAATTTTTGCCTTTGTGTCGTGTTTAGAAATAATCGGGTGTTGTGTATCGCTTTTTTGAAGGGTCGGTGCGAGTGTGTTCAATATCAGTAACCAAAACATACAAAAGATGAGAAAATACAAGTCTGTTAAGTACTACGTTTGGAAACCTATAAAAAAATGTATTCGATTATTTCTTGTCTCATTAGCAGTACAATCGCAAATTTGTTTCCCATAACAAAAAGTGTAACATGAAGATAGTAAGTTATGGTTGTTCTCCAATAATAGTAAAATTGAACGAAATTTAAGAATTCTCTCCCATTTCACATAATATTCTTTAAATACGCGTGTTTATCACATTATTTAAATATTCACAAGCAGTTAACTTCATTTATTTATTTAATTTATAAGGGTTTGGGATTTCAACTGCTGTTGGCATGAGTGACTAATTTATTATTTATTATTCATTTAACTACCCACAACAGGGCAAAGCCTCAATTACAGTAGATATTACAAGAAAAATATCAACAATTTCAAATGAAATCAAAAAGTAAATCACAGAAATGCAATCACAAGAATACACATTTTTACGAAAATGGAAACATCTTCAAAATAGTCATTACAAAAATATGAGACGAGGCCGGCGGTAATGTTGATATGATGAAGAAATGGAAGAATAAGAGGCAGGGAAGATAAGAGAGCCAAAGAAAACCTTGGTCCACAAACTCCACATGGTTTGGCCGGGTCCCAACGCTTTGCGCTATCCAGCGAGTATGCCACGAGCCACCCCTCCCTTCACACCCGTGATCGAAGGAATTGGGCCATTTCCATCACTATTCGCAAGTGATTGCACTCCCACCGACTCGAGAATCCGACCCGCTGAACATCCCCCTCGCTCGTCCCATATCTCGACCTGTCGCTGCCGTCGCCTATCTCACTCGCCAGCTCCCTCCCGGCCATGCGTTCCCCGTAATCTAATGTAAGCCGACAACACCCTCCCGCCCGCCACGGCCGCCCCGCTCGCTTCCTTGCCACGCGCATGCGCGGGGGCGAGGCGCCTCGCACGCCCCGCGCCGCGCGCGCGTTTAATTAACCGATTCAATTAAAATCTGCGTTCGCCGCTGCCGCCCTCCGCGCTGGCAGCTGCAGCCGGGGGCGGGGGCGGGGCCTCGAGGGGGGCGGGGCAGGCACGTCCGGGTGGAGCGGAACGAAGCGCTGCGGGGGAGGGAGGAGGGGTCGAGGGGGAGTAGAGCCGGGTGAGCCGCTAGTGTGGGTGCGGGCACAGCGGAACGAAAGTGTGGCGTGAAAGGAGAATAGAGTAGGGTGAGGTGGGAGAACAGGGCGGGCCGCGGGAGCGGGCTGGGGTGGGTGCGGGTGGGGGAACGAAGTGGGGAGGGGAAAGGGGGGTCCGCAAGGGAAGTGAGGTGAGGTGGGCGGGGCCGCAGCAGTGGGGCGGGGCGGGGCCTGTCCACGGCGCATTTCGCACGCGGCGACGTGTGGGAGGGGCAGGAAAGCGGCGATTATATCCCAATGCGAACTATCGAATCCAGGACACTGAACTTCAGCAAATTAACCTGACAGCCTTGGCGATTGAATTACTGTCACATCCGGGTGATATATTATCTCGCTCTGTTAGTGCAGTAGTATGTTTTCCTCCGGTAACTCCCCTCCACAAGCACAATGTCATTTGATCCCAACCGGTAGTGCGTCTGGCTAACCAAATGAGACAGTTACAAAAAAATTTAAATTACACGTTTGTGAAAAATAAATGTTTCAATTACCTTTCGAGCCTCCCTCTAATACGGTACACAACAAAGTACAATTCAAAAGTAAATTTTATGGAAATAGAGGATGACAGTGTCATACAAAATGCGAATCCGTAAAAAAACCCAACAACAACAACAACAACTTCTTTCAATACAAAATTTATGTTCACCAAACCCAAACAAATATTTATTTTCTGGTGGCATCGAAAAAATTCACTTCATTTCCACATTTTCTCTTCAGTGCTACTAATGTAAAATCACCTTTTGAAGTTTCAGAAAAGCCCGAGTGCTTCCAGACGACTTCTATTCTCGTTAGTATCAAAAAGCAAACAACATTCGTCGAAAATACGAGTGCAACAGAGTAGCAAACTCAGGCGAATCGAAGTTCCACGTAACGAAATCAACCCCGTCCGCGGGGAAATCAGAAGCGACGTTCCCCTGCTAACTGCCCGCGTGTAACAAACTTGAACCGTGTACGTCGCATTTCACGCAGCGAAAACAAGCCAACACGAAACGAACCGCAACTCGGAAACAGCGTCCGCCCACATCCCCCGGTTATGGCGTTTCGCGAACTGGTCGAGCGGAAATAAAAATGGAAGAGCGCGAGCGCCGTCGCGGTCCCGAGAGCGCCCCACCCCCGCGACGGCGGCGGGCGGCGTGCGCGGGAGAAGCACGACTGCGCGCGGGGAAAATGAGTCGCCTCGTAAAACTGTCCGAACATCCGCCGGCGCCTTTTCGGCCTCATTTGTCTTCGCCCCGTGGCTCGGAAGGGCGCGTCCACCCGCGCGCTCCGCGGGCAGGAAAGGAAAATACGCGCGCGGGCGGGCGAGGCGGCGGGCGAGGCGGCGGGCGAGGCGGCGGGCGAGGCGGCGGGCGAGGCGGCGGGCGAGGCGGCGGGCGGGCGGGCGGGCGGGCGGGCGGGCGGGCGGGCGGGCGGGCGGGCGGGCGGGCGGGCGGGCGGGCGGGCGGGCGGGCGGGCGGGCGGGCGGGCGGGCGGGCGAGGCGGTTGCTTTTCGCGTCGTGCGGCGCGGCGCGACAGCCGGCTGCCGCAGGTACAAACAGCCTCGTTACTTCTTGTCTCTTCAAAGCGCCCCGCGCGCCGCCGCCGCCGCCGCATTGTGTGTTGCGTTGGAGGACGACGCGCAAACGCGAGGAAGCTGCTGCCGCGTGCAGAGACGGGTCCAGATATTATTTTAAGGGTGGAGGGGATACTTCAGCACAGATCCCATTAAACCAATAAGCCTAATCTGAAGATGATGATCCCATAAAGCTTTTCCAAATCATATTATGTAAATTATAACCATGAAATAGAAAAAATGCACGAAATATTCATAATGGTAATACTGCTTTGGATGTGATGAGATCTATATTTGTTGTTTATTTCAGAGTAAATTCAATATAAATACAACAACAAAAAATTGCCTTGGGGAGGGGCATGACCCCTAGTTCGTACCCCTTTCCTCGGGATCCGCCACTGGCCGGGGGCGTCATTTCACCGGGGAGCTTTGGCACGAGTATTTTCTCGCAACGTCAAAACATTGCAATCCGTTTGAACTGTTTTGCAAGCTAACGGAGAAACTTGTTAAGTTGAAAGAACTGCAAGTATAATACAAGAATGTCTCAAAACATGAATAATATTCCAGAAAATGCATTGTACGAATATCTTCATGTAGAAAACAAGCTACATAAATCACTTACATTAAATATATTAGTAATGTTGATAAACTTAATGCAATAATCTAACCACAGAACCGCACAAAAAATTGATATTTGCCAACAAACGCCAGAAAATAAATGTAAGAAATGTGGAAGTTGTAATAAATTATAACACTAAATAAAAATTGCATAAATGTTGAAGTGGTGCTTCTGTGGCAAATGGAGTCCGCGGGTTCCAACTATTGGGAATTTTGCTATGATCGAGTGTTTAAAATTTAATGTCTATATCATTATTACAATCAACATTTTTAATCAAATTAATGAATATTTCTATTTTATACAAATTTAAAATAATAATCATTTTTAGAAGGAATGGCATTTCCTACAACAATGGAAATTCCTCCAAAATGGAAAAATGTGCTTCAGAAAATCACTTGTATTCCCATCTCGACCTATGATATTCTTGCAATTTTTTACACGGATTTCGCCTCAGACTCTCAAACGAGTTTGTATACTTCATACCGATTGAGAACAACTGCAATACTGGCAGCGAACTTAAAATTAAATTCAAGCACATCTTTCGTGGATGAGTTGGACGTATTACACTATATCCCTTCTATCTGACATAACTCAACCTTAATTATAGCAAATTGAAACATTTCAACCGTACAGTTTCCATTGGACTTTCAAGAACATAAAAATGAAGAATCATCGCAGACGAAAATTCACGAGAAGTGATACCTGTCTGGAATTATTACACATTAGTTTATTATTTTTGAACGGGCATCTCAACTACCTTGCTTGAACAGGAAGGCAAAAACAAGCACGTCGTACTCGAATCCTTCCGTGAGTAATGAATGGCCCAATCTGGGACCCGTCGCCACCGAAGGTGACCATCGGCCACACTACATCCGCAATAGAGGCAACCTCCGCCTTCCTTTTGGTGGGGCGCGGCGCGGCGGGCGGCGAGAATCAAGGTCGAAGCTCCTCACACGTAAACAAGAACAAGCGCGATTCGCCGCGCGTCAAAGCAGGTTACCACGCTACACTTGGCAGGGGGGCGCACGGCGCGCTCGCAAGTATTTACGAGGAGAGCAATAAACACATTGACTGCGCGCGGGGAGCGCAGCCGCCGGAACGCGCCGGCAGAGGGCCCGCGGGGGCGCGCGGCACGAGCCCCAGCGCCACCGGGAAGGCCCCTGAAGGGCTGCAGCCTCATTCCGTCCTTGTCCTCACCTCGCGAGCTCGTATACTGCGATTTGCGGAACTGTGCCCCTGACAGGAATCAGCTGTTGACGGTTTCATCCAATCGGGAGCTTGAACGTCACCGTAGGGACGTCATTGTAGCGAAATATAAGCTCCCGATTGGATGGCAGCGAAACAGCCGATTCCTGTCAGGGGCACAGTTACGAAAATTGCATTGTAGTACTACATCGCCTTTCGAATTCGCGGGTCTAGGATTCAGTCTATAGAACATTTAGGGTCTAGGATTCAATATAACCCCGGAACCTAAGGATGGAGCTGGAACAGGATGGGGAAGGTTGGATAGAACGAGTCAGTGTTGATTCGTGACTGGTCTCCAGATGGGAGGGAGCGAAGTGCACATAAGTGTCCGAATGTGTGAAACAGGAAGAAGGGCACCAAAGAATTCCCCTGGTATTGATCACGGAAATCACCATGGATCATGGAAAATAACCAATCAGTGCAGCCAGCTGCTAAAATTCTCTTTCAGTGTTTGAATTCGACCAATCTGTGTAACCAGAGTTAAAAAGACCTCTCTTCCCAGGCTTCTCATTCAGGTCTCTTAATAATTCGCTAAAAATATAATACTTCTCACAGAACCTCAATATGAATAAATTGTATACCGGCGATTAATAAAGGATATTTCCGACAATCACTAAGTATTTTGAAGAAACGTTTAAAATTTCATTTGCGATGTATGTTACTTCAACATGTTTGGGTACGATCTCACAGCGGAGATCGAAGAGCGAGGAGGTTTAATAGATCAACAGTAATCTAATGTTGACCATAAAAATCACGAATATATACATTTTCGGAAACAAATTATTAAATTGGTGAAATGTTTCGTGTAAGAAAATGAATTAAATTTACAGCTAATCTCTGAGAATGCCACGGCATTTTCCCGATTACAAGACTCCAATGGAATCATTAGTCGCACTCGCAGGTAGTCATTGATCTTATAAAAATGCATGTACTGCACTGACAGGTTAAGACTACACCTTTAATAGAAAATACACAACGCATCTCTGATATGCACTGATGAAAACAAATTACGTGTTACTGAACTGTATATAGCATAGACAGTAAAATTAGTTTTAGTTTACCACATGAATGATCGTCATTAACGAACTATAAGGTTCTAGTTGAATCTGTGCTAGCATTCCGCTATTTTTAAATCAATGGTTTAAATTTGAAAATAGCTTCCTACTGGAATCCAACTTCTACCTTTCTGATAATCCATGTTGCAGTGTACGCGAGGTACTCTCGAAAATTGATACAGAAAGTTAAAAATGTTTTATTTTATAGATTAAAGAATAAGAAACCTAGTCTAAGATCCACAATTTCGGAGTAATGAACGGAGATAAAACAAGTTGCAGCGTAGGGTGCGTTGCGGGTTTCATTCGAACTTGTCGTTTTGCTTATATCATAAAACCGCGAAATTCTATTTTCCGCGTCTTAAGGTTGCTTAATGTCCCCCTGAGGGTTAATTCCTCATCCAGCAGATTGCACATTTACGGGAATTTGTGTCAATGGCTTTTTTTAACTCATACAAAACCTCCAACTTTCCTTAGCTCATTACATAAATAATTAAGTAATTTTCATAAAACAAAATGGAAATGTTCATTTCGGCACAAACAATTTACGGTCTGAATGACTTTCAAACACAAAATACTTTTTAATTGGGCTACAGTTAATACACCATTAAAAAATACAAAAGCCAAATTCTAATTCGCAAACACTCCAGGGCGCCTTCACTGTAACCGCCTTCCCCAAACTACGCCACCTGAATCCCGCTGCAGGCCGTTTGGCTGGTACACACGCTCCGGTTTACCTGCACAGGTGACCTGCACACGTAAGCGTCAGCGGTATACCGGAGCGTGTGTGCCAGGCCTTAGCCGGCCCGCCCGCCCGCCCCCAGCAGGGCGGCGCGGCGCGGCGGGGCGGGTCATCCACCTCGGGCGGGGACAGCTGGCGGCACGGCGCGGCGCGGCGCGGGCGTGGCAAGGCCGGGGCGCGGCGGGGCGGGCCGGGGCGGGCCGCTCCTACCTGCGGCGACGGCGGCGGCGGCGCGTAGGCGCCCCAGGGCGCGGCGGAAGCGCGTCGCGTGCTCGCGCGCACGCCAACGCGCGCGCCCGCGCATCTGCGCAGCGCCCGCGGCCTCGGCGGCGGGACGAGAGACTGCTCCGGCACGCGGACCGGCTGCGCTGCTGCCCACTGCGGACCGCGGCCGAGCCGACCAGCCGCCCCGCCACTCGCCCCGCCCGCCCGCTCCGCGCACGCACGCACGCACGCGTGGCGGCGCCGCTACGCGCCGCTGGTCCACGCCGCCCTTTTAAGAGCTTGGCGCTTTCTCTGCGCCGCGCCAAGTAGTGCCGCTCTACTGGGCGGGCCCCTCGCCGTTTTACTTTGCTACATACCGTCCGCCCACACCAACTGTACTATACGTACTACCAATTATACTGCGATTTTCTTAACTTTGTACCGGATAGGAATCCGCTGTTGATGCTTTCATCCAATCAGGAGTTTCAGCGTCACCATAGTGACGTCACTGTCGCGAATTATAAGCTCCTTATTGGATGGCAGCGAAACAGCTGATTCCTGTCAGCGGCAAAGATACAAAAATCGCAGTATAATAAAGGGGTGAGTGAGGGATAGTTATAAGCCACAATTTTAAGTTATTCGAGCCCAACACTCCACGAAACTCTCTGAACAACATGCCTGCATTCGCAGATACCCAGCAAACATTATATGTGCTGCACTTCAAATCTGGCGTCTCGGATGACCCTTTCATTTATACTTCCCATTTCTCCCAGAATGTCTTACAGTACATCATACTTTTTACCTCATAAAATCTATTTATCCTTCGCGTTTCCTTGTCGACCATTAACAGAGAAAGTGCAGTAAGATTCTTGAGTAGAGTGCGCGGAGTTTTTGTTGTTTTTTTTAACCTGCCATGAGCCTCTTCCAGCTTTCTCTGGGCCACCGCCCAAATACCGCACAAAGTGAAGTAGAGCGGCGGCTCTACCGTACGGAACCCAGATTTAGTCCATGGCCATATGTGGATGTGCTATTCCAACGCGCAAACGGGATCAGGATGGATTTTCAGTACTTTGGGTTGTAATACGTACGCTCTTTTCTCTGAATCTTGGCATGCATTTATATTATTGTTTACGACACAGAGGAAGAAAATGTATTATCTTTTAAAATATCTTAGGCGAATATCCCATGTTGACCGAAATGTGCAAATGTATCACATGTTGGTGTTGATAAAAACTTCCTGACCAACCTACATTAATTTGAGAATTCGAAAACGTGTTAATTTGTCACCTTGTTACACTAACATTGAGAAAATTACTTGATAATATCATAATTGGTTTAAATAAATATTAAATTAGTAATGCCCGGTTTTCGCCTCAACTAATCCTTCTTGTCATTCATACTCACGCTACTGTAATAAAGTCCATTGCCAATACGCTGAGAAAAATTCCAATAATGATTAATGCAACGTCTGTCAATTTCCGATACATCGGAATTCCCTAGATAGCTATCATTATTAATCCAGGTCAACACGAAGTGATAGATAGAAAATCGTCCAGGTAAATCAATAGTATCTTTGAAACACATTGTATAAAGTGTTGAGAACATAGGCATCACTAACAACTAAACAAGCTTTGATGGCTTTTTTAAGACAATCTGCCACTTCAATGTGCACAATGCTACAAAAGTACTTCAAGAAACTTAGACACACAACAGCACCACGTCCGGAGTTTCAGATCATTTATCTTACAGAAAGCTGTAGGTGTGCAAAGCTGCTCGAGCTCACGTTGGAAAACTACCAGTTGAAATCATTTCTAGACCAGCGAACGAGATAGACGGATGAACTTCAATAACACTTCTAGAATTTATACACGTAAGAGGAAGCAATGAACACTGTAATATATTACATAAACTTTTGTACTGATTAGTGAGACTAAGAACACACTCCAGAGAAACGAATAAGATGACAGTGCTATGTATAACTGAGCTAAGGATGAGATGGAATAATGATAATGGAAGCCTAATGTTTTCCCACTGCTTTTCCTGCTATATTCGCACAATTAAAACAGCAATGTCTTACAGAACATGCAGCCCTCGCCTCGGTGTGATTAAACGAAAATCCTCCCGCGACACCAAAGTCAACTTCTACAGCATTCTTTATTTCAAACCCACATCATTGTATTTTGTCACCCCATCATTGCGTTATTGGCAACATCTTAATAAATTGCATCTCACTAGAAAGAAATCGTTTATAAAAGTAATGTAACCAAACCAAGCAGAAAGTGAAAAAAAAATTGACTGGCACACTACGGACGATTTAACGACTAATTATTACAAACTACACAATCATAATAAAGTATGACATTTTAAATAAAAACATGAAGCTTGTTAAGGCAAATCTGCAAGTATGGCTAGTTTCACGATAGCACATACGAGTATTCTTCTTTCGTTTAATACTGAAACACTATCATGATCTACTGCAATAATATATGTTTTTTAGTATTTTCAATACTACTACAAATAAAGCAGCCTGTATTAAAATAAACTACATAATTTTTGTGAAGAAAACAAAAAACAAGGCTTGTCACGAGTTTCTCCAAATACTGAACAAAATGATGAACTACATTCAGTACTTTTATTAAACGTAATACCGAACGTATCAGCATTTATTCAGTCACTCAAAATAAGCACACGGATAAGCTTGTCCTACCAACTTCCTACCAGCACCTCCTACCAATTTTCAACCCAGCCTTACATACTTTACTGGAAATATTGACGCGCATTTGTATTCGTGAGCTAACGGACAGGCGGGCAGCACTATACCGTCTAGCGGGTTTCAGGACAGAATGGAAAGAGGAAGAAGCTGTGGCCGCGACGGGCAGCACCATTTAAGAATGAAAAGAAGTCAAAAGAAAAAAGAGAAGGGAATAGAAGAAAATAAAAAATTATAAAAGAAGAAAGAAAAACGAATTCGGCGACAACGACAAATCATCGCCTTCCCCATTCACGTTTTGTATAATACTTAATCCGAAATGCCTTGATCCCTAAAGCGACATCGTCGACTTCACGATCGCTACTGGAACCTTTGATCAACAAAGGCTCCACCTCCTTTTCTTCCATTTTCTTTTGACAGCAGACTGCAAGAGCTGGAGACAGCGGGCGCAACAAGCGGCGGCTACGCCACCGCCCTAGATATCCGACCGCTCCTCGGCACTTCCCAGAAGCAGCAGCCGCCGCCGCTCCGGGCGCCGAGGCGTGCAGAGTAGAGCTCTTGGAGTTTTACGGGGTCTTCAGTCATGCGGGTACCCGGACCCGTATATGCGGGTATTCTAACGAGGTCAAACCCACCCGCATCAGACGGGTCGCCCATATAATACGGGTCGCGGGTATTTTTGATAGACACGAACAGAAGATTGTAAAGTTATCTGTTTATGTACGCTGAAGTTACCAGATAATAAGCGAAGTAGGAAAATAACGGAACGAAACAATGAATCAAGAAAAGGTCTTAAGGGCGCTTTGTGTTCTTTCACTGCGTAATTATTAGATGCGTTTCGTACGTTAGAAAGTTGCTTAATTTATTTAAATCATTATAGTTATATTTTAAAGCATTTACAAAATTATTATATAAATAGTTATTTAAAAAAGTGAAGAAATTAAATTAATTTAAATTGTTATGTCTGTTTAAGCAATAATAGCTTTTTATGTCCTTTCCGACCATGTTGTTCTGTAGTCCTTTCTTCCATTTCATTTTCGCCCATTTCGTCCTTTTGGTCCCTTTTGAAAAGAAATTGCGTTATTGCTTAAACATTAATAATCATTTCGAACGTATTGTACCGTTCGGCGACCCGTATTCTACGAGCGACCCGTGTGATATGGTACCCGCATAATACAGGTACCCGCATAATACGGGTACCCGTATGAATGCGGGTGGGTTCGACCCGCACTTTTCTGAGACGGGCAGGCGGGCGGGTTGACGGGTCTGCGGGTATTGAGAGCTCTAGTGCAGAGCGCTCCCTTCCGCTCGCCGCGAGGGCCGCGCACCTCCTTGGCAGCGCTTGCGAATGAGTCAGGAATCGCGAGAAAAGGAAAAGGTCGTTCGATAACTGGGAAACCGCAATGGGGGCCTCCACGTAGCACTGCACGCTACTTCACTTCCTTTGGGTGAAATCAAGGAAATCTACATCGGGTGGACGAGAAGGAGAACGGTAACGTAATTCTCGAATGAGCGTTATCAATGACTCACACCCTTTAGTTGGAATTGTACTTTGGGAGCTCTACTGAAGACTAAGCAAGAGCAAATTTCTAATTTGCCGAATCCTCGTTAGCAACACTAATGCAAGTGTTTTTTTAATATAGAGAGAGACAATTGAAATAGTTTCAAATTGATCTGACAACGAAAACAGTGCGAAGTGGCAAGTCAAAGAATAATATTGAAGGGTTATAGAAAGTTACCAGCAAAAAGGTTGTGCATGTACGTAGGAAGGCAAACATGAGACGCAAATATTAGAGTATTAAAAACAGGTTCAATACTGTAATACTTTTAAATCCAATTTGTTTATAAACGATTTTCATAATGTGAGTTTAATCTCGAAACTTATCCTAACAATACATTTTATTTCATAAGACTTCATTACGAAAAGAAGTAACTTCTTACACACAGAACACCTCAACAATTTCAAACAGGACAAAACTAGAGGCACGAAATTCGCATATCCGATCATTACCACAACAAAAGAACGCAGGCGCAAACAAGACGCAGACTTTTTTCGAAGAGGTGGGCGGGTTTTGGCCCCAACCCAACACGACCAAGTGGTGAGGAAATGCCGAAGGGCGTCAGGGAAAACGCGTCCTTGGACCACAATCGGAGGGCACGGGAATCCCAGCGCCTTGAGAGCGAGTGGGCGGGGCGTTTCCCTGCGGCGCTACCCACACGTACGCCACCTTCGGCGAGGCCGCAACCACGGCACGCACGCACACGCGCGTGCCCGCGCGCGGCCATGCGGCGGGCAGTGTATCAACAGCGTTTCGGGTACGTACCGTACATGGTACCCCAACAAGCATGTTAATCCGTCGACACAAAAATGAACTTGCACTACTACATAAATGTAGAATTAGTAATTGTGAACCTAGTTCTCAAGGGAGTCTGTAAGGAGCCCAACAAGCATTTCAAACCGCCCGTCACACAAATGAACTTGCAATGCACATGCATGTAGAAATCGCTATTTATGTGGCTTGTCCTCTAAGGGAGTCTTTGAGGAACCCAACAAGCATTTCAATAGGCCGACACACACACGAACTTGCAGTGCCACATGCATGCAGTATATCGTTATTTATCTGACACGTCCGTAAGGCTAAGGAGGCTTATCGACAGCGAAGCCGAGTAGTTAACTGGTCGAGTGCTTAGACTCGGAGACGACGTGTCACAAGCATTTTCTGTAATACCAAAATACAAAAATGAAATACAAGAAATAATATGTTGAAGTACATCATTTCTTGACGTCCGACTTTCATTTTTGATGTCCTTCAGAAAGCAGAAGATATAAGCTCCCGTTTAGTGTCTCCAAACCGAAAACGATTAATGAAAAGATGTACAATCGTGTTAGTGATTAGCATAGACAGAGATCCTGGAATCACCATAAATGTAATTTTAACATTTCTTTATGAAAGTTCAAAAGTTTTGAAACCTACAAGTTTGTGGTCTTATTTCAATGTATTAAAAAGTGCGTTATATTCATGAGAATAAGGACTTGCCTATGACTGTAACGCATTTTCTAATAAACTGAAGTTTCAAATAGTATTAATGTAATTCTATTTCAAAATATTTACATACGTAATATAATAAAGTTGATGAATTTTAAAATACCTATCGAAAAAGGGTATAGTTCTTAACTGAACGACGTTGTAAATCCAGAACAATCAATTGTTTTATGTAATTTCCCGTGTTGTTTTCAAATCTGATAAATTACAATTAAATTATTTCGTGAGCTCCCCTATTTGTCCCACTCGCACCATGAGGCTGTTTGGGCCCAGTGTGCAGCGTTCGGCCGGTCGCGTCACGAGCCAGCCGCACCGCTCCGCGTGTCACAACGAAGGCCGGACGCTGGCTGGCGTTCTGCAACCGCCGCGCCGCCCCGCGCCGGGCGCCTTCCGGCCGCTGGCTTCTACGGGTGATTTAAGCCTCAAGAATAGGGCTGGTCTGCCTCCTGCCGGGGCTTTCCTGCGAATTCGACCTTGCGCAAGAGGAAACTCATAAGAATATGATACATCACCATGCGCATGCGCAATATCACATCCACCCCACTGGCGTGATTGTAACAGTTTTATTCTCGTGACAATCTATTGGTAATATCAGAGGCGTATCTACGGTGTGGCAGGCATGGCACGTGCCATGGGCGCCACTCACTAAGGGCGCTATTTACAGTGTACCCGCTTGAACAAATAACAACAACTCTCATTTGAAGCATCCTGTCGGGGGCGAAAATTCCATACTTGCCATGGGCGCCTGAATGCCTAGATACGCCTCTGCACAATATGCGCCAAGCAGTTTTAAGGTGATGAAGAATAGCAACTGCAAATACAATATTTATAAATTTTAAAATAAAAAATATATTTACATTTATTTTAGATTGTTTATTTCGTCTACAAATAATCGTTGGCCCCGATGCAATCTCCACTGACCTTCGGGTAGATAAATCAGAAAGTGCATTATCATGATTATTAACTAACCACCTGAGAGTACTAAAAGAAAATAACGTATTAAAGGGTGGCAGACTTGTCTTCAGTGAAGGCACAATCCAGATGGTTCCTTCGAGTGTTTATGTTACATTTCTATACCTCGGATTCAAATTCACAATAAGTACTGCGTAAGCATTCATAATGAAGTTAAAAACAAACATTTACAAGCAAAAATTAAACGATGAAATTCACTGAGGCAAATGTTACATTCGTAGAATTATTACGCATTTGTGTTTAGAGAATAATTGGAAGAGACGTTTTTTCAACATCCTTGCAAAAAAAAAAGAGTCCTGTTTTTATCACAGGCTAGTCACTCCAAACTAGCGTAGCATTGATTAATAACTTACATATCCTAGTAAAGGCGCAAAGCGTGAACCTCTTGTAACAAAGTAAATCTGATATTATCGAGCACATAACATTACCGAAGACACAATGCTATAATTAACATTGTAAGAGTGCCTAGCAACATGCACGAATTATCGACAATCTTGTTTGCGCGCGTGGTGTGTCGTCAACACTTTCACGCTCCAGAAAGCACATATATCACGGAGTGGCGGCTCCCGCCCCAAAAGCGCAGACTTTCACAATGGAATTGAACAGCTGCGCGATTGCGACACCGCATAGAGATGCATATGTCGAAACGTTTCCTCTTGCGGAGTCGCGCGGTTTGGGCCGCTCCTTCATTGTCGCCCGCCGACGCCCCCCCCCCCCGCGCAGCGCTA
Organism: Acheta domesticus; assembly: GCA_031308135.1. Lineage (NCBI taxonomy): Eukaryota > Metazoa > Arthropoda > Insecta > Orthoptera > Gryllidae > Acheta > Acheta domesticus. The sequence continues at coordinate 263,566,736 of JAHLJT010000631.1, read as the reverse complement.
ACAATCTCAGCGAAGAGACGCCGACCGAGGCGCTGATCGCCCCATCCGCGTGGCCGTTAACACTTTATGGCCACTCCCGGACGAAACGGCTTAACAAGCGCGCGCTGCCCCGCGCAGCCGGAGACATTGTGCTTCCGCCATTGGGAAAAAATAATATCCCCGACATCACTACTGTCTGCCCCTAAAACCTTTCTTATTTTACTTAAAGGGGGTTTAATTGCTGCAATAGTGTGGAACTCGAAATTGGACCTAATTACAAGAAATACGACAGTTTGAGGAAGGTTAATGTAAATGAGTAATGTTTTCCCACAATTTTTTTTTCTTTATATTTTCTTCTTGATTTTTAAGAATGGTGTCTAAATTTCACGAATCACTTCTCAAAGAATTCAATACATACATTTTAAAAATTCGAAGGAAAAATCTTCTCAGGTTATTGCCTTTCTTTTCAAAGAAACGTGCATTAGAAATTGAATAATTCAAAGAATTGCTGAGGTGGTCAACGGCATGCTTCAGCATGCTACAATTGTGAATTAATTTCGGGAATAGTTTGAAGTGCCTAATACACCACACTCAATTCATTATAACGCTTAGATGAAACCAGAAGGGCAGGAAGAAGTAAAAGGAAGGAACAGGGAGCTAGACAGTACCCGATGATTACTCACTCGTATGTACAGGCATTTTGCACCCTTCTCTACTAAAAAGTGAACACATCACATACGTTATTCAACGAGAGGTTTTAGAGGCTGCAGCTTTAAGAAATAATTACAACCCGAATGAAACACGTAAGTCCTTGATCAGAATTTCGGAGAAACTTTACATACAGACGGTCGGTTAATACGAAAGCAGCGCTCTAAGAATGGTGTTTCATTGGTTGCACACGTATTTCTTTGCCACCCATCCTCTTCAACCAGCAGCACTCGTGGCGGAGCGTGGGCGCAGCCGAAAGCGCGTGCGAGCCGAGAGGGGCCTCTCACCTGGGAAGGATGCCACTTTCCCTGTCGGCGCGGAGAGGGGGAGGGAGGCCGCGCGGAGACTCCAACGCACCGCACGACGCTTCACACGCGCACCACCAGCACCAGCGCCGGCGCTGTTGGTGCGCCCCTCCACGCGCCCGCCTTCGCGAGCGCCAGCCACCGGCCTTTGCGCAACCCTCCGTTCCAGGAAGCCCTCTCCGTCCCGCACGCTCACAAATCCCTTGCCATCGACGGGTTCTGCTCGGCCACGGTTTCACCAAACAATAACAAGCACTTGAGCTATTTTAGACTCTTGTGAAGCCACGGTGACTCAACAGAGTAATTATGCACTACTGGTACAATGCGTTGAGACACCTCAAGGTCGTCACACACCCAAGTGACGCAACACTCACATCTCGCACGACACCATCTTGATTTTAAAAAAATATACGCCACAAAAAAGAAGGATTTCAGCACTTGCACATATCGCTACGTAACACGGAACAAGAATTCTCTCACACGATCTCGGCGCGTACGATTCGCAGCCAGGCACCGCTGCACCGTTCTTGTGAACTTGCGAGAAAGCGCCGATCGGATAAGAGGACGGGATGCAAAAAACCGCGCGCGCGCACGCACACGCGTCCAGATGCCGCTCGCGAAACGCAGGGCGCACGACTGAGCGCGAGCCCGCACCCGCGCCCGCGCCCACGACGGAGGCGGCGGAGGCGGAGGAGACAGCGGAGGTGGCGACGTGCCGGCCCAGCGGCGAGGTACGCACAGCGGCGCTGGGTGTCGTGAAAGATTATCAGTGCTACTGACGCGATGGCTAAATGAGAGGGTTGATGGCAAGGGTGCGCTTTGAGTAGCGGGCGGAGGAAGCCAAAAATTGACGGTGGCATTAATACGTGATGCAGCTGCAAGAAGCGCTCTCCATATGGCCTTGGTGTGTCGATGAACAAAATTATTATTTTGGGAGAAAGAAAGAAAAGGGTCCACACAAGTTGGAAGAGAGAAAGAAAGAGGAGCAGAATTATTTCGTAAGAAAGAAAATAACAAAGTAGACCGAGTGCATGAATCAGTAGATAACGATCAACGCAGGAAAGGCGAACGTGCGACAGTGAATAGAGAGGACCGTGAAGTCTATAATGAATGGTTTGCAGAGACGAGAGCGCAAATAACAGTGGGGTGCCTCAGAGAAGAGTTGAAGCGCAGAGGACAACCGCTCGGAGGGAGCATAGGAGGAGAATAGTGCATTAAATATAGTTGATAGAGAAGTAGTGCGATAAGTGAGGAAGGATACGGTAGTGAAAGGAAAGAGAGGGGCGGAAAGCGAACGGAGAGAAGGGCGGGTTTGGTGGGCGGGAAAGATGGCGAGAGGCCGCTTTCTCCACAAGCTGTTGCCCGCGTGGCGACGACGGCGGTGGCGGCGGTGGCGGGCGGTGGCGGCGGTGGCGGCGGTGGCGGCGGTGGTGGCGGTGGCGGTGGCGGCGGTGGCGGTGGCGGCGGTGGCGGCGGTGGCGGCGGTGGCGGCGGTGGCGGCGGTGGCGGGCGGTGGCGGCGGTGGCGGCGGCGGTGGCGGCGGCGTTTGCGGCGGCGGTGGCGGCGGCGGTGGCGGCGGCGATGGCGGCGGCGTTGGCGGCGGCGGTGGCGGCGGTGGCGGCGGTGGCGGCGGCGGTGGCGGTGGTGGCGGCGGTGGCGGCGGCGGTGGCGGTGGTGGCGGCGGTGGCGGCGGCGGTGGCGGTGGTGGCGGTGGTGGCGGCGGTGGCGGTGGTGGTGGCGGTGGTGGCGGTCGCGGCGGCGGTGGCGGCGGCGGTGGCGGCGGTGGCGGCAGCGGCGGCGGCGGCGGGCGGCGGCGGCGGCGGCGGTGGTGGCGGCGGTGGCGGTGGCGGCGGTGGCGGTGGTGGCGGTGGCGGTGGCGGCGGTGGCAGTGGTGGCGGTGGTGGCGGCGGTGGCGGCGGCGGCGGCGAGCGCGGTGCACTGCGCGGCGGTGAGGGGCAGAGAGTATAAGTGAGGGGTCCGAGGCGCTCCCAGAGCGCGAGCAGCAGCCAGCGCGGGCGGCTCGATGCTTTCCAGCCCCTGGCCAGCGACAGGCATGGCAACGCCACTGGCAAATGAAGCGTTCTGCGTTCTCCAATACGACGCAAGATGGAAGATAGTCTTTTGAGAATCGCGCTTTTCCGATTGTTTACTTGCTGGATGACATTGCTCTACGTTTTCTTGATACGCACGAAATGCGGATCCGCGACCACAAGCTTCGCACTCACCGCTTTGTTACATTGAGAGAACTACATCGTTACTATCCGTGTAATTTTATCAACTCAAGCGTTCACCCGAGTCTCTCATCGACTTGGGCTTTCCGAGAGAGCTTGACATGCAGCGCACTCCGCTTTCTAAGAACGGCTAAGCGCGGAAACTGGTTCAGGTCCAAGATAGAAAAGATTCGGAAGAGAATGTTATCTAGGTAAATACAATTTTCTCTCGCAAAGGAAGCGGATGAAATCGCAGGTCACACCGCTTTGGGTCAGCACCTGGAGAGAAAGAGGGCACGAGTTGTGTTGGTCCTTTTCGCGGCTTACCGTGAATCGTTCTCGCCTTCGTTTTGTTTACCAGAAAATCTCTCTGACACAAGCCAAAGCCATCCGCGAAGGCCCACCGTCTCTAGAAAGTATTTCAAGGACGGTTCCATAAAACAGTTCGTTTCATCACCTTCGCTGGAGTCCATATGGTAAACTACGCCTGCGAGAGCAGAGTTCACACAGTGGTTTTCAGATATTTCAATAGCAGGACGTCACACACTTAATATTTCATTCTTTGTACACTACGACAATCGTAACAATGCATCGAAATGGACTATGAATAACTAGATGCAATTCACACAAGCAACACATCATTTATAAATCACAGCAATAATTTATTAAGCTGTTACAGTTGGGTTATTTGCGTAATTAAAAATCAGCATGGTGTTTCGCAAAATAAACATGCCTTCAAATTTCCTGCAACCTTTTTTTGATAACTCTGAAGATACCTTGGATAATAAATGATTGACAATCTATTTTGTCAACTGACAACATACCAATAAACTTTCTTCTAAATATGAAATGACACTGACATTCAAGATAACGCGTATAACTACATGCAGAGTGAATACTTGAGAACGGTACTTTTTGTCTTCAAAAGAAATCTAAATTCTTAATTTTAAAGCATAATGAAATTTGCCAGCTAGCTTGGGATGCGGCGATCTCTTCGGAACAGACTGATAGCAAAATCCGTGGAAGATTATGATGATAATATGTGTTCGGGTTAATTTATCTTTTATCCTACCCCTTACTGATTTTTCCGCATGCTTCTGTTACAAGAAAAGTAAACTTGAACGTGCATCAAACGAAGCATTAAGTGCCACACAGATCGGGATACAAACGGTGGCCCGCGACTGCCACTAATCACTGTAGCTCAAAAAACCGCCGGGCATATGTTATATATACATGCAGTCCTTCCTATTTTTGCTGTTTTATCGCTTAATGATAGTCCCATTAGCACCAAATTAATGAGCAGAATGTTATAATTATAAACATTAATCCAAACCTTTATTAACACGAAAAAATATTTCTCAATGTCCCCATGATGACGTTAATTGCCAGTACTAATTACAAAATAACGAGTAACATAGCAGCATCAAGGTCATGTTTCTGTTTTTTAGTGTTGCTGACAAAAAATCAGAGTAAAAAGCATTTTTTGAGAAATTAAAGGACATTAACACTACTTCCATCACTAAAACAAAATTAACCTCCAGAATAAAATACACAATTGAATTGACATTACGTTGACTTACGAATAATGTATGCTCAATAAAACATACTTTTCGAAAATTAAAATAAAACAACAGAAAACATTAAAATTCAAAAAGCACAAAAAACTGCAAGTGGCAAATGAATTAGAAATAACACTGAAATGCAAAAAGGGAAAAAACAAAAAGTAAGTACAGTAGAGAAAATATACATCTATAGCTATTTGTACACCAAGGGCGTTATAAGGGTTTTAAAGAGTTAACGCCTGTGGTACTAACACATTTTTTCCCCTAATTTTATTGATTCAGATATACTTATTTGCTAATTAACTAAACGTTAATTTGACTCGGTTTGTCTTTTCATATTTCTCTCCCATAATTCACTTTCATTATATCATTCATTCATAGCTCCATGATTTCCTCCATAAAAGAACATAAAGCATCATTCAACTGTTTTCACAGGTTTCCTCGTAACCACGATCCTTTCGATCCAGGTCAGTTATGCAGTCTATATCGAGCTCTGTATAGAAGGCAAAACCAAGTTATAACGTATCAGTAAAAAAATACAATTAATTTATTAATCTACAAACTACTGAGACTAAACCACAATATAGTTGCAATCTACAAATTACATTTGTGAACTACTGAAAACTTTTCATTCCATTCCCATTTAAATTTGTTAATTAACAACTTTTAATTTCTGAACTCCTCAATTTTACGCTTTAATAGTGGTGACGATACGGTGTGTATACCAGTCACAAATCAGTATTTCTTCTCAGAACAATATTGCTTACCACGATCTGCAACATATCTTAGAATTTCGGATGCCATCCATAAAAGAAGCATGCTTGTCTTTTCTATTCTATAGATTCATTCCCACGGAGGTTAGTGTCATTCATTAGTGTTGTCAGGTAGCATACATTTTGTGCCATCTAAAACTTGCCATAATCCATGTATGTATTGAGAGAAAGAACAACTAAAGGAGCAATTAAAATTATTATCGTTCTGAAAGCTCATTTCAAAACACCTGGTCCCGGCACGTTGCTGAATATTAGAAGAATTGTAATAAATTTATGTTCCTATAAACAAATTTTAAATTTATTTGTTCACCTCGTAGAGTACTGTTAGACACTTTTCAACATTCACGCACGCATGAGATTCAAATATCCAAAAGGCGGTGCCTGATAAGAGACAGATGCGGATCTAAAACAGACTGCAACGCTCCCATCAACATCGGCAAACTAAGTTAACAAGTAATATTGCATACTGCTTTTATAATCGATAGGTAATCACGAGTAGAAAGAGGCTAATAAAATATCTTAATTTTATTTTGAAACGTTTCAATATTTAATAACACAAGTAAGATGTGTGTATTTACAGACTTATACAAACATCATAATTCAAATATGTACGGCGCACACTGTACGGCCACTTACATCAAAACGAGACGTGTTTACTTAAGCCCTCCGCATAGGGAAGCAATTGAGTCCTCGCGTGGCTGCCAGCCCCACCAGGTGAGCGGTGAAACGGGGGGGGGGGGAGGCGCCAACGCGTGGTGTTACAGCTCTAACATGGGTTAGAGCGGAGACCCGGCGCAATCTACGGCGCCACCGTCGCCCCCCACCCCGCACCCGCCCTGTTTGCACCACCGCGATCCTGCTCCTCTCCGACCCGCGGAGAAAAAATACGGCCCTCGAACGAGGTGGAAAGAAAATGGGGAATGCGGCAGGATGGAAATGTATATTTGTAGAAGGCGACCGAGAAGGGCTGGCTCGGTTATAGAGTTTGGCGCCTGATCCGTCTGAACCAGGTGCTTCTATCAAACGCACTGTAAACTAACTGCATCGCAGAATCTTTAGGCAGAAAGGTGAAAGAATAACTCGTTCACCTACATGTTTTAAAAGGCCGTCACTAGACAACGTATAAAATGCGTGAAGTCCTACAGAGAAGAGATGATTTGTTCATGCGAATCGTCCGAACGTTACTTCACATGTAATAGGTCGATCAACATCTCTTTTACACACTTCTTCGAAATTTCGGCCGAAGAAGTGACTGCACATCATATTCGGTGCATCTAATACTAACACAATGCAGAAATACGGTACAAAAACGTGATTACTACTTGCAATGAAGCATCTAGTAGATTTGAACCATGACTAGTTTTTAGTACAAAGGCACTCGTAAGAATCCTGCAAGTACGTGTGTAATAACCGGCGTAAAAGTTCTTTCGTGTTTAGGCTTCTTCCTACCTTTCTCGCTGCCTCTCAACCACGTCTCTCGCTGCTTCTCAACACAACACTCTGGAGACGGTGGCAAAACGTAAATCAACGAAGAAAAGTTTCGACAGGATCGTAAAATTGAAGTCAAAACACGTTGGAGTGACATAGCTTCCTGCGGCTTCTACATTACTGTTTGACGACTACCATCCCTCCTTGGCCAACGTCTGGGGACTATACCCAAACACGCCGTCAACGGTGGAGGGTCTAGGCTCGGAAAAAAAGGACAAGATAGCCACCGACCTGAGATCAATATATCTTGAATACTTTGCATGGTGACGAAATATCTAAATAACCGTATTCAGTGGTTGGTAACAGAAATCTTTAAGTAGTTTAATTTAGAACGAGTATGAGAGATAATCACACCACAACAAAATTTGTTTTAATAATGTTCAGTTGTGTTTATGATATATTAAATCATATTACAAATAGTGTTTTTACAATTATGTTATTATATAATAATTATATTGCACATACACAATTTTTCTTGTGGTTAGATTATCTCTCATTCTTACGCTAATATAAACGACATTACAAAGACGGCTTTCATTGGTTCGCTTGTCGTAGAATCAAGGCCTCCTCTGAAAATACTGCTATGTCTGCAAAATTTCTCCAGCCAGTAAAAAAAAACAACAGATTACCCACATGAAGCCATCAATAAAAAAGAAGATCTACCAATCGCTCATTATCAGCCGCATGTCAGAGGCACGGGCACTCTAGCAGGGCAGCAGCGTTCGCTTGGACGTCAGCGCTCGTTCACCCGCTCGAGCACCTGACAGCTCGCCACTCCCCATCCGCTTCAGTGTTTTGCCGACAGATCGCCTCCCC
>JAHLJT010000631.1:263529178-263557895 GCA_031308135.1 Acheta domesticus | reverse complement strand
TCGATTTCCGTACGCGTTCCACAAGATCGCATTGAAAACGTGAGAGGTTACTACTCGGCGAGTATATGAGGATATGAGGTTTAAATAAAAAAATTAAAAAGAAAGAATTGCCTCAGAGAGTAACGGTGCACACTTTGCCAAGGGGAGTTTATACAGGTCGCCATCTTTTTAAAATAGTGATTGGTATTTTTCTTTCGTGTTTAACTGTCCAATGGTTATAGAGCCGTGTATTGTTTTCGAGTCAATTTTCTTAATTCTTTCTTTCATTTTCCTTTCGTCCCTTTTTTAATTCCCTTCCCATTTTTCTTTATCATTTTTCCTTTCTTCTTCTTTTTTTATGAACCTGTAATTCGACAATTTAAAGTAGTGCCTAGTATTTTTCTTTCGTGCTTAACTGACCGGTGGCTATGGGATCGTGTGTTCCATTTCTTGTTTATTTTCTTAAATTTTTTCTTTCGTTCTTTTTTCATTTCCCTGCTCATTTTTATAATTCTTCCTTTTTTCCCCCCCTTCTTTTTTTATGAACCTCTACCCAGGCCAAGAACCTGGACCGCAGCCCCTAAAGCTCACGCCTTAATCCTACCCAGAGTCTGCCCTCGTCGCCGTCGCTCTCGCGATATTCCTCTTTCGCGCTGACGCCACTGACACTCCGCGCCGTTCACGTGGCGCCGCCGACGCCCACGCTCAGCGAAGGCGCCGACCGCGACCCCCAGCGATCCACCGCCTCGTGCAAGCTTTGTTGGCTGTCGTCGGGCGCTGCGCCAGTGGCTGCTGCCTTCGCGCTTCTGTCGGGCGCGTGCCGACGCTTCAAGTGACGGAACATTTAAACGGAGGGTTTCTGGGTAAAGAGATATTTTCAGAAAGCAGCTGACTCACGCGGAAATATGAGATTCCGAAATAAATGCTTACGTAAGGCAAACTGATTTAACTGAAAAACAGGTAAAGGGAAAAAAAACTATCTGTAGTAACAGCAACGATATTAATAACTATTTAAAATTGTGGATTAGAAAACTAAGCTCTGGCCGTACATTATTTTCGCTTGGAATCTCTCTTCTCTTCATACTATTGCTTTCTGCACGTGTAAATGTTATAAACTATTCGAAAAACGAAGCTAATAAACTCCAATTTATTAACGAAAAAGTTTCCCGCAGCGAAATTCCAGTGCTCTGCAATCTCCGTTGCCGCACGACTTGCCGAGATACAACCTCCACTGCCCGAGTGGGGGCGTAAGCGGAAGTTTCGTCCCGTTGAAGGATTTCGCGAGGAACCGGGATCGCGTAAAAAACGTAATCGCTGTAATGTTCTGCTCGGCGGCCCGCTGCCTCGCCGTTTTCCCGCTCCAGCTACGCGCGAAGAGGCGGCGGCGGTGCTGCGCCGGCCCAGATACGCGCACGCACGCCGGCCGGGGCGGGGCAGGGCTGGGCAGGGCGGGGCGGGGAGGGACAGCGGGGCAGGGCAGGGCAGAGCGGAGCCGGGCAGGATGGGGCCGGGCCGGGCAGGGCGGGGACAGGGCGGAAGGAGGGCGGGGGTACGGCGGGTCAGGACGGAGCAGGGCAGGGCGGGGGCAGAGCGGAGCAGGGCTGGACGGGGTAGGGGCAGAGAGGAGTGCTGTGGGGGCAACGGAAAGGAAAGCGCGACAGGCGAGGGAAGGAGGGGAGGAGGAGGGGTGAGAGAGACGCGCAGAGACGAGGGGAAAGAAATACGGTGATGCTGAGGAAGGGCGAGTGAAGTGTATGGACTGATGGACGGGTGCAGGATAGATCGTGAAGTGTACGCGAACTGACGGACATGTGATTCGGTGGGTTTTTATGGTTTGGAGAGGGGCAACACGGAAGAGAATTAGATATGGACATGCGAGAACTAACGAGAAGTGATTACTTGGAACAACGAGATGTGATTACCTGGAAACAACGAGAAGAGACAGGGTATATTAGAAGTAGGTTTGGCAGGTACAACAAGAAGGTAGGGAGGGTGACTGAAAGATACGAGATTGTCTTCCATAGTAGAATAGTCAACCAAAAGGCAAACGAGCGAGCGCTCAGGCTGTCAACAAGGCCACTCCGCGTGAAATGGCCGTCCAAGATATTCGGAGGGGACAGGCTCCGGGGGAGGCGATTCTGTCGGTAAACACTGAAGCGGATGGGGGAGTGGCGAGCTGTCAGGTGCTCGAGCGGGTGAACGAGCGCTGACGTCCAAGCGAACGCTGCTGCCCTGCTAGAGTGCCCGTGCCTCTTTGACATGCGGCTGATAATGAGCGATTGGTAGATCTTCTTTTTTATTGATGGCTTCATGTGGGTAATTCTGTTGTTTTTATTTTACTGGCTGGAGAAATTTTGCAGACATAGCAGTATTTTCAGAGGAGGCCCTTGATTCTACGACAAGCGAACCAATGAAAGCCGTCTTTGTAAATGGTCGTTTATATTAGCGTAAGAATGAGAGATAATCTAACCACAAGAAAAAATTGTGTATGTGCAATATAATTAATTATATAATAACATAATTGTAAAAAAACTATTTGTAATATGATTTAATATATCATAAACACAACTGAACATTATTAAAACAAATTTTGTTGTGGTGTGATTATCTCTCATACTCGTTCTAAATTAAACTACTTAAAGATTTCTGTTACCACCACTGATACGGTTATTTAGATATTTCGTCACCATTGCAAAGTATTCAAGATATATTGATCTCAGGTTCGGTGGCTATCTTGTCCTTTTTCCGAGCCTAGACCCTCCACCGTTGACGGCGTGTTGGGTATAGTCCCAGACGTTGGCCAAGGAGGGATGGTAGTCGTCAAACAGTAATGTAGAAGCCGCAGGAAGCTATGTCACTCCAACGTGTTTGACTTCAATTTTACGATCCTGTCGAAACTTTTCTTCGTTGATTTACGTTTGCCACCGTCTCCAGAGTGTTTGTGTTGAGAAGCAGCGAGAGACGTGTGTTGAGAGGGCAGCGAGAAAGGTAGGAAGAAGCCCTAAACACGAAAGAACTTTTACGCCGGTATTACACACGTACTTGCAGGATTCTTACGAGTGCCTTTGTACTAAAAACCTAGTCATGGTTCAAATCTACTAGATGCTTCATTGCAAGTAGTAATCACGTTTTGTACCGTATTTCTGCATTGTGTTAGTATTAGATGCACCGAATATTGATGTGACAGTCACTTCTTCGGCCCGAATTTCGAAGAAGTGTGTAAAAGAGATGTTGATCGACCTATCCATGTGAAGTAACGTTCGGACGATTTCGCATGGAAACAAATCATCTCTTCTCTGTAGGACTTCACGCATTTTATACGTTTGTCTAGTGACGGCCCTTTTAAAACATGTAGGTGAACGAGTTATTCTTTCACCTTTCTGCCTAAAGATTCTGCGATGCAGTTTACAGTGCGTTTGATAGAAGCACCTGGTTTCAGACGGATCAGGCGCCAAACTCTATAACCGAGCCAGCCCTTCTCGGTCGCCTTCTACAAATATACATTTCCATCCTGCCGCATTCCCCATTTTCTTTCCACCTCGTTCGAGGGCCGTATTTTTCTCGCGGGTCGGAGAGGAGCAGGGATCGCGGTGGTGCAAAACAGGGCGGGTGGCGGGGTGGGGGGGCGACGGTGGCGCCGTAGATTGCGCCGGGTCTCCGCTCTAACCCATGTTAGAGCTTGTAACACCACGCGTTGGCGCCTCCCCCCCCCGTTTCACCGCTCACCTGGTGGGGCTGGCAGCCCACGCGAGGACTCAATTGCTTCCCTATGCGGAGGGCTTAAGTAAACACGTCTCGTTTTGATGTAAGTGGCCGTACAGTGTGCGCCGTACATATTTGAATTATGATGTTTGTATAAGTCTGTAAATACACACATCTTACTTGTGTTATTAAATATTGAAACGTTTCAAAATAAAATTAAGATTTTTTATTAGCCTCTTTCTACTCGTGATTACCTATCGATTATAAAAGCAGTATGCAATATTACTTGTTAACTTAGTTTGCCGATGTTGATGGGAGCGTTGCAGTCTGTTTTAGATCCGCATCTGTCTCTTATCAGGCACCGCCTTTTGGATATTTGAATCTCATGCGTGCGTGAATGTTGAAAAGTGTCTAACAGTACTCTACGAGGGGAACAATTAAATTTAAATGTGTTTATAGGAACATACATTTATTACAATTCTTCTAATATTCAGCAACGTGCCGGGACCAGGTGTTTTGAAATGAGCTTTCAGAACGATAATAATTTTAATTGCTCCTTTAGTTGTTCTTTCTCTCAATACATACATGGATTGTGGCAAGTTTTAGATGGCACAAAATGTATGCTACATGACAACACTAATGAATGACACTAACCTCCGTGGGAATGAATCGATAGAATAGAAAAGACAAGCATGCTTCTTTTATGGATGGCATCCGAAATTCTAAGATATGTTGCAGATCGTGGTAAGCAATATTGTTCTGAGAAGAAATACTGATTTGTGACTGGTATACACACCATATCATCACCACTATTAAAGCGTAAAATTGGGGAGTTCAGAAATTAAAAAGTTGTTGATTAACAAATTTAAATGGGAATGGAATGAAAAGTTTTCAGTAGTTCACAAATGTAATTTGTAGATTGCAACTATATTGTGGTTTAGTCTTAGTAGTTTGTAGATTAATAAATTAATTGTATTTTTTACTGATACGTTATAAACTTGGTTTTGCCTTCTATACAGAGCTCGATATAGACTGCATAACTGACCTGGATCGAAAGGATCGTGGTTACGAGGAAATTGTGAAAACAGTTGAATGATGCTTTATGTTCTTTTATGGAGGAAATCATGGAGCTATGAATGAAGGATATAATGAAAGGGAATTATGGGAGAGAAATATGAAAAGACAAACCGAGTCAAATTAACGTTTAGTTAATTAGCAAATAAGTATATCTGAATCAATAAAATTAGGGGGGGAAAATTGTATGTACCACAGGCGTTAACTCTTGAAATCCCTTATAACGCCCTTGGTGTACAAATAGCTATAAATGTACATTTTCTCTAATGTACTTACTTTTTGTTTTTTCCCTTTTTGCATTTCAGTGTTATTTCTAATTCATTTGCCACTTGCAGTTTTTTGTGCTTTTTGAATTTTAATGTTTTCTGTTGTTTTATTTTAATTTTTGAAAAGTATGTTTTATTGAGCATACATTATTCGTAAGCAACGTAATGTCAATTCAATTGTGTATTTTATTCTGGAGGTTAATTTTGTTTTAGTGATGGAAGTAGTGTTAATGTCCTTTAATTTCTCAAAAAAATACTTTTTACTCTTTTTTGTCAACAACACTAAAAACAGAAACATGACCTTGATGCTGCTATGTTACTCGTTATTTTGTAATTAGTACTGGCAATTAACGTCATCATGGGGACGTTGAGAAATATTTTTTCGTGTTAATAAAAGGTTTGGATTAATGTTTATAATTATAACATTCTGCTCATTAATTTGGTGCTAATGGGACTATCATTAAGCGATGAAAACAGCAAAAATAGGAAGACCCCATGTATATATAACATGTGCCCGGCGGTTTTTTGAGCTACAGTGATTAGTGGCAGTCGCGGGCCACCGTTTGTATCCCGATCTGTGTGGCACTTAATGCTTCGTTTGATGCACGTTCAAGTTTACTTTTCTTGTAACAGAAGCATGCGGAAAAATCAGTAAAGGGTAGGATAAAAGATAAATTAACCCGAACACATATTATCATTATAATCTTCCACGGATTTTGCTATCAGTCTGTTCCGAAGAGATCGCCGCATCCCAAGCTAGCTGGCAAATTTCATTATGCTTTAAAATTAAGAATTTAGATTTCTGTTGAAGACAAAAAACTACCGTTCTCAAGTATTCACTCTGCATGTAGTTATCCGCGTTATCTTGAATGTCAGTGTCATTTCATATTTAGAAGAAAGTTTATTGGTATGTTGTCAGTTGACAAAATAGCATTGTCAATCATTTATTATCCAAGGTATCTTCAGAGTTGTCAAAAAAAGATTGCAGGAAATTTGAAGGCATGTTTATCTTGCGAAACACCATCCTGATTTTTAATTACGCAAATAACCCAACTGTAACAGCTTAATAAATTATTGCTGTGATTATAAATGATGTGTTGCTTGTATGAATGCATCTAGTTATTCATAGTCCACTTCGATGCATTGTTACGATTGTCGTAGTGTACAAAGAATGAAATATTAAGTGTGTGACGTACTGCTATTGAAATATCTGAAAACCACTGTGTGAACTCTGCTCTCGCGGGCGTAGTTTACCATATGGACTCCAGCGAAGGTGATGAAACGAACTGTTTTATGGAACCGTCCTTGAAATACTTTCTAGAGACGGTGGGCCTTCGCGGATGGCTTTGGCTTGTGTCAGAGAGATTTTCTGGTAAACAAAACGAAGGCGAGAACGATTCACGGTAAGCCGCGAAAAGGACCAACACAACTCGTGCCCTCTTTCTCTCCAAGTGCTGACCCAAAGCGGTGTGACTGCGATTTCATCCGCTTCCTTTGCGAGAGAAAATTGTATTTACCTAGATAACATTCTCTTCCGAATCTTTTCTATCTTGGACCTGAACCAGTTTCCGCGCTTAGCCGTTCTTAGAAAGCGGAGTGCGCTGCATGTCAAGCTCTCTCGGAAAGCCCAAGTCGATGAGAGACTCGGGTGAACGCTTGAGTTGATAAAATTACACGAATAGTAACGATGTAGTTCTCTCAATGTAACAAAGCGGCGAGTGGTCGCGGATCGGCATTTCTTGCGTATCAAGAAAACGTAGAGCAATGTCATCCAGCAAGTAAACAATCGGAAAAGCGCGATTCTCAAAACACTATCTTCCATTTTGCGACGTATTCGAGAACGCAGAACGCTTTATTTGCCAGTGGCGTTGCCATGCCTGTCGCTGGCCAGGGGCTGGAAAGCATCGAGCCGCCGCGCTGGCTGCTGCTCGCGCTCTGGGAGCGTCTCGGCCCCCTCACTTATACTCCCTGCCCCTCACCGCCGCGCAGTGCACCGCGCTCGCCGCCGCCGCCACCGCCGCCACCGCCACCGCCGCCACCGCCACCGCCACCGCCGCCACCGCCACCGCCGCCACCGCTACCGCCGCCACCGCCGTCAACACCGCCGCCGCCGCCAACGCCGCTACCGCCGCCGTCGCCACCGCCGTCGCCGCCACCGCCGCCGCCGCCACCGCCGCCACCGCCACCACCGCCACCACCGCTACCGCCGCCACCGCCACCGCCGCCACCGCCGTCAACACCGCCGCCGCCGCCAACGCCGCCACCGCCGCCGTCGCCACCGCCGTCGCCGCCACCGCCACCGCCGCCGCCGCCGCCGCCGCCGCCACCGCCGCCGTCGCCACCGCCGTCGCCGCCACCGCCGCCACCGCCACCGCCACCGTCACCGCCTCCGCCGCCACCGCCGCCGCCGCCGCCACCGCCGCCACCGCCTCCGCCGCCGCCACCGCCTCCGCCGCCACCGCCGCCACCGCCGCCACCGCCGCCGCCACCGCCGCCACCGCCGCCACCGCCGCCGTCGCCACCGCCGCCACCGCCACCGCCGCCGCCGCCGCCGCCACCGCCGTCACCGCCGTCACCGCCGCCGCCGCCACCGCCGCCACCGCCGCCGTCGCCACCGCCGTCGCCGCCACCGCCGCCACCGCCGCCGCCGCCACCGCCGTCACCGCCGTCACCACCGCCGCCGCCACCGCCGGCACCGCCGCCACCGCCGCCACCGCCGCCGTCGTCGCCACCGCCGTCGCCGCCACCGCCACCACCGCCACCGCCGCCGTCGTCGCCACCGCCGTCGCCGCCACCGCCACCACCGCCACCGCCGCCAGCGCCGCCAGCGCCGCCACCACCGCCGCCACCGCCGCCACCGCCGCCGCCGCCACCACCGCCACCGCCGTCGTCGCCACGCGGGCAACAGCTTGTGGAGAAAGCGGCCTCTCGCCATCTTTCCCGCCCACAAAACCCGCCCTTCTCTCCGTTCGCTTTCCGCCCCTCTCTTTCCTTTCACTACCGTATCCTTCCTCACTTATCTCACTACTTCACTATCAACTATATTTAATGCACTATTCTCCTCCTATGCTCCCTCCGAGCGGTTGTCCTCTGCGCTTCAACTCTCCTCTGAGGCACCCACTGTTATTTGCGCTCTCGTCTCTGCAAACCATTCATTATAGACTTCACGGTCCTCTCTATTCACTGGTGCACGTTCGCCTTTTCTGCGTTGATGGTTATCTACTGATTCATGCACTCGGTCTACTTTGTTATTTTCTTTCTTACGAAATAATTCTGCTCCTCTTTCTTTCTCTCTTCCAACTTGTGTGGACCCTTTTCTTCTTTCTCCCAAAATAATAATTTTGTTCATCGACACACCAAGGCCATATGGAGAGTGCTTCTTGCAGCAACGTCACGTATTAATGCCACCGTCAGTTTTTTGCTTCCTCCGCCCGCTACTCAAGCGCATCCTTGCCATCAACCCTCTCATTTAGCCATCGCGTCCGTAGCACTGATAATCCTTCACGACACCAGCGCGGCTGTGCGCACCTCGCCGCTGCGCCGGCACGTCGCCACCTCCGCTGTCTCCTCCGCCTCCGCCGCCTCCATCGCCGCCGCGCCGCCTCCGTCGTGGGCGCGGGCGCGGGTGCGGGCTCGCGCTCAGTCGTGCGCCCTGCGTTTCGCGAGCGGCATCTGGACGCGTGTGCGTGAGCGCGCGCGCGTTTTTTTGCATCCCGTCCTCTCATCCACGCGGCGCTTTCTCGCAAGTTCACAAGAACGGTGCAGCGGTGCCTGGCTGCGATTCGTACGCGCCGAGATCGTGTGAGAGAATGCTTGTTCCGTGTTACGTAGCGATATGTGCAAGTGCTGAAATGCTTCTTTTTTGTGGCGTGTATTTTTTTAAAATCAAGATGGTGTCGTGCGAGATGGGAGTGTTGCGTCACTTGGGTGTGTGACGACCTTGAGGTGTCTCAACGCATTGTACCAGTAGTGCATAATTACTCTGTTGAGTCACCGTGGCTTCACAAGAGTCCAAAATAGCTCAAGTGCTTGTTATTGTTTGGTGAAACCGTGGCCGAGCAGAACCCGTCGATGGCAAGGGATTTGTGAGCGTGCGGGACGGAGAGGGCTTCCTGGAACGGAGGGTTGCGCAAAGGCCGGTGGCTGGCGCTCGCGAAGGTGGGCGATGGGAGCGGCTGGTGCGTGGAGGGGCGCACCTACAGCGCCGGCGCTGGTGCTGGCGGTGCGCGTGTGAAGCGTCGTGCGGTGCGTTGGAGTCTCCGCGCGGCCTCCCTCCCCCTCTCCGCGCCGACAGGGAAAGTGGCATCCTTCCCAGGTGAGAGGCCCCTCTCGGCTCGCACGCGCTTTCGGCTGCGCCCACGCTCCGCCACGAGTGCTGCTGGTTGAAAAGGACGGGTGGCAAAGAAATACGTGTGCAACCAATGAAACACCATTCTTAGAGCGCTGCATTCGTATTAACCGACCGTCTGTATGTAAAGTTTCTCCGAAATTCTGATCAAGGACTTACGTGTTTCATTCGGGTTGTATTTATTTCTTAAAGCTGCAGCCTCTAAAACCTCTCATTGAATAACGTATGTGATGTGTTTACTTTTTAGTAGAGAAGGTTGCAAAATACCTGTACATAAGAATGACTAATTGTCTGGTACTGGCTAGCTCCCTGTTCCTTCCTTTTACTTCTTCCTGCCCTTCTGGTTTCATCTAAGCGTTATAATGAATTGAGTGTGGTTTGTTAGGCACTTCAAACTATTCCCGAAATTAATTCACAATTGTAGCATGCTGAAGCATGCCGTTGACCACCTCAGCAATTCTTTGAATTATTCAATTTCTAATGCAAGTTTCTTTGAAAAGAAAGGCAATAACCTGAGAAGATTTTTGCTTCGAATTTTTAAAATGTATGTATTGAATTCTTTGAGAAGTGATACGTCAAATCTAGACACCATTCTTAAAAATCAAGAAGAAAATATAAAGAAAAAAAAATTGTGGGAAAACATTACTCATTTACATTAACCTTCCTCAAACTGTCGTATTTCTTCTAATTAGGTCCAATTTTGAGTTCCACACTATTGCAGCAATTAAAACCCCCTTTAAGAAAAATAAGAGAGGTTTTAGGGGCAGACAGTAGTGATGTCGGGGATATTATTTTTTCCCAATGGCGGAAGCACAATGTCTCCGGCTGCGCGGGGCAGCGCGCGCTTGTTAAGCCGTTTCGCCCGGGAGTGGCCATAAAGTGTTAACGGCCACGCGGATGGGGCGATCAGCGCCTCGGTCGGCGTCTCTTTGCTGAGATTGTTAGCGTTGCGCTGCGCGGCGGGGGGGGGGGGCGTCGGCGGGCGACAATGAAGGAGCGGCCCAAACCGCGCGACTCCGCAAGAGGAAACGTTTCGACATATGCATCTCTATGCTGTGTCGCAATCGCGCAGCTGTTCGATTCCATTGTGAAAGTCTGCGCTTTTGGGGCGGGAGCCGCCACTCCGTGATATATGTGCTTTCTGGAGCGTGAAAGTGTTGACGACACACCACGCGCGCAAACAAGATTGTCGATAATTCGTGCATGTTGCTAGGCAGTCTTACAATGTTAATTATAGCATTGTGTCTTCGGTAATGTTAAGTGCTCGATAATATCAGATTTACTTTGTTACAAGAGGTTCACGCTTTGCGCCTTTACTAGGATATGTAAGTTATTAATCAATGCTACGCTAGTTTGGAGTGACTAGCCTGTGATAAAAAACAGGACTCTTTTTTTTGCAAGGATGTTGAAAAAACGTCTCTTCCAATTATTCTCTAAACACAAATGCGTAATAATTCTACGAATGTAACATTTGCCTCAGTGAATTTCATCGTTTAATTTTTGCTTGTAAATGTTTGTTTTTAACTTCATTATGAATGCTTACGCAGTAATTATTGTGAATTTAATCCGAGGTATTGAAATGTAACATAAAGACTCCAAGGAACCATCTGGATTGTGCCTTCACTGAAGACAAGTCTGCCACCCTTTAATACGTTATTTTCTTTTAGTACTCTCAGGTGGTTAGTTAATAATCATGATAATGCACTTTCTGATTTATCTACCCGAAGGTCAGTGGAGATTGCATCGGGGCCAACGATTATTTGAAGACGAAATAAACAATCTAAAATAAATGTAAATATATTTTTATTTTAAAATTTATAAATATTGCATTTGCAGTTGCTATTCTTCATCACCTTAAAACTGCTTGGCGCATATTGTGCAGAGGCATATCTAGGCATTCAGGCGCCCATGGCAAATATGGAATTTTCGCCCCCGACAGGATGCTTCAAATGAGAGTTGTTGTTATTTGTTCAAGCGGGTACCCTGTAAATAGCGCCCTTAGTGAGTGGCGCCCATGGCACGTGCCATGCCTGCCACACCGTAGATACGCCTCTGATATTGCCAATAGATTGTCACGAGAATAAAACTGTTACAATCACGCCACTGGGGTGGATGTGATATTGCGCATGCGCATGGTGATGTATCATATTCTTATGAGTTTCCTCTTGCGCAAGGTCGAATTCGCAGGAAAGCCCCGGCAGGAGGCAGACCAGCCCTATTCTTGAGGCTTAAATCACCCGTAAAAGCCAGCGGCCGGAAGGCGCCCGGCGCGGGGCGGCGCGGCGGTTGCAGAACGCCAGCCAGCGTCCGGCCTTCGTTGTGACACGCGGAGCGGTGCGGCTGGCTCCTGACGCGACCGGCCGAACGCTGCACACTGGGCCCAAACAGCCTCATGGCGCGAGTGGGACAAATAGGGGAGCTCACCAGTGGCGTAGCGTCAGGGGACGCTGAGATGCTGAGCATCCCCGTATATAAGAACCTTAAATACTGTATTGATAATCTTACAAGTGGTCTGTTGAGCGAAACACGTTTTGTATTAATTTAAAATTGATTTCCTATGATTGAATTCGGCGGGCTGTTGAAGCTGGCCTCTGATTGCTTGGAAGCTAAAATACTTCAGCGTCTGCCGCCAGATTGCGACGAGCAATGACGCATGCGCAGATGGCGAGGTCCCCCTCTCCCCTCTTCACCCTTGGCCCAGAGAAACCCGACTGCTTTACGCTAGCGTCTACTGCGGAAAGAAGCTCGTTTGTGCACGAGAGCGCAGCACACTTCAGGCGTTCAGTAAATTATCTTTCTCTCTCTCACTCGGGAGTCCCCGCTTGGTCATGGGTACAAACTGTAGAAATAGTGCCTGACTACTATTTCTTAATTAATATCCAAGAAATTGTATTATCTCTTAAATAGATTACATATTATTTAAGTCTGCAATGTATAAATTAACAAATGGTCTTATTGCCATTCGCGTATAAGAATTAAAGCTGAGCCATTGTATAATTTGCTTTCAAGACATCGGCAGCCCTGACTGCTGTGAGGATTTTGTGGGAAGCGCCTACACCGTCGTAAGCAATCGAGATCGTGGAAGTAGTCCCAGTGTATCTGCCTTGTGTTGCGTTCGACTGTTAGACGAAGTAGTTGATAGTGACATTTTGTGTGTTATTGTTGAGCATCCCCAAACGTGTGAGTCACGCTACGCCACTGGAGCTCACGAAATAATTTAATTGTAATTTATCAGATTTGAAAACAACACGAGAAATTACATAAAACAATTGATTGTTCTGGATTTACAACGTCGTTCAGTTAAGAACTATACCCTTTTTCGATAGGTATTTTAAAATTCATCAACTTTATTATATTACGTATGTAAATATTTTGAAATAGAATTACATTAATACTATTTGAAACTTCAGTTTATTAGAAAATACGTTACAGTCATAGGCAAGTCCTTATTCTCATGAATATAACGCACTTTTTAATACATTGAAATAAGACCACAAACTTGTAGGTTTCAAAACTTTTGAACTTTCATAAAGGAATGTTAAAATTACATTTATGGTGATTCCAGGATCTCTGTCTATGCTAATCACTAACATGATTGTACATCTTTTCATTAATCGTTTTCGGTTTGGAGACACTAAACGGGAGCTTATATCTTCTGCTTTCTGAAGTACATCAAAAATGAAAGTCGGACGTCAAGAAATGATGTACTTCAACATATTATTTCTTGTATTTCATTTTTGTATTTTGGTATTACAGAAAATGCTTGTGACACGTCGTCTCCGAGTCTAAGGACTCGACCAGTTAACTACTCGGCTTCGCTGTCGATAAGCCTCCTTAGCCTTACGGACGTGTCAGATAAATAACGATATACTGCATGCATGTGGCACTGCAAGTTCGTGTGTGTGTCGGCCTATTGAAATGCTTGTTGGGTTCCTCAAAGACTCCCTTAGAGGACAAGCCACATAAATAACGATTTCTACATGCATGTGCACTGCAAGTTCATTTGTGTGACGGCGGTTTGAAATGCTTGTTGGGCTCCTTACAGACTCCCTTGAGAACTAGGTTCACAATTACTAATTCTACATTTATGTAGTAGTGCAAGTTCATTTTTGTGTCGACGGATTAACATGCTTGTTGGGGTACCGTGTACGGTACGTACCCGAAACGCTGTTGATACACTGCCCGCCGCATGGCCGCGCGCGGGCACGCGCGTGTGCGTGCCGTGGTTACGGCCTCGCCGAAGGTGGCGTACGTGTGGGTAGCGCCGCAGGGAAACGCCCCGCCCACTCGCTCTCAAGGCGCTGGGATTCCCGTGCCCTCCGATTGTGGTCCAAGGACGCGTTTTCCCTGACGCCCTTCGGCATTTCCTCACCACTTGGTCGTGTTGGGTTGGGGCCAAAACCCGCCCATCTCTTCGAAAAAAGTCTGCGTCTTGTTTGCGCCCGCGTTCTTTTGTTGTGGTAATGATCGGAAATGCGAATTCCGGGCCTCTAGTTTTGTCCTGTTTGAAATTGTTGAGGTGTTCTGTGTGTAAGAAGTTACTTCTTTTCGTAATGAAGTCTTATGAAATAAAAATGTATTGTTAGGATAAGTTTCGAGATTAAACTCACATTATGAAAATCGTTTATAAACAAATTGGATTTAAAAGTATTACAGTATTGAACCTGTTTTTAATACTCTAATATTTGCGTCACATGTTTGCCTTCCTACGTACATGCACAACCTTTTTGCTGGTAACTTTCTATAACCCTTCAATATTATTCTTTGACTTGCCACTTCGCACTGTTTTCGTTGTCAGATCAATTTGAAACTATTTCAATTGTCTCTCTCTCTATATATTAAAAAAAATTTGCATTAGTTTTGCTAACGAGGATTCGGCAAATTAGAAATTTGCTCTTGCTTAGTCTTCAGTAGAGTACCCAAAGTACAATTCCAACTAAAGGGTGTGAGTCATTGATAACGCTCATTCGAGAATTACGTTACCGTTCTCCTTCTCGTCCACCCGATGTAGGTTTCCTTGATTTCACCCAAAGGAAGTGAAGTAGCGTGCAGTGCTACGTGGAGGCCCCCATTGCGGTTTCCCAGTTATCGAACGACCTTTTCCTTTTCGCGCGATTCCTGACTCATTCGCAAGCGCTGCCAAGGAGTTGCGCGGCCTCGCGGCGAGCGCTGGGTGCGGGAGGGAGCGCTCTGCACTAGAGCTCTCAATACCCGCAGACCCGTCAACCCGCCCGCCTGCCCGCCTGCCCGTCTCAGAAAAGTGCGGGTCGAACCCACCCGCATTCATACGGGTACCCGTATGATACGGGTCCCCATATGATACGGGTACCTGTATGATACGGGTACCTGTATTATGCGGGTACCTGTATTATGCGGGTACCCATATCACTCGGGTCGCTCGTAGAATACGGGCCACGGAACAGTAGAATACGTTCGAAATGATTATTAATGTTTAAGCAATATCGCGATTTCTTTTCAAACATGGTCGGAAAGGACATAAAAAGCTATTATTGCTTAAACAGACATAACAATTTAAATTAATTTAATTTCTTCACTTTTTTAAATAACTATTTAAATAATAATTTTGTAAATGCTTTAAAATATAAACTATAATGATTTAAATAAATTAAGCAACTTTCTAACGTACGAAACGCATCTAATAATTACGCAGTGAAAGAACACAAAGCGCCCTTAAGACCTTTTCTTGATTCATTGTTTCGTTCCGTTATTTTCCTACTTCCCTTATTATCTGGTAACTTCAGCGTACATAAACAGATAACTTTACAATCTTCTGTTCGTGTCTACCCGCGACCCGTATTATATGGGCGACCCGTCTGATGCGGGTACCCGTCTGATACGGGTACCCGTATGATGCGGGTGGGTTTGACTCGTTAGAATACCCGCATATACGGGTCCGGGGTACCCGCATGACTGAAGACCCGTAAAACTCCAAGAGCTCTACTTCACGCCTCGGCGCCCGGAGCGGCGGCGGCTGCTGCTTCTGGGAAGTGCCGAGGAGCGGTCGGATATCTAGGGCGGTGGCGTAGCCGCCGCTTGTTGCGCCCGCTTGTCTCGAGCTCTTGCAGTCTGCTGTCAAAAGAAAATGGAAGAAAAGGAGGTGGAGCCTTTGTTGAACCTCAAAGGTTCCAGTAGCGATCGTGAAGTCGACGATGTCGCTTTAGGGATCAAGGCATTTCGGATTAAGTATTATACAAAACGTGAATGGGGAAGGCGATGATTTGTCGTTGTCGCCGAATTCGTTTTTCTTTCTTCTTTTATAATTTTTTATTTTCTTCTATTCCCTTCTCTTTTTTCTTTTTGACTTCTTTTCATTCTTAAAATGGTGCTGCCCGTCGCGGCCACAGCTTCTTCCTCTTTCCATTCTGTCCTGAAACCCGCTAGACGGTATAGTGCTGCCCGCCTGTCCGTTAGCTCACGAATACAAATGCGCGTCAATATTTCCAGTAAAGTATGTAAGGCTGGGTTGAAAATTGGTAGGAGGTGCTGGTAGGAAGTTGGTAGGACAAGCTTATCCGTGTGCTTATTTTGAGTGACTGAATAAATGCTGATACGTTCGGTATTACGTTTAATAAAAGTACTGAATGTAGTTCATCATTTTGTTCAGTATTTGGAGAAACTCGTGACAAGCCTTGTTTTTTGTTTTCTTCACAAAAATTATGCAGTTTATTTTAATACAGGCTGCTTTATTTGTAGTAGTATTGAAAATACTAAAAAAAAATATATTATTGCAGTAGATCATGATAGTGTTTCAGTATTAAACGAAAGAAGAATACTCGTATGTGCTATCGTGAAACTAGCCATACTTGCAGATTTGCCTTAACAAGCTTCATGTTTTTATTTAAAATGTCATACTTTATTATGATTGTGTAGTTTGTAATAATTAGTCGTTAAATCGTCCGTAGTGTGCCAGTCAATTTTTTTTCACTTTCTCCTTGGTTTGGTTACATTACTTTTATAAACGATTTCTTTCTAGTGAGATGCAATTTATTAAGATGTTGCCAATAACGCAATGATGGGGTGACAAAATACAATGATGTGGGTTTGAAATAAAGAATACTGTAGAAGTTGACTTTGGTGTCGCGGGAGGATTTTCGTGTAATCACACCGAGGCGAGGGCTGCATGTTCTGTAAGACATTGCTGTTTTATATGTGCGAATATAGCAGGAAAAGCAGTGGGAAAACATTAGGCTTCCATTATCATTATTCCATCTCATCCTTAGCTCAGTTATACATAGCACTGTCATCTTATTCGTTTCTCTGGAGTGTGTTCTTAGTCTCACTAATCAGTACAAAAGTTTATGTAATATATTACAGTGTTCATTGCTTCCTCTTACGTGTATAAATTCTAGAAGTGTTATTGAAGTTCATCCGTCTTTCTCGTTCGCTGGTCTAGAAATGATTTCAACTGGTAGTTTTCCAACGTGAGCTCGAGCAGCTTTGCACACCTACAGCTTTCTGTAAGATAAATGATCTGAAACTCCGGACGTGGTGCTGTTGTGTGTCTAAGTTTCTTGAAGTACTTTTGTAGCATTGTGCACATTGAAGTGGCAGATTGTCTTAAAAAAGCCATCAAAGCTTGTTAGTTGTTAGTGATGCCTATGTTCTCAACACTTTATACAATGTGTTTCAAAGATACTATTGATTTACCTGGACGATTTTCTAACTATCACTTCGTGTTGTCCTGGATTAATAATGATAGCTATCTAGGGAATTCCGATGCATCAGAAATAGCCAGACGTTGCATTAATCATTATTGGAATTTTTCTCAGCGTATTGGCAATGGACTTTATTACAGTAGCGTGAGTATGAATGACAAGAAGGATTAGTTGAGGCGAAAACCGGGCATTACTAATTTAATATTTATTTAAACCAATTATGATATTATCAAGTAATTTTCTCAATGTTAGTGTAACAAGGTGACAAATTAACACGTTTTCGAATTCTCAAATTAATGTAGGTTGGTCAGGAAGTTTTTATCAACACCAACATGTGATACATTTGCACATTTCGGTCAACATGGGATATTCGCCTAAGATATTTTAAAAGATAATACATTTTCTTCCTCTGTGTCGTAAACAATAATATAAATGCATGCCAAAATTCAGAGAAAAGAACGTACGTATTAAAACCCAAAGTACTGAAAATCCATCCTGATCCCGTTTGCGCGTTGGAATAGCACATCCACATATGGCCATGGACTAAATCTGGGTTCCGTACGGTAGAGCCGCCGCTCTACTTCACTTTGTGCGGTATTTGGGCGGTGGCCCAGAGAAAGCTGGAAGAGGCTCATGGCAGGTTAAAAAAAACAACAAAAACTCCGCGCACTCTACTCAAAAATTTTACTGCACTTCCTCTGTTAATGGTCGATAAGGAAACGCGAAGGATAAACAGATTTTGAGGTAAAAAATATGATACTGTAAGACATTCTGGGAGAAATGGGAAGTATAAATGAAAGGGTCATCCGAGACGCCAGATTTGAAGTGCAGCACATATAATGTTTGCTGGGTATCTGCGAATGCAGGCATGTTGTTCAGAGAGTTTCGTGGAGTGTTGGACTCGAATAACTTAAAATTGTGGCTTATAACTATCCCTCACTCACCCCTTTATTATACTGCGATTTTTGTATCTTTGCCGCTGACAGGAATCAGCTGTTTCGCTGCCATCCAATAAGGAGCTTATAATTCGCGACAGTGACGTCACTATGGTGACGCTGAAACTCCTGATTGGATGAAAGCATCAACAGCGGATTCCTATCTGGTACAAAGTTAAGAAAATCGCAGTATAATTGGTAGTACGTATAGTACAGTTGGTGTGGGCGGACGGTATGTAGCAAAGTAAAACGGCAAGGGGCCCGTCCAGTAGAGCGGCACTACTTGGTTCGGCGCAGAGAAAGCGCCAAGCTCTAAAAGGGCGGCGTGGACCAGCGGCGCGTAGCGGCGCCGCCACGCGTGCGTGCGTGCGCGGAGCGGGGGGGGCGGGGCGGCTGGTCGGCTCGGCCGCGGTCGGCAGTGGGCAGCAGCGCAGCGGGTCCGCGTGCCGGAGCAGTCTCTCGTCCCGCCGCCGAGGCCGCGGGCGCTGCGCAGATGCGCGGGCGCGCGCGTTGGCGTGCGCGCGAGCACGCGACGCGCTTCCGCCGCGCCCTGGGGCGCCTACGCGCCGCCGCCGCCGTCGCCGCAGGTAGGAGCGGCCCGCCCCGCCGCGCCCCGGCCTTGCCACGCCCGCGCCGCGCCGCGCCGCGCCGCGCCGCCAGCTGTCCCCGCCCGAGGTGGATGACCCGCTGCGCCGCGCCGCCCTGCTGGGGGCGGGCGGGCGGGCAGGCTAAGTCCTGGCACACACGTTCCGGTATACCGCTGACGCTTACGTGTGCAGGTCACCTGTGCAGGTAAACCGGAGCATGTGTACCAGCCAAACGGCCTGCAGCGGAATTCAGGTGGTGTAGTTTGGGGAAGGCGGTTACAGTGAAGGCGCCCTGGAGTGTTTGCGAATTAGAATTTGGCTTTTGTATTTTTTAATGGTGTATTAACTGTAGCCCAGTTAAAAAGTATTTTGTGTTTGAAAGTCATTCAGACCGTAAATTGTTTGTGCCGATCTGAACATTTCCATTTTGTTTTATGAAAATTACTTAATTATTTATGTAATGAGCTAAGGAAAGTTGGAGGTTTTGTATGAGTTAAAAAAAGCCATTGACACAAATTCCCGTAAATGTGCAATCTGCTGGATGAGGAATTAACCCTCAGGGGGACATTAAGCAACCTTAAGACGCGGAAAATAGAATTTCGCGGTTTTATGATATAAGTAAAACGACAAGTTCGAATGAAACCCGCAACGCACCCTACGCTGCAACTTGTTTTATCTCCGTTCATTACTCCGAAATTGTGGATCTTAGACTAGGTTTCTTATTCTTTAATCTATAAAATAAAACATTTTTAACTTTCTGTATCAATTTTCGAGAGTACCTCGCGTACACTGCAACATGGATTATCAGAAACGTAGAAGTTGGATTCCAGTAGGAAGCTATTTTCAAATTTAAACCATTGATTTAAAAATAGCGGAATGCTAGCACAGATTCAACTAGAACCTTATAGTTCGTTAATGACGATCATTCATGTGGTAAACTAAAACTAATTTTACTGTCTATGCTATATACAGTTCAGTAACACGTAATTTGTTTTCATCAGTGCATATCAGAGATGCGTTGTGTATTTTCTATTAAAGGTGTAGTCTTAACCTGTCAGTGCAGTACATGCATTTTTATAAGATCAATGACTACCTGCGAGTGCGACTAATGATTCCATTGGAGTCTTGTAATCGGGAAAATGCCGTGGCATTCTCAGAGATTAGCTGTAAAATTTAATTCATTTTCTTACAACGAAACATTTCACCAATGTAATAATTTGTTTCCGAAAATATATATATATTCGTGATTTTTATGGTCAACATTAGATTACTGTTGATCTATTAAACCTCCTCGCTCTTCGATCTCCGCTGTGAGATCGTACCCAAACATGTTGAAGTAACATACATCGCAAATGAAATTTTAACGTTTCTTCAAAATACTTAGTGATTGTCGGAAATATCCTTTATTAATCGCCGGTATACAATTTATTCATATTGAGGTTCTGTGAGAAGTATTATATTTTTAGCGAATTATTAAGAGACCTGAATGAGAAGCCTGGGAAGAGAGGTCTTTTTAACTCTGGTTACACAGATTGGTCGAATTCAAACACTGAAAGAGAATTTTAGCAGCTGGCTGCACTGATTGGTTATTTTCCATGATCCATGGTGATTTCCGTGATCAATACCAGGCGAATTCATTGGTGCCCTTCCTCCTGTTCACACATTCGGACACTTATGTGCACTTCGCTCCCTCCCATCTGGAGACCAGTCACGAATCATCATGACTAGTTTCTATCCAACCTTCCCCCATCCTGTTCCAGCTCCCATCCTTAGGTTCCGGGGTTATATTCAAACCTAGACCCTAAATGTTCTATAGACTGAATCCTAGACCCGCGAATTCGAAAGGCGATGTAGTACTACAATGCAATTTTCGTAACTGTGCCCTGACAGGAATCGGCTGTTTCGCTGCCATCCAATCGGGAGCTTATATTTCGCTACAATGACGTCCCTACGGTGACGTTCAAGCTCCCGATTGGATGAAACCGTCAACAGCTGATTCCTGTCAGGGGCACAGTTCCGCAAATCGCAGTATACGAGCTCGCGAGGTGAGGACAAGGACGGAATGAGGCTGCAGCCCTTCAGGGGCCTTCCCGGTGGCGCTGGGGCTCGTGCCGCGCGCCCCCGCGGGCCCTCTGCCGGCGCGTTCCGGCGGCTGCGCTCCCCGCGCGCAGTCAATGTGTTTATTGCTCTCCTCGTAAATACTTGCGAGCGCGCCGTGCGCCCCCCTGCCAAGTGTAGCGTGGTAACCTGCTTTGACGCGCGGCGAATCGCGCTTGTTCTTGTTTACGTGTGAGGAGCTTCGACCTTGATTCTCGCCGCCCGCCGCGCCGCGCCCCACCAAAAGGAAGGCGGAGGTTGCCTCTATTGCGGATGTAGTGTGGCCGATGGTCACCTTCGGTGGCGACGGGTCCCAGATTGGGCCATTCATTACTCACGGAAGGATTCGAGTACGACGTGCTTGTTTTTTGCCTTCCTGTTCAAGCAAGGTAGTTGAGATGCCCGTTCAAAAATAATAAACTAATGTGTAATAATTCCAGACAGGTATCACTTCTCGTGAATTTTCGTCTGCGATGATTCTTCATTTTTTATGTTCTTGAAAGTCCAATGGAAACTGTACGGTTGAAATGTTTCAATTTGCTATAATTAAGGTTGAGTTATGTCAGATAGAAGGGATATAGTGTAATACGTCCAACTCATCCACGAAAGATGTGCTTGAATTTAATTTTAAGTTCGCTGCCAGTATTGCAGTTGTTCTCAATCGGTATGAAGTATACAAACTCGTTTGAGAGTCTGAGGCGAAATCCGTGTAAAAAATTGCAAGAATATCATAGGTCGAGATGGGAATACAAGTGATTTTCTGAAGCACATTTTTCCATTTTGGAGGAATTTCCATTGTTGTAGGAAATGCCATTCCTTCTAAAAATGATTATTATTTAAATTTGTATAAAATAGAAATATTCATTAATTTGATTAAAAATGTTGATTGTAATAATGATATAGACATTAAATTTTAAACACTCGATCATAGCAAAATTCCCAATAGTTGGAACCCGCGGACTCCATTTGCCACAGAAGCCACCACTTCAACATTTATGCAATTTTTATTTTAGTGTTATAATTTATTACAACTTCCACATTTCTTACATTTATTTTCTGGCGTTTGTTGGCAAATATCAATTTTTTGTGCGGTTCTGTGGTTAGATTATTGCATTAAGTTTATCAACATTACTAATATATTTAATGTAAGTGATTTATGTAGCTTGTTTTCTACATGAAGATATTCGTACAATGCATTTTCTGGAATATTATTCATGTTTTGAGACATTCTTGTATTTATACTTGCAGTTCTTTCAACTTAACAAGTTTCTCCGTTAGCTTGCAAAACAGTTCAAACGGATTGCAATGTTTTGACGTTGCGAGAAAATACTCGTGCCAAAGCTCCCCGGTGAAATGACGCCCCCGGCCAGTGGCGGATCCCGAGGAAAGGGGTACGAACTAGGGGTCATGCCCCTCCCCAAGGCAATTTTTTGTTGTTGTATTTATATTGAATTTACTCTGAAATAAACAACAAATATAGATCTCATCACATCCAAAGCAGTATTACCATTATGAATATTTCGTGCATTTTTCTATTTCATGGTTATAATTTACATAATATGATTGGAAAAGCTTTATGGGATCATCATCTTCAGATTAGGCTTATTGGTTTAATGGGATCTGTGCTGAAGTATCCCCTCCACCCTTAAAATAATATCTGGACCCGTCTCTGCACGCGGCAGCAGCTTCCTCGCGTTTGCGCGTCGTCCTCCAACGCAACACACAATGCGGCGGCGGCGGCGGCGCGCGGGGCGCTTTGAAGAGACAAGAAGTAACGAGGCTGTTTGTACCTGCGGCAGCCGGCTGTCGCGCCGCGCCGCACGACGCGAAAAGCAACCGCCTCGCCCGCCCGCCCGCCCGCCCGCCCGCCCGCCCGCCCGCCCGCCCGCCCGCCCGCCCGCCCGACCCGCCCGCCCGCCCGCCCGCCCGCCCGCCCGCCCGCCCGCCCGCCCGCCGCCGTCGCCCGCCGCCTCGCCCGCCGCCTCGCCCGCCGCCTCGCCCGCCGCCTCGCCCGCCGCCTCGCCCGCCCGCGCGCGTATTTTCCTTTCCTGCCCGCGGAGCGCGCGGGTGGGACGCGCCCTTCCGAGCCACGGGGCGAAGACAAATGAGGCCGAAAAGGCGCCGGCGGATGTTCGGGACAGTTTTACGAGGCGACTCATTTTCCCCCGCGCGCAGTCGTGCTTTCTCCCGCGCACGGCCGCCCGCCGCCGTCGCGGGGGTGGGGCGCTCTCTGGACCGCGACGGCGCTCGCGCTCTTCCATTTTTTATTTCCGCTCGACCAGTTCGCGAAACGCCATAACCGGGGGGATGTGGGCGGACGCTGTTTCCGAGTTGCGGTTCGTTTAGTGTTGGCTTGTTTTCGCTGCGTGAAATGCGACGTACACGGTTCAAGTTTGTTACACGCGGGCAGTTAGCAGGGGAACGTCGCTTCTGATTTCCCCGCGGACGGGGTTGATTTCGTTACGTGGAACTTCGATTCTCGCCTGAGTTTGCTACTCTGTTGCACTCGTATTTTCGACGAATGTTGTTTGCTTTTTGATACTAACGAGAATAGAAGTCGTCTGGAGCACTCCGGGCTTTTCTGAAACTTCAAAAGGTGATTTACATTAGTAGCACTGAAGAAAAATGTGGAAATGAGTGAAATTTTTTCGATGCACCAAAAATAAATATTTGTTTGGGTTTGGTGAACATAAATTTTGTATTGAAAAGGTTGTTGTTGTTGTTGTTGGGTTTTTTTACGGATTTCGCATTTTGTATGACACTGTCATCCCTATTTCCAGAAAATTTACTTTTGAATTGTACTTTGTTGTGTACCGTATTAGAGGGAGGCTCGAGAGGTAATTGAAACATTTATTTTTCACAAACGTGTAATTTAATTTTTTTGTAACTGTCTCATTTGTTGCCAGACGCACTACCGGTTGGGATCAATGACATTGTGCTTGTGGAGGGGAGTTACCGGAGGAAAACATACTACTACACTAACAGAGCGAGATAATATATCACCCGGATGTGACAGTAATTCAATCGCCAAGGCTGTCAGGTTAATTTGCTGATCAGTGTCATGTAGGAGATTCGATAGTTCGCATTGGTATTAATCGCCGCTTTCCTGCCCCTCCCACACGTCGCCGCGTGCGAAATGCGCCGTGGACAGGCCCGCCCCGCCCCACTGCTGCGGCCCCGCCCACCTCACCTCACTTCCCTTGCGACCCCCCTTTCCCCTCCCCACTACGTTCGTTCCCCCCCACCCGCACCCCCCCAGCCCGCTCCCGCGGCCCGCCCTGTTCTCCACCTCACCCTACTCTATTCTCCTTTCATCACGCACATTTCGTTCCGCTGTGCCCGCACCCACACTAGCGGCTCACCCGGCTCTACTCCCCCCGCCCCCTCGACCCCTCCTCCCTCCCCCGCAGCGCTTCGTTCCGCTCCACCCGACGTGCTGCCCCGCCCCCCTCGAGGCCCGCCCCCGCCCCCGGCTGCAGCTGCCGGCGCGGAGGGCGGCAGCGGCGAACGCAGATTTTAATTGAATCGTTAATTATTTGAATAAGCAGGGCGCGGCCAGTCACGTGCGCGGGGCGTGGCGTGCGAGGCGCCTCGCCCCGCGCATGCGCGTGGTCAAGGAAGCGAGCGGGGCGGCCGTGGCGGGCCGGGAGGGTGTTGTCGGCTTACATTAGATTTCGGGGAACGCATGGCCGGAGGGAGCTGGCGAGTGAGATAGCGACGGCAGCGACAGGTCGAGATATGGGACGAGCGAGGGGGATGTTCCAGCGGGTCGGATTCTCGAGTCGGTGGGAGTGCAATCACTTGCGAATAGTGATGGAAATGGCCCAATTCCTTCGATCGGGTGTGAAGGGAGGTGGCTCGTGGCAAATACTCGCTGGATAGCGCAAAGCGTTGCACCGTTGGGACCCGCCAAACCTTGTGGAGTTTGTGGACCAAAAGGTTTTCTTTGGCTCTCTTAATCTTCCCTGCCTCTTATTCTTCCATTTCTTCATCTATCACATTATCGCCGGCCTCGTCTCATATTTTTGTAATGACTATTTTTGAAGATATGTTTACATTTTTTGTAAAAATGTGATTCTTGTGATTGCAGTTCTGTGATTTACTTTTTGATTTCCATTTGAAATTGGTGATTTTTTCTTACTTGTAATATATACTGTAATTGAGGCTTTGCCCTGTTGTGGGTAGTTAAATGGAATACATAAAATAATAAATTTAGTTACTCATGCCCTCAGCAGTGAAATCCCTAACCCGTATAAATTAAATAAATAAATGAAGTCAACTGCCCTTATGGATTTTAAATAATGTGATAAACACGCGTATTTAAAGAATATTATGTGAAATGGAGGAATTCTTAAATTTCGTTCAATTTTACTATTATTCGAGAACAACCAGAACTTACTTCGTCATGTTTCACTTTTTGTTTATGGGAAACATTTGCGATGGTATGCTAATGAAGACAAGAAATAATCGATACTTTTTTTTTTATAGTTTCCAAAACGTAGTACTTAACAGACTTGTATTTTTCTCATCTTTTGTATGTTTTTTGGTTACAGATATTGAACACACTCAGCACCGACCCTTGAATAAAAGCGATACACAACACCCGATTATTTCTAAACCCGACACAAAGGCAAAAAATTACTGTACTGACACTTGACTATGTTTTTAATTTTAGTATTGCTCATTTCGATTTCATGAATAATGAAATGGGATGTATCGAAACAGTATAGGCTCCTAGTGTGAAAAAAAGTCCCTCTTGCTGCGAGGGGCCAGTTTGATCTTCTGGTGGTTTCTGTATGTGTACTGGGCATCGCCCGGTGGGGGGGGGCGACGTGGCGTGCGCCGCCGTCCAGAGGCCGTGGTAGCAGGTGGAGGTCGCGGCGCGGACGTGGCCGGCACCCGGCGGCCCCCCCTCCCCCCCCCCGCTCCTCGCGAGCCCTCGCGCGTGGGTTCGGGCTGCTCGCGGGCGGACAACCGCGCCCGATTCCGGTTCCGGAATGGCCGAAGCGGCGCCAAGTGTGGGTTAGGTAGTTTTCTGAGAAGTGATTTGCGGTGTTAGTTTTATTAATTTTAAAACAGTATTCTATGTGCAGTATTCGATGTGGTTGAGAAGGTTGAAAACCGTGTGAATTCTTTCGTGGACGATTTTCTGTGATGAGATACATTTTAGTGGGAAATTCGTCAAATGCGCAGTCCCATTAGAAACAGCTTTATGTAAAAATGTGTGCATTCCTTAATTTATAACAACAACCTAAACAAATTGAGGTGACGACAACGAGGAAGGTAAGTGATCGATCGGTATGGTATGAATGACCTCGTGTATTTCATACTCTTGACAAGTTATTTTTTAAACGTTGAGGTATGGAGTGGCGTTTGTTTCCTCCATCGTTTGTCTACACGTACGGTGATTCTATTCCTACCGTTCAAAACAAAGCCGTTGCATAGTAAACGTATTATTTAGTGTAACGTGTGGAACGAAGCTGATTCGTTACATCCCTTCGGTTTTGCATAAGGTTTGTTTTTTCCTGGTAGCGCCATTGTGCATGAGGAGGACAGTGTTTCCGTTCAGACAGAGCGCAGACATGTGCAACAAGGCGCCTAACAGTATTGGTAATTGCCTCGCCCTTGCGAACATACATCACGTGAAGGCGCCGGTAGCGCCTTTGTGCTCCGCTCCGCGGTGGCGGCGGCGGGGGCGTCCTCGACGGCACGCGCAGGAGGCGGGGAGGGGGGATACCAAGCGGAGAGATGAAAGGTTACAGCGGGAGAGGCACGGAGATAGATACGCACCAGATGTTCGCCGGAGGTTTTGGCCTCTGACTGGCTCGGTGTTTCACGACTCTCTGTGCCTTTTTCTTGGATAGTTTCGCTGTATGTGCGCGAGCGTGTGAATTCACGAAATACGGGCACCCAAACAGGTAAAATACCTCGCACGTCGTGTTTGGTCTTTCCTGTGTTTGTTACTCTTACACACCCCAAAATACTGTTTTTGGTTCGACGAAATAGTATCTTTATTTGAGAATGGTAAGACGGGTTTGTTCGTTTAGAATGTGATTACGTTCAGAAGTTACTCATTTCCTTCCCACACCTTCTACCTATCACTTCTTCGTATTTGTCTTTAACATTTTTTCACGAATTCAT
Organism: Acheta domesticus; assembly: GCA_031308135.1. NCBI lineage: Eukaryota > Metazoa > Arthropoda > Insecta > Orthoptera > Gryllidae > Acheta > Acheta domesticus. Next base: position 263,531,090 of record JAHLJT010000631.1, on the reverse strand, counting down.
TGCTGACATCCCTCGCTGTAGAACGTGGTCTTATTAAAATACGAAAAATAAAAAAAGAATTATTATTTGAACGTTTAAAATAATTATAATATTATAATATTAATTTTAATATTTTAATTATAATTATAATATTAACAAATTTTATTAGGTTTCTACTTCTTCGCGCAACTGTTTAGTAAGAGAAAGAGTGAGTCCAATGTTTCGTGTATGTATATACCCAATATTTAAATAATTGGGTATATACATACATGAAACATTGAACTTACTCCTTCTCCGGCACGAGTCAGAGTACCGACGTGATGCGTTAAAACTACTTATTCCTCCTAGTAATCGGCAGTAGTTCACCGAAAATTCTTTATTCGCACGCCGATTACCGCATCTCTTACAAGGGCAGTGAAACACGGTCAACCGAGGGTGGTGATTATCGCGACAGGTGAGGTGGCGGGTGGCCGTGACCTGCTCGCAGGGCAACTTGTCTGAAGCTATCGGAGTTGGAGGGGCGTCATCTTGTCAGGCGCGCGAGGTTAACACGAGGTTTCAATTACGGTTGAGTGGCGCCGACCTGAAGCCCAACACGCGATGATCGGCTGTCATATTGTAACACACTTTTCACCCTCCTTATTTCGTAGGGCACCCATATAGTGTTGATAGTGTCGTACGTTCTTATTCTCTGGTTGAGGAAGGCCCTTGACATCATTGAATTACTTCTATTTCGATAAAATGCCGTTTATGAACTCTGGGTACAACATGATCCTTTTGCGAAGTAGTTGCCTGTGCCGATTTTGTTCGGATGCATAAAAAACTCGTTCTTTATAGCTGCGGGGTGTATTCATAATTAAGTAATTGAACGTAAGTGACGTTATTGCAATTTCGTTCTCACCTGAAGGTTTATGGAGGAAACGTTTTGAGAAGTTTTGAAGTTTTAGAGGATTTTAACTGTAATTTTTGTCAACCTTAGCGGAGCGGTTGTCGCTAATTACTTTTGAAGTTGCGACATCGTATAATTTCATTCGGAGCTGTCGCTTTTATGATACCTCTTACTTCCGATGTTTCATCTTTTTCACGCTTGCTTTAGAGATTCGGATCGGATTTCAAGCGCTGAAAATTTGAAAGGTAAATTGTGGGTTTAAACTGTCGCTTGTCAGAACTTTCCGCGGCGAGCCCAAGGGCTTGAGTTGGTCTTTAAACCTCTGTGATTGAGACACGATCGATGTTCTTCTTGTCTCTGCAGCTGCAACCAGAAAGGAGAGGTACTTAATTGTGAGCTTTTGTTTGGAAATTACACTCAGCGTGAAAGCTACACAGCAGACGCTAGGTTGTCTAAACGATTTTGCCGTAAGTTTCGTATTCAGGATCATTTCATTTGATTTTCAAGTTTCCTTTATGCCGTTCTTCCAACTACTTGAAATTTGATAGGTTTTATAAGGTTGCCATTTCCGTAGCGAAAATTTGTTTATACTAGAATTTATTTAGCCCTCTTATGTGTACGATATATGTGTATTATGAAATCGAAAGCCTGAAGTTTTAATGTACAAATTTGACCTGCTTTTTGCAAAAAAATACATTTTTTACTGATATAATTTGTATGTAACTTGTGACAGAATTTATTTTCCGTCCCTATTTTGGGATTGTTTGTTAGATTATAAAATGTTTTTATTTGTTTGAAGAGAGTTCAACTTCATAACTATTTAGTGATTTTAAGAGTACATTTTATTTGAAAGGAATAAGAGCAAGAATTCCGAGAGAACTGTCACTGTTTGATATGTAATAAAGTTTCGAACTATTACCTATCGTTTCTGAAAGTGTCTTTGAAAACTGTTTTATGGCGTACGTGGTTGAGCTTTAAACCGGGCACACAAGGTACGACAACATATTCGCGAACAAAATTAATCCTGCTTACAGACTGTTCTTT